>JALJCO010013931.1:0-5000 GCA_023101725.1 Atherinomorus stipes | reverse complement strand
TTTGCGAATATTCTCTGTAAAACCTTTATTCTGTGTTCCGCCACTGACCTCCTGTGGTAAAAGAGGGAATTACATGTGTTACGCCGTTGGCATGCTTTTTACGTGGATTGTGGGGGGGGGGGGGGGGGGGGGGGGGGGGGGGGGGGGGGGCATGTACTTCCGGGAAAAGGAGAGGAAGGACTTGAGGGGGACCGCATGGACATGGCAAAATCTCCGGCGAAGAAACGCAAAGAAATGCTCTATAAAGGGTCTAACCACTCCTAAATGTTGGGTCAGAAGGCGCACACGGTATTTGTATTTTACTTTATTGTATATTTTGGTTTCATGTGAGTTTATGTACTGATGCAACGTATTTGTTTTCTCTTTAGTTTTTCACGGTGGCGTTTGTTATGTCCAGTGATAGAAGATTTGCTTATTGCTGTGAAAATAAATATAACGAAGACATCAGTTGGAGCGTGGCTTTCTCTGGTCCAACCAAAAAACTTTGGGAGCAGTTACAGTGAAAAACGTGACCCGTTGGTGCCACGTGTAAAGAGAGAGAGGCGTCGTCTGTCGTTGTCGGCGAGGGAAAAGAGGCCAGTCCGCGAGGGTGTGCCGTAACGTCGTTTCAACAATGCTTGGAGGGACTTCAGCTCTCATCCATCTGCCTTCATGTCCATAATCCTGCGGCAACTGGGCGCCCGAAGATCCGCGGCCATATCAGTCCAGTTGAAAACGAACTGCTACAGTTAACATCTCACCTCATCACAAGTCAAGCTCATCAGGTCAGACTGTATCTTCAGAGTTTAGTAAAAGAGAGAAATAAGAAAAGGCAAAGAAGAAGAGTTATGTGTGAACTGTTTTCTGAAATGTTTTAAGTCTACTCTGTTAAACTGATATTATCTGTCATTTGAAATACGGGTTACACTTTTTAAGTTCCCTGTCATTGCTGAATATTGTGAAGATACGGTGAATATTAGCAATATTACTTTGTAGATAATGGCTACTGAAACTTGTGATGTAGAGGTCATAATTGAAGCTTTAGAGTCTGAGAAAGCTCAATTAGAAGACAAACTGAACGATGACCTTGAGGATTCAGAAAAGGAACAGACTGAAGCACGTATAGGGGAGATTTGTGCAGATCTTGAAATACTAAAAATCAGAATACCCCAATCAGGTGCTCATGTTGAAGCAGAAGTAAGACGTTCAGAGAGAGAGAAACATTTGACTGAGAAGATGTTGGAACTTAAGAAAGATGAGTTGATAAACAAAGAGAGAAGTTTTTTGTCAACTTACATGCACTTTAAGACAGAAGTTCAGTTGACCAGGTCCAAACTCAAGTTACAATGCTCCAAAGCAGTGTTAGGTGACAGGATTCGTTCAATCGAACAACGCGAGTCAGATGTGAAACATGAGTACGAGTCTATACGTGCATTAACTGCACCATCTCAAGACATAAGGAGAAAAATGGACAGTTGCAATTCAGTTTCTGCTGAACTCATTCTGCTACTGAAAAGACGTTATGCAGATGTAGAAAAGGAGTTTGATACTGAAGCAGTAAAAGAATCACTCCAGAAGTTGCTGCAAAGAGAGGATGCTAAGTCAATATATGGTTCAACAGTGTCAAGAGCTGAAAGGAGTCAGTACAGTTTAAGTCATCAAGGTAGTCATGTTAGTGTAAAAGGGCTGAAGCTGCTGCACGTTTAGCTGCAAAAAGAGCGGAGATAAACAGAGAAGCAGAACTTGCCGTCCAAAGACAAGAGATTGTGGCTCAACAGGAAAAGTTAAGAATGTTGGAAAGTCAACGAGATCTTGAGGCAATAGAGGCAGAATATAATGTGTACGCTGAAGAGGAATCAAAGTGAATGCTGAAATAAGAGAGAGTGAAGTAAAAATCACTGCAAATCAGCCCTCAGTTCAGCTGCCAGGTGTCTCGCGCCCCCAAGTTCTTCTGAGTTCAGCTCCACCTCCCTTTTCATGCCACAAGAAACGGCAGGGTTTCTGATCGGGTTCCAGCACCCCAAACTAGCAATCACAAGATGGCAGCAAAAGAAAGTGAAGTGACCTTGGCTGAAGCGCTTAAAGAGTCCCTAACGATGACGAGACTTCCAGCTCCAGAGCCGTTCGTATTCAGTGGAGACCCGCTGAGATTCATAGAGTGGAGCACTTGTTTTAAAGCTCTTATAGAGACAAGTTGTTCAGATTCAGCGCGTAGACTGTTCTATCTGAAAAAATACATAAGCGGAGAAGCTCTTAGTGTGTTAGAAGGAACTTTCTACCGTAGCGATGAGGAAGCCTACACTCAGGCTTGGGAGGCCTTGAAGAAACGTTACGGCCATCCTTTTATAGTGCAGAGAGCATTCAGAGGGAAAACTGAACAGTTGGCCAAAGATTGGGTCAAAGGAATCACTCAGATTAAGAGAGTTCAGTGATTTTCTTATTTCCTGTAAAAATGCTATGCCTCACGTGCAAGGTCTAAAGGTCCTAGACGATTGCGAGGAAAACCAGAAAATACTCCTGAAACTTCCTGACTGGGCAACAACTCGATGGAACAGACATGTAACTAAAATGTTGGATGAAGGAAAGGAATATCCTGGATTTGCTGAGTTTGCGGAGTTTGTGGCTGAGGAAGCGAAAATAGCATGTAACCCAGTCTCCTCTCTCTTCGCATTAAGAACGCTTGACAAACCAGCCAAGGAACAAAGACGTGTTCAAGTGAGTGCTCTCGCCACAGCAAAAATAACCAAAACTTCAAAGACCCCTAGTGCAATACAGAGCAATGAAACTAAACCCAACCCTTCTCCAGTCTGGAACAAAAAACAGATTGCATGCATTTTGCTGTAAGGAAAGTCATTTCATCTACAAATGTGAAAAATTCGCAGGAATGTCACTTGAAGAAAAGATAGATTGTAACTGAAAACAACATGTGTTTTGGTTGCCCCTCCAGAGTTGGACACATTTCTAAAAACTGTCGCCAAAGAGCTAACTGTAATATTTGCAGGAAAGGTCATCCTACCCCACTTCATGAAGAATCGCCCGCATGTAGGCAAACCTGAAGTGCAGCTACCAGAAGAAAATGCTTCTGCTGTGTCAGACAATGTCCAGAGTGGACAGTAGTGATCGTGCTTTCAATGATTGTTCCTGTCTGGCTGTCTGGCACAAAGGAGGTAAAGAACAAGAGACCTTGGTTTACGCTCTGCTTGACACACCAAAGCATGTTTCACATTTATAGTCCAAGAAGTGTGTGACAAGATTCAAGCAGTTGCTGAGCCTGTCAAGTTAAAGCTTACAACAATGACAGACCGGGGGTTCGATCGTTACTGAATCACAGGGTGAATGGGCTTAAAATAAGGGGTACTACTCACAAGAGTACATAGAGCTACCACCCACATACACCCGTGAATACATCCCTCTTGAACAAAAGGCTATACCAACTTGTGACACAGCAAAGACATGCCCCTCACTTGCACAGTATTGCGAAAGAAATGCCCAATCTGTTAGACTGTCCTGCAGCACTTCTGATCAGTTATGATTGTGCAAGAGACTCTAAAACAAAGAAGAGAAGTAATACCAGGCAATGACTATGACCCCTACACAGTGAAAACAGACTTGGGTTGGAGTATAGTGGGATCCATTAAGCCTTGGACAAATGCTGTGGATGTAACAGGAGCGTGTCATCGTGTCACTGTGAAAGAGTTGCCATCCATCACGCCTTCTTCTGTCATTAAAGCGTTGAAGCAAAAGATTTTAATGACACAAATCAAGGAAGGAAACGTATCACAGGAGGACATTCAGTTCTTGCAGTTCTTGAATGAGAATGTTCACTACAACGAAGAGGGTCATGTGGAAATGCCTTTACCTTTCCAGAAGGCGTCCATCTTCAAATAACAAACAGCTGGCAGCAGTGCGCCTGAGACATTTAAAAGGAAAGATGGCGAGGAATCCAAAATACAGGGAAGATTATGTGAGATTCATGAACAGTGTCTTTGAGGATGGTGATGCAGAAGAAGTAGACAGCACTTCTCAAGATGGTAACACATGGTATATACCTCACCACGGAGTATACCATCCAGAAAGCTAGAGAAAAGTAAGAGTCGTGTTTGACTGCGCTGCTAAAAGTGAGGACACCTCTTTAAATGAACACCTTCTCACTGGTCCAGATTTGACTAATACACTCATAGGAGTACTCTGCCGGTTTCGGCAACACCAAGTCGCCATCACATGCGATGTGGAAAAAAGGTTCCATCGCTTTCACGTTAGTCCCAAAGACCGAGACTTCTTAAGGTTCTTGTGGTGGCAGGATGGAAAGACAGACACTGAGCCCAAAGAATATCGCATGCGAGTGCACATTTTTGGAGCTGCATCCTCGCCAGGATGTGCGAACTACGGCATGAAGTTTCTTGCTCGCGAACATGAAAAGGATTACCCTGAAGCAGCCAGCTTCATTCACAAAAACTTTTATGTGGATGATGGGTTAATGAGTGTAGATTCAGTCCAAAAGGCAAAACAGCTGGTCAGTCAAGCCCAAGAAATTTGTGCAAAGGGCAAGTTGCGCCTACACAAATTTATGTGCAACAAAAGAGAGGTCTTGGATGTTATACCAGAGTCAGAGCGTGCTTGTAATGGCAAGGATGTAAACCTCAACTACTCTGAAGTACCCATGCAAAGTGTTCTAGGAGTCAAATGGGATGTAGAAACAGACACGCTTTCATTCAGGGTTGAGCTCAAGGAAAAGCCAACCACTCGAAGAGGAATCCTGGCAACCGTTGCAAGTGTGTATGATCCATTAGGATTTCTTTCTCCCTACATATTGCTCGGAAAACGTGTCCTGCAGGAGATGTGCAAACGTGGCATTGGATGGGATGAACCTGTACCATCTGCACTGGAAACTAAATGGAAAGCATGGCTCTGTGATCTCAAAAATCTTCCAAGGATTCAAATACGAAGATGCCTTATTCCTGAAAACATCGGTGCAGTCCAGAAGATAGAATTACATCATTTCTCGGATGCTAGCAGCGGTG
>JALJCO010013930.1:0-10955 GCA_023101725.1 Atherinomorus stipes | reverse complement strand
GTCTGGGACAGGTGGGGGACAGGTGAGGGACAGCTGGGGGACGTGTCTGGGACAGGTGGGGGACGTGTCCTGGACAGGTGGGGGACAGGTGAAGGACAGGTGGGGGACAGGTGGGGGATGTGTCTGGGACAGGTGTGGACGTGTCCTGGACAGGTGGGGGACAGGTGGGGGGACGTGTCTGGGACAGGTGAGGGACAGGTGGGGGACAGGTGGGGGACATGTCTGGGACAGGTGGGGGACAGATGGGGGATGTGTCTGGGACAGGTGGGGGACGTGTCTGGGAAAGGTGGGACAGGTGAAGGAGAGGTGCGGGACATGTCAGGGACAGGTAGGGGACAGGTGGGGGACGTGTCTGGGACAGGTGGGGGATGTGTCTGGGACAGGTGAAGGATGTGTCTGGGACAGGTGGGGGACAGGTGAGGGACAGCTGGGGGACGTGTCTGGGACAGGTGAAGGATGTGTCTGGGACAGGTGGGGGACAGGTGGGGGACGGTCTGGGACAGGTGAAGGATGTGTCTGGGACAGGTGGGGGACAGGTGAGGGACAGGTGGGGGACATGTCAGGGACAGGTGGGGGACGTGTCTGGGACATAACTGAGACAGTTGAAGGACGTGTCTGGGACAGGTGGGGGACATGTGAAGGACAGGTGGGGGATGTGTCTGGGACAGGTGAGGGACGTGTCTGGGACAGGTGGGGGACAGGTGAGGGACAGGTGGGGGACATGTCAGGGACAGGTGGGGGACGTGTCTGGGACATAACTGAGACAGGTGAAGAACGTGTCAGGGGCAGGTGGGGGGGACATGTGATGGACAGGTGGGGGACATGTAAAGGACAGGTGGGGGACGTGTCTGGGACAGGTGGGGGACACGTGAAGGACAGGTGGGGGACGTGTCTGGGACAGGTGGGGGACACGTGAAGGACAGGTGGGGGACGTGTCTGGGACATAACTGAGACAGGTGAAGGACGTGTCAGGGGCAGGTGGGGGACATGTGAAGGACAGGTGGGGGACGTGTCTGGGACATAACTGAGACAGGTGAGGGACGTGTCTGGGACAGGTGAGGGACGTGTCTGGGACAGGTGAGGGACGTGTCAGGGGCAGGTGGGGGACGTGTCTGGGACAGGTGGGGGACGTGTCTGGGACATAACTGAGACAGGTGAAGGACGTGTCTGGGACAGGTGGGGGACATGTGAAGGACAGGTGGGGGACGGTCCCGGGTTACCTGGTCCTTCAGGGCGTGCAGGACCAGCTCGTGCTCCTTGTCTCTGCTCTGCAGCTGCTCCTTCAGTTCCGCCGTCGTCTGAAACACAAACACGTGGTTTTATCCGCTCAGCTGATCCGTGGACGGTCGCCGTGACGACGTGCTGGGCTGAACCATTTAGAGAAAAAATCAAACTGCGATTTCTTTCCGTGCAGTTTCTCCCCATCAAACACGAACACGATCAAACCTATGAATGTTTACTTCACGTGACCGGATGATGTGGGGAAAACGCGATTACAAAATTTAATCGTAAATGCGATTAATCGTTCCGCTCTAACGACGTGTCGCCATTGGTTACCGAGGGCTCACCTGATTGGCTGCTGCCAGGTCTGACTGGAGCTTCTGGACGCGGATGTTGGCGGTTTTCAGCTCCTCGTCTTTTCTTTGGTTGATCTCATCGATCTTTGTCCTGCAGAGAAACGAGCTTCAGGTTACATCATCAACAAACAACAACAACAAACATCATCAACAAACAACAACAACAAACATCATCAACAAACAATAACATCATCAACAACAAACAACAACAAACATGTAGCTCTCCGGTCTGAAACTAGTCTGGTTAAACATGTTCTCTCTGCAGCTGGAAGATAATCTGTGTTAGAACACGATGCTGGAATCTGATTGGCTGCTGCATCGACAGCCGGACATCAAATGTTTGTTTGTAAAAGCAGACAAACACAAACATGTTTACATGAAGCCGTTTCTGACCTGCTGTCGTTGTACAGAGCTTCTTTCTCCGCCTGCAGCCGCTGAAAACTGAACCAGAAACAGCATTTCATCAGTGACGCTGCCGACACAAAATCAGACGGTAAATTCCATCAGCAGTCAGTAAGCAGTCAGTAAACACATCAACAGTCAGTCAATGGTCAGTAAACACATCGACAATGAGTGAACAGTCAGTAGACACATCAACGGTCCGTAAAAAGCCAGTAAACAGTAGGCAGACATGTCAACAGTCTGTAAACAGCCAGTAAACAGTCGGGAGACATGTAACAGTCTGTAAAAAGCCAGTAAACTGTTAGTAGACATGTCAACAGTCTGTAAAAAGCCAGTAAACAGTCGGGAGACATGTCAACAGTCCGTAAACAGCCAGTAAACAGTCGGTAGACATATCAACAGTCTGTAAACAGCCAGTAAACAGTCGGTAGACATGTCAACAGTCCGTAAACAGCCAGTAAACAGTCGGTAGACATGTCAACAGTCTGTAAACAGCCAGTAAACAGTTGGTAGACATGTCAACAGTCTGTAAACAGCCAGTAAACAGTCAGGAGACATGTCAACAGTCCGTAAACAGCCAGTAAACAGTCGGTAGACATGTCAACAGTCCGTAAACAGCCAGTAAACAGTCGGTAGACATGTCAACAGTCTGTAAACAGCCAGTAAACAGTCGGTAGACATGTCAACAGTCCGTAAACAGCCAGTTAAAAGTTGGTAGACATGTCAACAGTCCGTAAAAAGCCAGTAAACAGTCGGTAGACATGTAACAGTCTGTAAAAAGCCAGTAAACAGTTAGTAGACATGTCAACAGTCTGTAAAAAGCCAGTAAACAGTCGGGAGACATGTCAACAGTCCGTAAAAAGCCAGTAAACAGTCGGTAGACATGTCAACAGTCTGTAAACAGCCAGTAAACAGTCGGGAGACATGTCAACAGTCCGTAAACAGCCAGTAAACAGTCGGTAGACTTGTCAACAGTCCGTAAACAGCCAGTTAAAAGTTGGTAGACATGTCAACAGTCCGTAAAAAGCCAGTAAACAGTCGGTAGACATGTCAACAGTCTGTAAACAGCCAGTAGACATGTCAACAGTCCCCACTCTCTCTGCCCCTTTCCTGTCACTATACACTGTTGTATAAAGGCCACTAGTGCCCAAAGAATCCTTAAAAAAAAAAAAAAAAAAAAAAAGACATGTCAACAGTCCGTAAACAGCCAGTAAACAGTCGGTAGACATGTCAACAGTCTGTAAACAGCCAGTAAACAGTCGGTGGACATGTCAACAGTCCGTAAACGGCCAGTAAAACAGTCGGTGGACATGTCAACAGTCCGTAAACAGCCAGTAAACAGTCGGTAGACATGTCAACAGTCCGTAAACAGCCAGGAAACAGTTGGCAGACATGTCAACAGTCCGTAAACAGCCAGTAAACAGTCTGTGGACATGTTAACAGTCCGTAATCAGCCAGGAAACAGTCGGCAGACATGTCAACAGTCCGTAAACAGCCAGTAAACAGTCGGTGGACATGTCAAGAGTCCGCAATCAGCCAGGAAACAGTCGGCAGACATGTCAACAGTCCGTAAACAGCCAGTAAACAGTCAGTAGACATGTCAACAGTCTGTAAACAGCCAGTAAACAGTCAGTGGACATGTCAACAGTCCGTAAACAGCCAGTAAACAGTCGGGAGACATGTAACAGTCCGTAAACAGCCAGGAAACAGTTGGTAGACATGGCAACAGTCAGTAAACAGCCAGGAAACAGTCGGTAGACATGGCAACAGTCCGTAAACAGCCAGGAAACAGAAGGTAGACATGGCAACAGTCCGTAAACAGCCAGTAAACAGTCGGTAGACATTGCAACAGTCCGTAAACAGCCAGGAAACAGTCGGTAGACATGGCAACAGTCGGTAAACAGCCAGTAAACAGTCGGTAGACATGGCAACGGTCCGTAAACAGCCAGGAAACAGTCGGTAGACATGTCAACAGTCCGTAAACAGCCAGTAAACAGTCAGTGGACAAGGCAACAGTCCGTAAACAGCCAGGAAACAGAAGGTAGACATGGCAACAGTCCGTAAACAGCCAGTAAACAGTCGGTGGACATTGCAACAGTCCGTAAACAGCCAGTAAACAGTCGGTGGACATTGCAACAGTCCGTAAACAGCCAGGAAACAGTCGGTAGACATGGCAACAGTCCGTAAACAGCCAGTAAACAGTCGGTAGACATGGCAGCGGTCCGTAAACAGCCAGTAAACAGTCGGTAGACATGTCAACAGTCCGCAAATAGCCAGTAAACAGTCAGTGGACAAGGCAACAGTCCGTAAACAGCCAGGAAACAGAAGGTAGACATGGCAACAGTCCGTAAACAGCCAGTAAACAGTCGGTAGACATGTCAACAGTCTGTAAACAGCCAGTAAACAGTCGGTGGACATGTCAACAGTCCGTAAACGGCCAGTAAAACAGTCGGTGGACATGTCAACAGTCCGTAAACAGCCAGTAAACAGTCGGTAGACATGTCAACAGTCCGTAAACAGCCAGTAAACAGTCGGCAGACATGTCAACAGTCCATATACAGCCAGTAAACAGTCTGTGGACATGTTAACAGTCCGTAATCAGCCAGGAAACAGTCGGCAGACATGTCAACAGTCCGTAAACAGCCAGTAAACAGTCAGTAGACATGTCAACAGTCCGCAATCAGCCAGGAAACAGTCGGCAGACATGTCAACAGTCCGTAAACAGCCAGTAAACAGTCAGTAGACATGTCAACAGTCCGTAAACAGCCAGTAAACAGTCGGTAGACATGTCAACAGTCCGTAAACAGCCAGTAAAAAGTCGGTAGACATGTCAACAGTCCGTAAAAAGCCAGTAGACATGTCAACAGTCCGTAAAAAGCCAGTAGACATGTCAACAGTCCGTAAACAGCCAGTTAACAGTCGGTAGACATGTCAACAGTCTGTAAACAGCCAGTAAACAGTCGGTAGACATGTCAACAGTCTGTAAACAGCCAGTAAACAGTCGGTAGACATGTCAACAGTCCGTAAACGGACAGTAAAACAGTCGGTGGACATGTCAACAGTCCGTAAACAGCCAGTAAACAGTCGGTAGACATGTCAACAGTCCGTAAACAGCCAGGAAACAGTTGGCAGACATGTCAACAGTCCGTAAACAGCCAGTAAACAGTCTGTGGACATGTTAACAGTCCGTAATCAGCCAGGAAACAGTCGGCAGACATGTCAACAGTCCGTAAACAGCCAGTAAACAGTCGGTGGACATGTCAAGAGTCCGCAATCAGCCAGGAAACAGTCGGCAGACATGTCAACAGTCCGTAAACAGCCAGTAAACAGTCAGTAGACATGTCAACAGTCTGTAAACAGCCAGTAAACAGTCAGTGGACATGTCAACAGTCCGTAAACAGCCAGTAAACAGTCGGGAGACATGTAACAGTCCGTAAACAGCCAGGAAACAGTTGGTAGACATGGCAACAGTCAGTAAACAGCCAGGAAACAGTCGGTAGACATGGCAACAGTCCGTAAACAGCCAGGAAACAGAAGGTAGACATGGCAACAGTCCGTAAACAGCCAGTAAACAGTCGGTAGACATTGCAACAGTCCGTAAACAGCCAGGAAACAGTCGGTAGACATGGCAACAGTCGGTAAACAGCCAGTAAACAGTTGGTAGACATGGCAACGGTCCGTAAACAGCCAGGAAACAGTCGGTAGACATGTCAACAGTCCGTAAACAGCCAGTAAACAGTCAGTGGACAAGGCAACAGTCCGTAAACAGCCAGGAAACAGAAGGTAGACATGGCAACAGTCCGTAAACAGCCAGTAAACAGTCGGTGGACATTGCAACAGTCCGTAAACAGCCAGTAAACAGTCGGTGGACATTGCAACAGTCCGTAAACAGCCAGGAAACAGTCGGTAGACATGGCAACAGTCCGTAAACAGCCAGTAAACAGTCGGTAGACATGGCAACGGTCCGTAAACAGCCAGTAAACAGTCGGTAGACATGTCAACAGTCCGCAAATAGCCAGTAAACAGTCAGTGGACAAGGCAACAGTCCGTAAACAGCCAGGAAACAGAAGGTAGACATGGCAACAGTCCGTAAACAGCCAGTAAACAGTCGGTGGACATTGCAACAGTCCGTAAACAGCCAGTAAACAGTCGGTGGACATTGCAACAGTCAGTAAACAGCCAGGAAACAGTCGGTAGACATGGCAACAGTCCGTAAACAGCCAGTAAACAGTCGGTAGACATGGCAACGGTCCGTAAACAGCCAGTAAACAGTCGGTAGACATGTCAACAGTCCGTAAACAGCCAGTAAACAGTCAGTGGACATGTCACATGCCGTTGTAACTCCTGCACCGTTTCAGCCCTCTGCTGGACACTAACGGAACAACAGATCTGCCTTCCTGCAGAACAACAGTCCAGTTTCAGGACTCGGTTACAAACAAACAACATCAAATGAAATCTGATCTTCAGCTCAGACAAACTGAGATCATGTTGGTGTCATGGTGGCTGGTTGCTATGGCAGCAGGTGAATCCTGACGGGAGCTCAGCTGGATCACATTCAGCTTCTGTTTAGAGAAGGTAAACATAAACATAAACATAAACAAACATGAAGCAGCTCACCTCTCCTGCTTCTTCTTCAACTTGTCGGACAGCTGAAAGACAAACAGACGGGTCACGCTGCAGAACTGCACGGATCTGACTGACAGTTCTGAGCCGGCCCGTTACCTTGGCGACCTCCTCCTGCAGCTTGCTGATGTCGGCGTGTTTGGACGCCTGCGGGACGACAGACAAGTTCAGCTTCAGGTCGGCGACAGACGGTTCAGGTCCGGCCAGATTCAGAGGCACGGTTCTGGTCCCGAGTCCTGGTCCCGAGTCCTGATCCCGTCCTCGCGTCTACACGTCTCCATGACAACAGGAAACAGCTGGTTTCCAGTCCAGTTACGGTTTCTGGACAGCCACGTTTCCATGGAGACCGGCTCCGATGAGGCTTTAGATGGATCAGCTGAAGGTCCAGTTCCCCTGTTCCTGGTTCAGGTCTTGGTGGTGCTAGAATCCTGGTTCCTGTCAGACTGTCTGGTCTGACTTCGCTGAACTATGATAAGGATCTAAAAGATCCGGTTTTAACTGGTTTTAACTGAGTTGTCAGTTATGCGTCCTGAAAGACCCACCGGTCTGAGGTAAGATCCTCTAGAACTGGTCCGGTACTCAAGATCCAGACCAGCTTGTAAGTCAGAGATGAAGACGTGAGGACTGAATCAGGAGTCTGGACCAGGACTCTGAATCAGGACTAAAAGAACCTGAACCTGTGCACTTAAAACGACCAATAAAATAAAATAAAATAACATAAAATGAAATTAAATTACCTCAGATGATTAAAAAAGCCTGGGGACAACAGTTATGTAAAAAATATAGTAAAAGCAAAGAAAAAGTATACTGAAAGGAAAGAAACAAAAAGTAAAATACAATAATATGAAGTAATACTAAATAAAATGAAGGTTAAGAAAAAGGAAAATAAAATGAAATAAAGTGAAATACATTAGAATGTAAATAAATAAATAAAAGTAAAATGCAACAAAATAGAGTAAAATAAAATGGTCAAAGCAATTTACACAAAGTGCAATCAATTAAGAAATGGTCTAAGTAAAATAATAAAATCAAAGTAAATCCTCTGTAAAATAATAAAATAATCACATTTGTGGAAACTTGTCTGAACAATAAAGGAAATAATTCTTCAGACAGAATGAAGCTAAAACGTTTCACGTCGTCTCATCAGCTTCAGCAGCCGAGAACGTTTCACCCATTTTTATTTTTAGCTTTATTCTGTGTGTGTGTGCATGTGTGCGTGTGCATGCGTACGTGTGCATGTGTGCGTGTGCATGCGTACGTGCACGTGCGTACCTCCAGGCTCTGGATCTGCTCCCTCAGCAGCCTCTTCTCCTCCTGCTCGGTGTTCAGAGCCATCTCCAGTTCTGGTCCAAAGCAGTGAGTTATTGGACAGAGAGCAGCCGACCAGCCTAGCGCTGCCTGCTTAGCTACAATCTCCTGAACGCGCGTCTCTGACCGGCCTAAAGGGGGCGCCGCACACAGCAGGGCAGGCGTCAGGCCGGACACACACTACGCACATGCTCCAGGCCGGATCCAGGCCGGAACCGGGCCAGAACCCACACTACGCACACGCTCCAGGCCGGATCCAGGCCGGAACCGGGCCAGAACCCACACTACGCACACGCTCCGGGCCGGATCCAGGCCGGAACCCACACTACGCACACGCTCCGGGCCGGATCCGGGCCAGAACCCACACTATGCACACGCTCCGGGCCGGATCCGGGCCGGAACCCACACTACGCACACGCTCCGGGCCGGATCCAGGCCGGAACCGGGCCGGAACCCACACTACGCACACGCTCCAGGCCGGATCCAGGCCGGAACCGGGCCGGAACCCACACTACGCACACGCTCCAGGCCGGATCCGGGCCAGAACCCACACTACGCACACGCTCCGGGCCGGATCCGGGCCAGAACCCACACTATGCACACGCTCCGGGCCGGATCCGGGCCGGAACCCACACTACGCACACGCTCCAGGCCGGATCCGGGCCGGAACCCACACTACGCACACGCTCCAGGCCGGATCCGGGCCAGAACCCACACTACGCACACGCTCCAGGCCGGAACCGGGCCAGAACCCACACTACGCACACGCTCCAGGCCGGATCCGGGCCGGAACCCACACTACGCACACGCTCCAGGCCGGATCCGGGCCGGAACCCACACTACGCACACGCTCCAGGCCGGATCCGGGCCAGAACCCACACTCCCCCTACGCACACGCTCCAGGCCGGAACCGGGCCAGAACCCACACTACGCACACGCTCCAGGCCGGATCCAGGCCGGAACCGGGCCAGAACCCACACTACGCACAGCGCTCCGGGCCGGATCCAGGCGGGAACCGGGGCGGAACCCACACCCTCCGCACACACGCTCCAGGCCGGATCCGGGCCGGAACCCACACTACGCACACGCTCCGGGCCGGATCCAGGCCGGAACCGGGCCAGAACCCACACTACGCACACGCTCTGGGCCGGATCCAGGCCGGAACCGGGCCAGAACCCACACTACGCACACGCTCCAGGCCGGATCCGGGCCGGAACCCACACTACGCACACGCTCCAGGCCGGATCCGGGCCGGAACCCACGCTACGCACACGCTCCGGGCCGGATCCAGGCCGGAACCGGGCCAGAACCCACACTACGCACACGCTCCAGGCCGGATCCAGGCCGGAACCGGGCCGGAACCCACACAACGCACACGCTCCAGGCCGGATCCAGGCCAGAACCAGGCCTGAACTACGCCGCATTCAGGCCAGATCCAGGCCAGAACCAGGCCTGAACTACGCCGCATTCAGGCCAGAATCAGGCCAGAACCAGGCCTGAACTACGCCGCATTCAGGCCGGATCCAGGCCAGAACCAGGCCTGAAATACACCGCATTCAGGCCAGATCCAGGCCAGAACCAGGCCTGAACTACGCCGCATTCAGGCCGGATCCAGGCCAGAACCAGGCCTGAACTACGCCGCATTTAGGCCGGATCCAGGCCAGAACCAGGCCTGAACTACGCCGCATTCAGGCCGGATCCAGGCCAGAACCAGGCCTGAACTACGCCGCATTTAGGCCGGATCCAGGCAAGAACCAGGCCTGAACTACGCCGCATTCAGGCCGGATCCAGGCCAGAACCAGGCCTGAACTACGCCGCATTCAGGCCGGATCCAGGCCAGAACCACGCCTGAACTACGCCGCATTCAGGCCGGATCCAGGCCAGAACCAGGCCTGAACTACGCCGCATTTAGGCCGGATCCAGGCCAGAACCAGGCCTGAACTACGCCGCATTCAGGCCGGATCCAGGCCAGAACCAGGCCTGAACTACGCCGCATTCAGGCCGGATCCAGGCCAGAACCAGGCCTGAGCTACGCCGCATTCAGGCCGCATTCAGGCCAGAACCAGGCCAGGTTTTTCTGGCAGAGCTGCAGCGGGTCTGGTTTGTTGTGATGCATTCACAGACGGCGTGTTCATCTGACCTTTACAATCACCGCAGATGTTGTGAGGCCAATTTCACATGGTTTTTTTGCTTGTATTTACAGACGAGTATCAGGGCCAAACATATAATTTTGAGACAGAACGTACTTCCGTGTATTCTCACAAAAATATGAGCAAATGTGGATTTCTAGAACAGCAGCTGTAAAAACTTTGTTTCTGGACTCAATGATTCTACATGTAAGACTGAAAACTATCACGAGACGAGACGCCTTCATGTCCAGAATCAGGGGGGTGTTTGTAGTGTGTGTCTGCCCTCAGCTAGCTGCTCTACGCTCAGACAGAAACCAGGAACCAGACCGACCCGGCCTCGGTTTGAAAGGAACCAGACCCAGAGAGGACCAGACTGGTTTCCGAGATTTCCTCCAAACCGACATTTTCACAGTTACATTTATTTTCTTTATAACATTTAAAAAGGACAACTTTAAAGATGTCGCAGCACAAAGATGATCCTTTGCACAAAGATGAAACATCTGAAACAAAAAGTTGTGGGGATGGAATATTGGGGGATGGAATTGTGGGGAAGAAATTGTGGGGGTGGAATTGTGGGGGTGGAATTGTGAGGAAGAAATGGCGGGGGTGGAATTGTGGGGATGGAACTGTGGGGGTGGAATTGTGAGGAAGAAATTGTGGGGGTGGAATTGTGGGGAAGGAGTTGTAGGTGTGGAATTGTGGGAAAGAAATTGTGGGGAAGAAATTGTGGGGGTGGGAATTGTGGGGAAGAAATTGTGGGGCAGAAATTGTGGGGTGGAATTGTCGGGGAAGAAATTGTGGGGGTGGAATTGTGGGGAAGAAATTGTGAGGAAGAAATTGTGGGGGTGGAATTGTGGGGGGTGGAAATCTGTGAGGAAGAAATTGTGGGGGTGGAATTGTGGGGATGGAATTGTGA
>JALJCO010013926.1:57500-63742 GCA_023101725.1 Atherinomorus stipes | reverse complement strand
CAAGTTCAAGTTCAAGTTCACTTTATTTCTAAGCACTCTTACACTGACAAAGACAGATCAAGGTGCTTTACAACAATAAGACATAATAAAAAAATAAAAAAATAAACAGCAGAAGAATCTAAAAAACAGTAAAAACAAAAATGAAAAATAATAAATCAAACTAAAAGACTATTAGAGCTAAGTACCAAAGGCTTTGTGAAATAGAAATGTTTTCAGTAATGTTTTCAAAGCAGCAAGGGACTCAACAGACCTGATTGATGGTGGTAAAGCGTTCCAGAGAGGGGGGCAAATACAGAGAAGGCTCTCCCACCTTTTGTTATATAACGGGGCTTCAGTTCAACAAGCAAGTTGGCAGATGAGGATCTTAAGGATCTAGGGGGGACATAGCGAATACATAAGTCTGAAATATAAGGGGGCAAGATCATGTAACGCCTTAAAGACAAGCAGGAGAGATTTGTATTGAATTCGAAATGGCACAGGGAGCCAGTGTTAGGCTAGCCAGGACAGGGGTGATGTGGTCAATCTGACGTGTACCAGTCAGTAGCGGGCTGCCGCATTCTGGGCCACCTGCAGCCTCGATAATAATTTTTTATTAAGGCCTTGGTAGAGAGAGTTACAGTAATCTAATCTGTTCACGATCAGCAAGTGGATTACTTTTCCCAGTTGAGGTTTAGGCAGGTATGGCTTGACTTTAACAAGGACCCTCAGGTGGCAAAAAAATACTCTTAACCACAGCATTAACTTGTCTATGAAGTTTCAAAGAGCTCTCAATAGTTACCCCCAGACTTTTGACAAAAGGAAGGGTTAGATGAGGATGACGGAAATAGGGAGGCGAGAGCCGATTTTAAGCCGTTAGGAACTGTGGTGAGACCAAAGGCAATCACCTCTGTCTTCTCTTCATTCAAAAGAAGAAAGTTCTGGGACATCCAAACCTTGAAATCCTCAATGCATTTAACTAAGTTACAAATGGAAAATTCCTCACAATCAATGGAAATATAGAGCTGCATATCATCTGCATAGCAGTGATAAGAAACCTTGTGCTTTCTAAAGATCATCCCTAAGGGGAGCATGTACAAGGAAAACAAAGGGGACCCAAAATTGAGCCCTGAGGAACCCCACAGGTTAACTGAGTGGGGTCAGAAAAACAATCTTCCAAGTGGACCTTACTTGTCCTATTTGTTAAGTAGGACTGAAACCAGTCAAGGACAGCACCCCCTAACCCAACAAATTGTTCCAAGCGAGAGATTAAAATGTGATGGTCTACAGTATCGAATGCCGCCGTTAAATCCAGCAAAATAAAAACTACTAGACGACCAGCGTCCAGAGAGAAAAAAACATCGTTAAATATTTTTAAAAGTGCAGTTTCAGTACTGTGAACTGATTTAAAACCAGATTGAAATTTATCTGTGATCTCATGATGATCCAGGTGGGACTGTAGCTGTTGTAGGACGAGTTTTTCTAAAACCTTGGACAAGAAAGGTAATTTTGAGATTGGCCTATAGTTACACAGTGCTGCTTCGGGTCTAAGTTTGGCTTTTTGATAGGGGGCTGAATTAATGCCGATTTAAAGGACTGAGGGACGCATCCCGATTCTAGACAGCGATTTATTAAACTTAAGATAATGGGACCTAAAAGAGGAAAATGCATCACGGATCAGTAAGGGATAAACAACATCAGTAAAACAATAAGTGGGTTTCAACCCAAATATTACCTTCTGAAGTGTTGTTAATGAAACTGGTTCAAAGCAATTCCATACAGGTGGACAAGCAGGAGGGGGGCTATAGGGCTGAGACATGGCAAAAGAGGAAAAGAGGATCTAATAGATGCAATCTTCCCCACAAAAAAAGTTTAAAAACTGTTCACAGAGTTCTGCTGATGGGGAACTGTGGGTAGCTTGAAGGGGGATTTACCAGCTTATTTAAGATAGCAAAAGAAAACGGGGGTTATGAGTGTTTTTGACGATAAGTTCTGAGAAGTATGTGGTTTTAGCATGCTTGACCTTTCTCTTTGATATTGAACAAGACTGTCTCTCCATAAACCAAGAGAGACTATGTAACCTGTCATTTTTCCACTTGTGCTCTGCACGCCTACAAAGGTGGCGGCGCGCACGAGTGGAATCATTCAGCCATGGTTGGCTGGCGGATCTGGGGCGCCGGGCTGAGAGGGGAGCAATACTATCAAGGATGCCGGAACAAACTGTGTTAAATTGATCTGCAAAACTCTCAACATCACCAACAGCTATGGTTGAGAGAGTGGGGTGACATAGAGCTGCAGCAAGTAATGCTGGAGTCTGTGGAGTTGTGAGTCGTTTGTATTTTACAGGAAAAATACACTTAGAGGGGGTGATGACAGACTGATATTAAACAAAACTGGACAGTGATCAGACAAACCAGCATCACAAATCTCAGTGACAGAAGCATTTAACCCAAACGTTAGAACAAGGTCTAAAGTGTGGCCTTTTTCATGGGTCGGCCCAGAAACCAGTTGCAGCAAACCAAAAGAATCAATAATCTGAAGAAAATCCTGCACAAGTGGTTTAGACGGACAGCATACATGAATGTTAAAGTCACCAACGATCAGTAACCGTTCGGCCATAAGCATTAGACCCCCAACAAAATCAGAGAAGTCAGTAATAAACTCCTTATTAAATTTCGGAGGACGATAAACAACCGCGCACAGGACAGAGGGGTTCATCTGAAGCTGAAACAGCTGAAGTTCAAACGAAGAGTAAAAGTTTGTGGTCACTCTCTGACGGGAGTATGATGATCTCCAGATCGTAGCAATACCGCCTCCCCTACCCCTGCCTGGGGGGCGAGGAGAGCTAACAAAAGAACAGTCTGGAGGCAAAAGTTCAGAAAATGGCAGTGACTCACCCTCCCGAATCCATGTTTCTGTAACAAACATAAAATCCAACTCACGGGACTCGAAGAAGTCTTTTAGAAGAAATGTCTTATTCACCACTGATCTTGCGTTCAGGAGAGCCAGCGATAAAACACATTCTGTAGAGTCTGAAGGCGAAGCTCTGGGCAGAGAGCGCAGATTAGACACCGTCACTCCTCGCTGGACACGATGACAAGCAATGCGACGTAGGCGATCAAGATGAGCATGCCAGTTCATCGGTCTCATGGATCCAGCCGGTACAAGTGCCTGGAGAAGAACCGCAGGAAGGTAGCCTCCGTCCGATCCAGGCGGAAAACATCCAGCGCGGAGGCGCTGTCTCCGAGTCAGCCGAAGGTAAGCCCGCACTCTTACCAATACTCCACTGCGTTTGCCTCGCCCTCTCCTGGATCGCTTCACGCGTCCCCGATGTGGTATAATGGAGAAGGGGCGCATCAGGTCCGGTTGAGGAGGTGGGGGAGAATGTTGAGATGAGCGAGAGGAAGCCGGGCCATTCTCAGCCAAGTTCAGGCTATGAGTCCATCGCATGGACAAAAGAGTGTCACGATCATAGACCAAGCGAGGGAAAATGTCAACAGAACATACGGGATGAAAAGAAAGGCAAAAAACGAAGATCAGAAGGAGGAGAAAAACAAGGAAGCGGAGCAAGCGGCGAACCGAGCACAGTGCTGGCGCCATCTTCTCATCACCTGAACCTGAACCTCACAGCTGAGCTGGGACTTTGCAGAGTTATGTAATGAAACAAATAAATAAACTAGGGATGTTTGATATTTTCGACCAATATCGACATCAAAATGTGATATCAGAAAACATTGGCATTGTTTTTTCAGACCTATATGAGAGATACAACCTCACAGTCGTCTGCATAGAACAGTATCGGCTGATATCGGGAATTATGAGTTGGACAATATTGCTATATCAGATATCGGTAAAAAAGCCAGCTGAAGATTTGTCCCACGAGTTTGGGTTTGGGTTCAGCGACACCTTCATGGCCACTGGCTGCAGCGAGTATTCAAGTACACAAAAACAAAAATGTACCTCTCATTTAACCCATATAACCCGCGGACCCGAGACATCATGCATTTTATTTATAACGCACTTTGACATTTGACAAATACAAAGTGCTTCAAGATAATTAAATAAAAAAATATAACGAAACACAAAGTGTATAAAAACAGACAGTGTAATAAACAATATGAATGATTATAAGGATCTACAGGTTCTGTAGGACATAAACTATCATATAAAAACAATAAAACAGCGATGGTGTTTATTTTCAACTGTTGCTCAAAGATGGTCGACAGTAAGACCTTAATATTCAAAAACAGGACAGAAAATATGTCATCTTCCTCCAGAAAGGGGAAAATCACAAGGACGAAGGTTTCCTCCCAGTTTTACTGCAGTTTACTCAGATGTACTAAGAAATCATCTTTTAACACATTTCTTTTTCAATTTCATTTCCCTTTCGAACTAAAATGAAAAACAACGCTCACATTAGGCGAAAGTGACATTAAAAAAGAAACAGTTCGAAAAAGAGTTTTGGAGGAAGTTTAGAAAAATTTATCAGGTCCGAAACTCTTTAGTCAGACACAACTTAAATTTAACGTTCACTGACACAATACAGCAGACTTAATAAGAACAAAAGTATACAGTCCACAATAAAAGTATGTGGATTATTAACAATATTCAATAATACTCAATAACTTTACTCACTTTGGTAAATCACAACAAAGTTTTCACTATAAATAAATCATAATCCTCATTATCACTATATAATTCTTAAAAATACTCAATAATAATAATAATAATAACCTATTTGTAAATCACAATGCACAACATAAACCTTATAATACTCTAACAATGAATCACAGTCTACATGATACATGGTCCTCATTAGTTCCACATATCCTTTTATTATGTTGTATTTCATTATTTGTTTAAATTCTCCGATAGTTTGCAGAAATGCAGAGTTTGGCGTTCGTTCTTATCGCTGCTTCATTAAACATAAATGTTCCTCTCAGACAGAATTCGCTCGCTTCCATTGGAAAAGCTTTTGGATACCAGATGGTACGT
Organism: Atherinomorus stipes; assembly: GCA_023101725.1. Taxonomy (NCBI): domain Eukaryota; kingdom Metazoa; phylum Chordata; class Actinopteri; order Atheriniformes; family Atherinidae; genus Atherinomorus; species Atherinomorus stipes. Next base: position 58,771 of record JALJCO010013926.1, on the reverse strand, counting down.
GTTTGTTTTGTTTGTACATGATCAGAAGAGTTTTGAGATCAACCACATCCTCAAATTTAATATTTCATCTTAACAAACAAAGTGTTTGATGGTTGTGTAAATGAAGATTTAGTCATTATAAAATGATTTATTCTGATTTTTTTTTTTAAAGAAGAAGAAGAAAAACTGAGTTGGTGGTTGTCTTGTAAGTGCCCCCCCCCCGTACCTCCACTCAAAAGTACAATATTGGTCTTTATGAGGCCAGAAGTACCTATATATACTATGAAAAAGGATCCAAAGTAATATAAAGTACACATTTGTACCATTTCCAACCCTAAGGGTACCTGCAGCATTGAAAATGTGTGTGAGCTTGTACAATAACTATAAATAGCAGTACTTCTAAACAGTAGTATAATTATAGTTATTATATTATGATTTTCATAGTAATCATAGTAATAATTATATGTATAATTATATATGTGTTTGGTCTAATATTTCTATAATAATTATTCATTTATTATTAGCATCTTTGATTGTTGTCATAATCTCTATTTTATTGACTTTTATTCATCATCTTTAATTGGTTTAATTGTACTTTATTAACTCATACAGCTTGATAAGGTACAAAAATGGACCATGAAGGTACAGAAATGTCTTTCAGAAAGGAACCCCCCCCCCCCCAGCAGCAAGCGTTGGACCCTTTCAGGTACAAACTGGTACCTGTGTTTGTGAGTGTGTGGTGAGGTCCCTGACTGTCCTGAAACACATGAAGCCTTTTACTGTGCAATTATGATCCATTTTCACTGGTTATGAATTTCTCAGCATTTTTTATCCTGAAACTTCGCCGGAGCTGCTGTGAAAAAGAAAAATGCTCCTGTTTAAACTTTAAAATAAGCCAATATTTTTCATAAACTGGTAAAAAACGAGTCGCTTTCAGCATCTGGTTTGTTTTCATGATCTTTTATCAAATATATTGACTTATAAGTTAAATAATTGACTATGTATTTATGTTCAGACACAGTCCAACTTTGATTTATGTTTATCATTTCTTAGCTATGTTTAATGATTCTCAGGTTCTTGGTTGATTCATTTGATTTTACCTTTTTTCCTTATTTACATATTCATCTACTTGTTTTCATAACTGCATTTAATTCTGCATTTAATTACTAATTGTCATTTAGTAATTTTTTCTGTTTCTTTTCCTTTTTTGTGGTAAACCTTTCTGTAGACACACTAACGCCATAAGTCAGGGAATAAGTGAAGTTAAAGGCATATTCGGACTCTTTCTTGGT
>JALJCO010013926.1:0-52500 GCA_023101725.1 Atherinomorus stipes | reverse complement strand
TATCATATTATATTATATTGTATTATATGATATGATATTATATTATATTATATTATATTATATTATATTATATTATATTTTATTATATTATATTATATTATATTATATTATATTATATCATATTATATTATAATATATTATACTATATTTTATTATATTATATTATATTAATTATATTATATTATATCATATTATATTATATCATATTATATTATATTGTATTATATTATATTGTATTATATGATATGATATTATATTATATTATATTAATTATATTATATCATATTATATTATATTGTATTATATGATATGATATTATATTATATTATATTATATTTTATTATATTATATTATATTATATCATATTATATTATAATATATTATACTATATTTTATTATATTATATCATATTATATTATAATATATTATACTATATTATATTATATTACATTATATTATATTATATTACATTATATTATATTATATTATATTACATTATATTATATTATATTATATTATATTATATTATATTATATTATATTACATTATATTATATTATATTATATTATATTATATTATATTATATTATATTATATTATATTATATTATATTATATTATACACCGTATGTTGCTATGATATGTTATCAATGACCATAGAAAAAAAGCATACAGTGATATTGTAATCTGACATCTGAGGTGGAAGCTGGTGCCTCTGAATTTCCCACAGGACGTGAAGGTATCATCTGAGCACAGCGGAGGCGCTGCAGCATCAGGACGAAGATGGGCAGCTAGCAGCGCGAGCGCGTCCCTGCGTTGACAGCCTTCTCCTGCGTGTGGGTGACAGGTGAGTAACATCGCGTCCCTCGCGCATCTTCTCTCCGTCCGTGTGCAGGAAAATGTGCATCCTGGCGGCGCAGAGTGCGCTGCGTCTTCGGCTTTCATGTGTGCGGCGGCGGCCATGGTTTGGCGCTACAGGTGCACATATTCACGCTGCACATGCACGTCCGCGTCCTTCAGGGGAGGACTGCGTCTGCGGACGGACGGTGCTGGCGCAGATGGATGCCTTCTGCTCCGGACAGCTGCGGACAGATGGCAGGATGGTGGAGGGGGGGGCGGGTTCATCTCTGCGGGCAGCTCTGGGATTCACGGACCGCAGGACACCGTGATTCTGTCCGTGGGTGGATGTCACGCAGCCGCTTCAGTGTCTCATTCAAGGACAACAGCGGGACAGAGATGCGATTAACGCGCAATGACGCACAGATTCAAACGGACACGATGCAGCAGCCGCGCGCCGCTTTTATTCTCACATATGCAACAGTTATGAAAGATCCGCCTCAGGAATGGGGGCATTTCATGTGTGACATCATGCTGCTGTCTGGATGCTGCTCAGGAACCACTGACAGCCATGATGATGTCAGACTCTGTTACGTCAGCGAGGAAAGTTTCACACCTGCTGCACTGGTCCAGATGTCCACAACCCAGTTCCAGAGAAGACTGAGTCCAGTCCACACAGGTTCCTCTCATTTCCACGCAGACATCAGACAGTAAAAAGGGTCTGGACAGAAGTTTTTTTACAAAATGCATCCTCTATGTGTGTACGAACAAATAACCAAGAAATAATATCAATAAGTAATTTATCATTTTCACAATAATCAAAAACCAGAGGTGTTTTTGTCTCAACTGTATAGAATAAAAATCCTGAGTGCAGCTGAGACACCGTTGAAATGTCTGCAGAGCTGATGATGGAACGAACGATTTAAAACTTTAATTACAACTTTTTTACACTTTATTAAGTTTTCAATTTGATTTAATTCAACAATATCAAAGGCAAACTTTAAAACTTAAAAAGAACAAATTATTTAATGAATACTGCAAACAGTACAAATATAAACACAATAACAGCAAAAATACCAGAATGAGCAGTCAGACTAGCAGACTGTTCACATGTTCGTTCTGCATCAGGTACCTGATGACCACTTTGTACGTTTCACTGGATCGTGAAGACCTGACATGCTACGATGTGGTGGAATAAATCAGTTTTTATGCACAAAACAGCGTTTGCAGATACAGAAGTTAACGTTAAAAGTAACATAAAGGGAGGAAGATATTCATCATGAAAGCAACACGCTAAAATCACAATCTGACCTGTTGAAAAATACTTTTTCCAGTATCTTTGCTGCAGAGCTTCACACGAAGCTAAATGTTCCCACGCTCAGAAAGGACGCTTATACGCATGCGCACACCAAAGATCCCAGCAAAAGCTGGCTGCATGCGCGAGTAACGGCCGTGTCTCAGCTGGACTCAGTCTGCCCCGTAAATAAAATCACAAAGCAATGATTTCTAAATCTAATCAGCATTTTTATTCTCAGCTGAACTTTCAGCATTTGATGGAAAATATGAGCTTATTGTGAATTTAATGGCAGCAACACGTCTGTGAAAAGTCACATAATGTTTTTAACATGTAAGAAATGACATTGAAGATCCTTGAATCCATGAAAATATGACTTGATGAGCTTTGGAAATTATTACTTTCTTACATTTCTGATAATCCAAACGTGTCCTGGGTGTTTTACTAACAGGCTGTAAAACAAGAAGACTTTATTTGGTGTTTGTTCTGAGGAGGTGGAATAGCTTCAAGTGATCAACTTGATAAGAAATACATAAAAATAAAACATTAATTCTTGTTAAAGAGTTTAAAAGTGAAGAATTTAACATTTAAACTAGTGATGCACAATATTATCAGAAAATATTGGCTTTAAAACTGTATATAAATATCGATCGGATATCGGTTGATATTTTTTCTCATTTTATTGTTTTATAGGGCCAGAGCTTATAAAAAAGAAAGAAAACTTCTAAATATGCCAGATTTGTCCAAAAGACTAGTTTTAATCTGTTATATATGCAAAAATATCAGATTTTAAATAAAACATTGATAAACAAATGAACCATACGGGCCTTGGAATGATGTTTTTGTGTTTTTTGTTTATTATGGGAATAATATGACCACATCTTTGTGCTTACTTGAAAAAATGAAACAATAAAATAGCCAAAACGTTTTATTTGCTGTTACAGAGAAGCCAGAGCTAAAATGTCTGATTCTCATTGCTGAGCAAACTGCAGACTGTATGAGGGATAACTTCTGTTTGTTCCAACCTGGACATTATTTCTAATTTCTACGTGCATTTCCTCACCAGTAACATTTCTGCATCACTCCGACTCATCTGGATGCAGCTGGATTCAGATCAGTCGTAGATCCGCGTACATCCATAAAATGGACGTGAAGGAGGCAGAATGAATGAGCCTCTAAATAAAACATTATCTGCAGCAAACTTCCTCAATTTCACCAAAAACACTGCAAAACCTCAGATCTTACCGAGTTCAGTTTTCTGATTTCTAGTCCAAATGTGTCGTCACACTCAAAATGAGACAGAATCACCTGAAGAGAAACATTTCAGTGAGATACAGGAACTCGTTTTAACACAATGCATCTTATTTCAAGAAATCTTTTGGAAAATTTCACTGGTTCCATTGGCAGAATTTTTTTGCTTATTACATGCAAAAACAAACAAACAAACAAAACTTGGCCATTTCTTTTAATCAGCAGTTCAATGACTTCACAAAGCTTCACTCACACTGAGCACCAGAGCTGAGACGCTCAGCTGTAATGTGAACAAACTAAACGGGGGGAGTGTGGTGTCGGCCCCATGAGGGCCGAGGAGGTGCTGGTGTGAAAGGGGCTTCAGAACCCGGTTGGGCCGGTTCTGGGTGGAGCCGTCCCGGATGAATTTACATAAGAAAGGCGGAGTTAAATCGGAGTGACAGACCTGCAGGGAATAAGGTAAAAGCGCGTTCTACTGTAAGATTCAGATTTCTATTCGCTCATTTTTATTAGCTAATCTATAATTATATAGATTTTGACATTCAGATATGAGCAAAGCGGCACCATGATGACAGCACCTTGGGGGGGCCACTGCTTATCACGCATCGCTAATCTAAACATACTGAAACATCTCCATCTGAAACAGCTGTTTTTCTGTCTGTCTCCATGTTGCAGATTAAACAGAATCCAGTTCATATAACTGAAACATGTGAGATTAAATCTGTCCCCCCCCCATTCCCCCCCCCTCTCCTTCCAGGCCCACTGAAGCATTTCTAAGCAGAAAGGGGGCGGGGGTGAAGGGAGGGAAGGATGGACTCCATCTCCATGCTGGGCTGCAGCCGGAGTCCCGTGTTCCTCACGGCGTCGTCCTCTCACCACGTCCTCCACGCTCACCCCTGCGTGACGTCCAACGGGGTGAGGAGCAGAGCTGCAGATGCCGCCGCCTCCTGTCCGCCGCCGGCCCCGCCCACGCTGGCCATCCTGGGCTCGGGCGACTTCTCCAAGTGCCTGACCAATCGGCTGCTGCGCTGCGGCTTCGGCGTGGTGGTGGGCAGCCGCCACCCCAAACTGGCCGCGCAGTCCTTTCCTCACGTGGTGGACGTGACGCACTACGAAGACGCGGTCAGGAAGGCCAGCATCATCTTCCTCGCCATCCGGCGGGAGCACTACTCCGTTCTGTGGGACCTCAAGCATCTGATGGAAGGTAGGGAAGGGCATATCCATACTATCAGATTCTAGCTTCTGTATCTCATGATGGTGGTAGCCTATCAGATTGTAGCTTCTGTATCACATGATGGTGGTAGCCTATCAGATTGTAGCTTCTGTATCACATGATGGTGGTAGCCTATCAGATTCTAGCTTCTGTATCACATGATGGTGGTAGCCTATCAGATTCTAGCTTCTGTATCACATGATGGTGGTAGCCTATCAGATTCTAGCTTCTGTATCACATGATGGTGGTAGCCTATCAGATTCTAGCTTCTGTATCACATGATGGTGGTAGCCTATCAGATTGTAGCTTCTGTATCACATGATGGTGGTAGCCTATCAGATTCTAGCTTCTGTATCACATGATGGTGGTAGCCTATCAGATTCTAGCTTCTGTATCACATGATGGTGGTAGCCTATCAGATTGTAGCTTCTGTATCACATGATGGTGGTAGCCTATCAGATTCTAGCTTCTGTATCACATGATGGTGGTAGCCTATCAGATTCTAGCTTCTGTATCACATGATGGTGGTAGCCTATCAGATTCTAGCTTCTGTATCACATGATGGTGGTAGCCTATCAGATTCTAGCTTCTGTATCACATGATGGTGGTAGCCTATCAGATTCTAGCTTCTGTATCACATGATGGTGGTAGCCTATCAGATTCTAGCTTCTATAACACATGATGGTGGTAGCCTATCAGATTCTAGCTTCTGTGTCACATGATGGTGGTAGCCTATCAGATTCTAGCTTCTGTGTCACATGATGGTGGTAGCCTATCAGATTCTAGCTTCTATATCACATGATGGTGGTAGCCTATCAGATTCTAGCTTCTGTATCACATGATGGTGGTAGCCTATCAGATTCTAGCTTCTGTATCACATGATGGTGGTAGCCTATCAGATTCTAGCTTCTATAACACATGATGGTGGTAGCCTATCAGATTCTAGCTTCTGTGTCACATGATGGTGGTAGCCTATCAGATTCTAGCTTCTGTGTCACATGATGGTGGTAGCCTATCAGATTCTAGCTTCTATATCACATGATGGTGGTAGCCTATCAGATTCTAGCTTCTATAACACATGATGGTGGTAGCCTATCAGATTCTAGCTTCTGTACCACATGATGGTGGTAGCCTATCAGATTCTAGCTTCTATATCACATGATGGTGGTAGCCTATCAGATTCTAGCTTCTATATCACATGATGGTGGTAGCCTATCAGATTCTAGCTTCTGTGTCACATGATGGTGGTAGCCTATCAGATTCTAGCCCATCTCTGATGGAAGGTACGGCACCTGCAAAGCCTCCTGGATCTGGTCTGATCCGCATCCTGCCTCTGATTGGCCGAATGCTTCCAGCTCCAAGGAGGAGCAGTTACCATGACAACACCCTTCCTCTCAGATTTAGGAGTTAAGCAGATTAACTGGGTGGCATTTCTGTGGAAACGGAGACGTTCATGATCACTTAGTAAAAGGAAACTTTCCATAAATGACGTAATAAACTCGAACAGCAGTCGGGGGCTCAGACCCCCCCCCCTGCAGCTCAGGTCTCCTCGTCATGTGATTCACAACAAAAACTTCTCCTGCATCAGTTCATCTCCATCACTGGTTCCTTGACCATGAAAACATGTGGAATCGTGCTGGTATCACTGTTACTTCTGCAGTTATCTCCATGACGGCGGTTTTCTTCGGGATCCGGCTCCGTTGCTGTTGAAGATGCGTCGGTTCTCTTAACAAACTCCCGATTCAGCAGCGTCGTGGCTGCATGTCTGGATCTTCATTTGTCTCCTTCAGCAGTGAAAATCCCAACCATTCCCTCACCTTCGTGTGTTCGGGATCATCGTATCCGGAATTTTCTCTGATCCGGATCAACTTTGGAAACATTCTAGAACTCACCGAGATCCTTTCTTGTAATTTTTCACCAAACACTCGGGACATTTGTTCGGAGTTATACGCAACACACTCAGAAACATGGAGGTACGAGACAGGAACGTTTCTGTACCTGTACGTACATTTACTACAAATGTTCTCTCAAAAGTACAATATTGGTCTTTATGAGGCCAGAAGTACCTATATACTATGAAAAAGGCTCCAAAGTGATATAAAGTACACATTTGTACCATTCCAACCCTAAGGGTACCTGCAGCATTGAAACATGTGTGTAGCTTGTACAATAACTATAAATAGCAGTACTTCTAAACAGTAGTATAATTATAGTTATTATATTATGATTTTCATAATAATCATAGTAATAATTATATGTATAATTATATATGTGTTTGGCCTAATATTTCTATAATAATTATTCATTTATTATTAGCATCTTTGATTGTTGTCATAATCTCTATTTTATTGACTTTTATTCATCATCTTTAATTGGTTTAATTGTACTTTATTAACTCATACAGCTTGATAAGGTACAAAAATGGACCATGAAGGTACAGAAATGTCTTTCAGAAAGGAACCCCCCCCCCAGCAACAAGCTTTGGACCCTTTTAGGTACAAACTGGTACCTCTGTTTCTGAGTGTGCACGATTCCTCACAATGATAGAGAATCCTTCCAAACATTCCCGGATCTGGAGGATGATCCGGATCACCACCAGAACTTAACGGGTTGGTGTTTGGGATGAGACACACGGCCGGTTTCAGGTCAGTGCACGTGTCCTCTGGTCTCTACAGACATCTGAGACGTGAGATCACCACAGAAATGTCAGAATGCAGAAATGTGTGACTGCGTCAGAGCAAACTCACCTGAACACGGTCGAACATGGAAACGTCGTCTCCTGGAAAACCACCGTCAGTGGAAACGTAACTTCCAGGTAGTCCGATCATCAGGACGGACGTCCACCACGACGAAGACCAGGTCTCTGCAGCTGCTGCTTCAGGTTCAGTCTGAACCTTCATGTCTCACATCAGCAGCTTCAAACGTGCAGAAATGACTCTGAAAGTTCCTGAAGCGACGCTGAGGATGAGCGTCTTCATGCTGCAGCAACTGTTTCTGCGTGTTTCAGGATGAGCAGCATGGACTAAAACATGCACTACGATGATGTCATGTTATCACGGTAACATAAATGATGATAAAAATAGCAGCCTAATCTTATAAATCTATCACTATATTCTTACTTAAGAGCCCAAATGATACTAGAATTCACTAAACTACATCATAAGTTTAAGAAGTAAACCTGTACTGTGAAACTGTAGCGACACCAAACATGCCTGAAATATGAGAACAAAGCTGACATTTATACAAACGACACAAACAGCAAAAATAACTGAATAACTGGAAGATACAACCTGATAATTAGGCCCGAGCACCGAAGGCGGTGCGAAGGCCTATTGTAATGCAAGCGTTTCTTCCTTATTATTCTTCTTATTCTCCCGTCAAATGAATTGCATTTTTGGGGGCCTGAACATGCTCGAAAAGTCACCAAATTTTGGCTACCCCCCCATTTAAAATCGAAAAATTTCATAATTTGCCATTTTCGTGACCGCTTGGGCAAAACTGAGCTCTAGCGCCACCTTTTGCAAGGTCCCCAGAACTGCATGTCACCGATTTTTACGAAACTCGGTACACTTGTTCTACATGTCGGGGCGGACAAAAAAGCCTCTTAACGTCGTGGTGCCAGGTCTACAGGAAGTCGGCCATTTTGGGTCAAAGTCGCCATTTTGGCGTTTCACTCACGTCACATTTGCGTTAACTCCTCAGAAACCGCAAATGGTACGGTCATCCCGATGGTCAATTTGTGTTCAGAAGGCATGTGAGATTTCTAGTTGTGCTCTGCATTCAGAAATCTGGAAGCGTGTGGAGGGGGCGGAGCCTGAAAGTTGACCTTCTCGCCATGAAACACGAAACTGATATAACTCTGGCATAAAACCAGATATCTGCACCAAACTTGGTACGTATGATGCCGGCCGGATGCTGAACACACCTATATGACCATTTCCGGTTTTCACCTTAGCCCCGCCCCCTCGGGACAGGAAGTGCCTGTAAATAAGACACGGATGGCCAGATCTCTGCCAAACTTGGCGCAGATGATGACAGGCATACCGTGAACTGTTTTGCATGATGTGATGACGTCATGGCCACGCCCCCTGAAAACAGGAAGTGCCTGTAAATAAGACACGGATGGCCAGATCTCTACCAAAGTTGGCACAGATGATGATGTTTATAACCTGATCTCATTTACATGGACACATGTTCCAGAATTTTCAATGTAGCTCTATAGCGCCCCCTACAAACCTTCAAATGATCATTTTGGCTGACCCGATCAACCGAACGCCATGAAATTCAGCACACTGGTAGAACATGACACGGATTACATGGACATGTGTTCCACAACTGTAAATGTGGCTCTATAGCGCCCCCTACAAACCTTCAAATGATCATTCTGAGCTAACACATCAACCAAACGCAGTGAAATTAAGGACACTGGTAGAATATGATACAGATTACATGGACACGTGTTCCTGAAGTTTAAAGGTGGCTCTAGAGCGCCCACTACAAAGCTTCAAATGATCATTTTGAGCTCCCACATCAACCGAACGCCATGAAATTCGGCACACTGGTACAACATGACACAGACTACGCGGTGCATAGGCCTGAGCGGCGCCAGAGGTGCGAGGGCCTTCATCGCCGCTTGCGGCTTTAATTGTATTTATTCTTTTTACTGCGAGGTGACAAATTATTACGACGGGGTTTTTCTTTGACGATACATCACACGTGATGTCATCCTTCCTGGCTGAGCTGTGGATCTGCAGACTCTGATGTCGCTGAAGCATCATCCCGTTAGACACTAAATCACCTTCCTTTTCTTCTTTTTCGCCTTCCTGCAGGCGAGAGCACGGCGACCCGCTTCCTGCAGAGCTGTCAAAGTACTTCCATCATTTAGAAAAACACATTTCCTTCTTTTACCCCCAAAAATCAGACAAAACAAAAACATCTTTTTATTCTGCTTGTTTTGGAAAATTATCACGTCAGTTTTACAAAATTGAAACAGTTTTTTTTTTTTCACGTGAATGCAGCACACCTCCACGCTTTATAAAAAACAGAAACACATGACCTGGTTATTGTTATTATTATTATCATTATGTTTAGAATAATCCATAAATCTACTTCTTCTAGAATAAAGAGAGAGGGAGGGAAGTTGACGTTTGCTGTGCTGCTTTCCAGGGAAGGTCCTGGTGGACGTGAGTAACAACAGGAGGGTGAGCCAGTATCCGGAGTCCAATGCCGAGCATCTGGCGTCACTGCTGCCCGGTTCTGTCGTGGTCAAAGGCTTCAACGTCATCTCAGCGTGGGCCATGCAGCAGAGCTGCCCCAAAGACGCCAGCACACAGGTACGAGCAGGCCCAGATAGGGCCAATGTGACCCGCTTTATCACCCAGATACGCCCGCTTCAGTTGGGTTTGGTCCCTTTCTGGCCTGGACTCCGTGTGACTGCAGCAGTGAAAAACACCTGATCGTTTCCCAGCTGCACGCTGGGGCTAAATGACTTTGCTAGACAGAGAAAACATGAGTTTCCATCGATATTTGGCAGTGAATCTGTCTCCTTTCCCACCTTTTAGAGCCACACTGCTCTGTGCTGGACATGGATGCAGGTTCCCTTCATCCTCTAACGAGTCCCCGTCTCTCTGCTCAGGTGTTCATCTGCAGCGACTCGCTGGAGGCTCGTCATCAGATAATGGAATTAGCTCGGCAGCTCAGCTTCCAGCCCGTGGATATGGGCCCCCTGTCTTCTTCCAGAGACATCGAGAACATCCCCATCCAGTTATTTTCTGGCTGGAAAGGCCCCGTCCTCGCTGCCGTGGCCCTGTCCATCTTCTTCTTCGCTTATTCTTTTGTACGAGATATAATCCACCCCTACGTTAAGTACAAGCGAAGTGACTTTTACAAGATCCCGATAGAGATCGTGAATCGGACTCTTCCCGCTGTGGCCATCACCCTCCTGGCCTTGGTGTACCTGGCAGGCCAGCTTGCTGCTGCTCACCAGCTCTATTATGGAACCAAGTACAAACACTTCCCACCCTGGCTGGAAGGCTGGCTGCAGAGCAGAAAGCAGCTCGGCCTCATCAGCTTTTTCCTGGCTGCCGTCCACGTTCTCTACAGTCTCTGTCTGCCTCTCAGGAGGTCTGAGAGGTACCTGCTGCTCAACACCGCATACCAGCAGGTCAGTGCAGCAAACGTGCCAAAGCTGATTTTATTCACATGCTTTACTCAGTTTATGAGACAAAACACAAATATCTTTTTATCAGAGCTGAAATGATACCTGACAGATCATATGAAAACCACCAACCAGCTCAGATTAACGACTACCAGTATGTCAGGAATGATCATGCCTGTAAATAAGCAGAACATGCAGTCACATGGTTAAATTAGGACTCGTTTGTAAGGAAAATGTATGTTTGCAATGAGTATCAGAGTTGATTATGTGGATTGCACCGAACAGGATTCTACAGCAAAATCAGCTGTTTGGCTTTAGGAGAGAAGATTTGACTCATCCCACATCTTCAACTCTGTTGTTCATCCCCCATCTTCAATTCTGCTGCTCATCCCCCATCTTCAACTCTGTTGTTCATCCCACATCTTCAACTCTGCTGCTCATCCCCCATCTTCAATTCTGCTGCTCATCCCCCATCTTCAACTCTGTTGTTCATCCCACATCTTCAACTCTGCTGCTCATCCCCCATCTTCAATTCTGCTGCTCATCCCCCATCTTCAACTCTGTTGTTCATCCCACATCTTCAATTCTGCTGCTCATCCCACATCTTCAACTCTGTTGTTCATCCCACATCTTCAACTCTGTTGTTCATCCCACATCTTCAATTCTGCTGCTCATCCCACATCTTCAACTCTGTTGTTCATCCCACATCTTCAACTCTGTTGTTCATCCCACAACTTCAACTCTGCTGCTCATCCCACATCTTCAATTCTGCTGCTCATCCTACATCTTCAACTCTGCTGCTCATCCTACATCCTTAACTCTGCTGCTCATCCCACATCTTCAACTCTGCTGCTCATCCTACATCCTTAACTCTGCTGCTCATCCCACATCTTCAACTCTGCTGTTCATCCCACATCTTTAACTCTGCTCTTCATCCCACATCCTCAACTTTGCTGCTCATCCCACATCTTCAACTCTGCTGCTCATCCCACATCCTCAACTCTGCTGTTCATCCCACATCCTCAACTTTGCTGCTCATCCAACATCCTAAACTTTGCTGCTCATCCCACATCCTAAACTTTGCTGCTCATCCCATATCTTCAACTCTGCTGCTCATCCCACATCCTCAACTCTGCTGTTCATCCCACATCCTTAACTTTGCTGCTCATCCCACATCTTCAACTCTGCTGTTCATCCCACATCTTCAACTCTGCTGCTCATCCCACATCTTTAACTCTGCTGCTCATCCCCCATCTTCAACTCTGCTGCTCATCCCCCCATCTTCAACTCTGCTGCTCATCCCCCATCTTCAACTCTGCTGCTCATCCCACATCTTCAACTCTGCTGTTCATCCCCCATCTTCAACTCTGCTGCTCATCCCACATCTTCAACTCTGCTGCTCATCCCACATCTTCAACTCTGCTCTTCATCCCACATCTTCAACTCTGCTGCTCATCCCACACCTTCAACTCTGCTGCTCATCCCATTAAGAACAACATGAATGTTGTTATTGACACTTAATCATGCTTCATTCAGCTGATTGACACATACTACAGAATTCTCTGCAAACTTCTCCATAAACTCAGTTTTGTAGCGATGCAGCACCAGAGAGCGAAAGGAGCAGAAAATAAAGTTTTTAACACTTAACTGTCATCTGCACAGAATAAACTAAGATTTATGGGATCTAATTCATGAGATCAATCTGCTCAGCCAACTCCCCTAAAAGCCCCTAAAAGCTCCCTAAAAGCCCCTAAAAGCCCCCCGTAATCCACAGATGGACATTTTCTAAACCAACATGTGACTTTTTCTTCTTTCTTTTACAAAGTTCTCCTCATTTTTTATTGTTTGCTTATATTTCTGGCCACATGGTGGTGATGTGAGTTAAAACTTTGACCATGCAAAGCATGAATATTGAGGAAACCTTTCATGATGACACGGTATTTTAGCCTTAAAGCCTGAGATACTTTATAGAACTGGTATTTTTTAAAAATCTTTTCCCACAAAATAACATTAAAGAAATGAATAATTACAGACTTTTTCTAAATCATCTATAATGTTTTTGAAACAGAAGTAACAACATGCTTTAAAATGAGATGTTTATTTTAACAAGTATTACCATCAGTCACACAGTTATTTATGCTTCATTTGCCCTAAAAGAAAACTGGACAGTAAATAAAGGAAGAATAGAATCTGTATTACAATCTGATGATAAAAAAAACAACATTTTAGTCCCAAACTCAGAAATATGAAAATTTCTCAGAATCTGATGTCCAGTTTGTTAAATTTCCTCTTGAAAAACACGAGTTAATGCGATTAATTTGGTGGTGTTTCAATAAGAACATGTGAGCAGAGGTGCGATAATCCCAAACTCGTCCTGTGCCGGCAGGTTCACGCCAACGCGGAGAACGTGTGGAACGAGGAGGAGGTGTGGCGGGTGGAGATGTACGTTTCCTTTGGCATCATGAGTTTTGGACTCCTGTCTCTTCTGGCCGTCACCTCCATTCCTTCCATCAGCAGCACGATGAACTGGAGGGAATTCAGCTTCATACAGGTGAACGCGACGTTTAACACTAACATCTGATATACGCTAGTATCTGATACCTGCTAGTATCTGATACCTGCTAGTATCTGATACCTGCTAGTATCTGATACCTGCTAGTATCTGACACCTGCTAGTATCTGATATACGGTAGTATCTGATTCCTGCTAGTATCTGATATATGCTAGTATCTGATACCTGCTAGTATCTGATACCTGCTAGTATCTGATTCCTGCTAGTATCTGATACCTGCTAGTATCTGATATACGGTAGTATCTGATTCCTGCTAGTATCTGATTCCTGCTAGTATCTGATTCCTGCTAGTATCTGATATATGCTAGTATCTGATACCTGCTAGTATCTGATACCTGCTAGTATCTGATTCCTGCTAGTATCTGATACCTGCTAGTATCTGATATACGGTAGTATCTGATTCCTGCTAGTATCTGATTCCTGCTAGTATCTGATATATGCTAGTATCTGATACCTGCTAGTATCTGATACCTGCTAGTATCTGATTCCTGCTAGTATCTGATACCTGCTAGTATCTGATATACGGTAGTATCTGATTCCTGCTAGTATCTGATTCCTGCTAGTATCTGATTCCTGCTAGTATCTGATACCTGCTAGTATCTGATTCCTGCTAGTATCTGATACCTGCTAGTATCTGATATATGCTAGTATCTGATACCTGCTAGTATCTGATATATGCTAGTATCTGATACATGCTAGTATCTGATACCTGCTAGTATCTGATACATGCTAGTATCTGATTCCTGCTACTATCTGATATATGGTAGTATCTGATACATGCTAGTATCTGATTCCTGCTAGTATCTGATATACGGTAGTATCTGATACCTGCTAGTATCTGATACATGCTAGTATCTGATACATGCTAGTATCTGATACCTGCTAGTATCTGATACATGCTAGTATCTGATTCTGCTACTATCTGATACCTGCTAGTATCTGATATATGGTAGTATCTGATTCCTGCTAGTATCTGATATACGGTAGTATCTGATACCTGCTAGTATCTGATACATGCTAGTATCTGATACCTGCTAGTATCTGTTACATGCTAGTATCTGATACCTGCAAGTATCTGATATATGGTAGTATCTGGTACCTGCTAGTATCTGATATATGGTAGTATCTGGTACCTGCTAGTATCTGATATATGGTAGTATCTGGTACCTGCTAGTATCTGATATATGGTAGTATCTGGTACCTGCTAGTATCTGATATATGGTAGTATCTGATACCTGCTAGTATCTGATATATGGTAGTATCTGGTAATTGCTAGTATCTGATATATGGTAGTATCTGGTACCTGCTAGTATCTGATATCTGACTGGACGTTCAGAGACGTTTCCAGGTCCAAAGCCCCCCAGTATCTGTCCCCTAATGGTGCGTCTCCCCATCTCTCCTCCAGTCCACGCTGGGTTACATCGCCCTCCTCATCGCCACGCTCCACGGCCTGCTATTCGGGTGGAAGCGAGCGTTCGAAGAGGAGGCCTACCGCTTCTACCTGCCCCCCAGCTTCGTGGTGGCCCTGGCCCTGCCGGTGTGCGTCATCCTGGGGAAGGTGCTGATGTTGCTCCCCTGCGTGGCCAGCAAGCTGCACCAGATCCGCAAGGGCGTGGACAGCAGCCAGTTCAGGTGTCAGCGGCTGGAACCGGTGGGCTCAGCCGCCAACATCTCACCGGAGAGAGTCACCATCATGTGACCGGAGAGGGTCGCCATCATGAGACCGGAGAGAGTCGCCATCATGTGACCGGAGAGGGTCGCCATCATGTGACCGGAGAGAGTCGCCATCATGTGACCGGAGAGAGTCGCCATCATGTGACCGGAGAGAGTCGCCATCATGTGACCGGAGAGAGTCGCCATCATGTGACCGGAGAGAGTCGCCATCATGAGACCGGAGAGAGTCCCCATCATGTGACCGGAGAGAGTCGCCATCATGAGACCGGAGAGAGTCGCCACCATGAGACTGGAGAGAGTCGCCATCATGAGACCGGAGAGAGTCGCCACCATGAGACCGGAGAGAGTCGCCATCATGTGACCGGAGAGAGTCGCCATCATGTGACCGGAGAGAGTCGCCATCATGTGACCGGAGAGGGTCGCCATCATGTGACCGGAGAGAGTCGCCATCATGTGACCGGAGAGAGTCGCCATCATGGGACCGGAGAGAGTCGCCATCATGTGACCGGAGAGAGTCGCCATCATGTGACCGGAGAGAGTCGCCATCATGAGACCGGAGAGAGTCGCCATCATGTGACCGGAGAGAGTCGCCATCATGTGACCGGAGAGAGTCGCCATCATGCGACCGGAGAGAGTCGCCATCATGAGACCGGAGAGAGTCGCCATCATGTGACCGGAGAGAGTCGCCATCATGAGACCGGAGAGAGTCGCCATCATGTGACCGGAGAGAGTCGCCATCATGAGACCGGAGAGAGTCGCCATCATGTGACCGGAGAGAGTCGCCATCATGTGACCGGAGAGAGTCGCCATCATGAGACCGGAGAGAGTCGCCATCATGTGACCGGAGAGAGTCGCCATCATGTGACCGGAGAGAGTCGCCATCATGCGACCGGAGAGAGTCGCCATCATGCGACCGGAGAGAGTCGCCATCATGTGACCGGAGAGAGTCGCCATCATGCGACCGGAGAGAGTCGCCATCATGCGACCGGAGAGAGTCGCCATCATGAGACCGGAGAGAGTCGCCATCATGTGACCGGAGAGGGTCGCCATCATGAGACCGGAGAGAGTCGCCATCATGTGACCGGAGAGAGCCGCCAACATCTCACCGGAGAGAGTCACCATCATGTGACCGGAGAGGTCGCCATCATGTGACCGGAGAGGGTCGCCATCATGAGACCGGAGAGAGTCGCCATCATGTGACCGGAGAGAGTCGCCATCATGTGACCGGAGAGAGTCACCATCATGTGACCGGAGAGGTCGCCATCATGTGACCGGAGAGGGTCGCCATCATGTGACCATCATGAGACCGGAGAGAGTCGCCATCATGAGACCGGAGAGGGTCGCCATCATGAGACCGGAGAGGGTCGCCATCATGAGACCGGAGAGGGTCGCCATCATGAGACCGGAGAGGGTCGCCATCATGAGACCGGAGAGGGTCGCCATCATGAGACCGGAGAGGGTCGCCATCATGAGACCGGAGAGAGTCGCCATCATGAGACCGGAGAGGGTCGCCATCATGAGACCGGAGAGGGTCGCCATCATGTGACCGGAGAGAGTCGCCATCATGCGACCGGAGAGGGTCGCCATCATGCGACCGGAGAGGGTCGCCATCATGCGACCGGAGAGAGTCGCCATCATGCGACCGGAGAGAGTCGCCATCATGTGACCGGAGAGAGTCGCCATCATGTGACCGGAGAGAGTCGCCATCATGTGACCGGAGAGAGTCGCCATCATGTGACCGGAGAGAGTCGCCATCATGTGACCGGAGAGAGTCGCCATCATGTGACCGGAGAGAGTCGCCATCATGAGACCGGAGAGAGTCGCCATCATGAGACCGGAGAGAGTCGCCATCATGAGACCGGAGAGAGTCGCCATCATGAGACCGGAGAGAGTCGCCATCATGAGACCGGAGAGAGTCGCCATCATGTGACCGGAGAGAGTCGCCATCATGTGACCGGAGAGAGTCGCCATCATGAGACCGGAGAGAGTCGCCATCATGTGACCGGAGAGGGTCGCCATCATGTGACCGGAGAGAGTCGCCATCATGTGACCGGAGAGGGTCACCATCATGAGACCGGAGAGAGTCGCCATCATGTGACCGGAGAGAGTCGCCATCATGTGACCGGAGAGAGTCGCCATCATGTGACCGGAGAGAGTCGCCATCATGAGACCGGAGAGAGTCGCCATCATGTGACCGGAGAGAATCGCCATCATCTGACCGGAGAGAGTCGCCGTCATGTGACCGGAGAGAGTCGCCGTCATGAGACCGGAGAGAGTCGCCGTCATGAGACCGGAGAGAGTCGCCGTCATGTGACCGGAGAGAGTCGCCGTCATGAGACCGGAGAGAGTCGCCGTCATGAGACCGGAGAGAGTCGCCGTCATGTGACCGGAGAGAGTCGCCGTCATGTGACCGGAGAGAGTCGCCGTCATGAGACCGGAGAGAGTCGCCGTCATGAGACCGGAGAGAGTCGCCGTCATGTGACCGGAGAGAGTCGCCATCATGAGACCGGAGAGAGTCGCCGTCATGAGACCGGAGAGAGTCGCCGTCATGTGACCGGAGAGAGTCGCCGTCATGCGACCGGAGAGAGTCGCCGTCATGTGACCGGAGAGGGTCGCCATCATGAGACCGGAGAGAGTCGCCGTCATGAGACCGGAGAGAGTCGCCGTCATGAGACCGGAGAGAGTCGCCATCATGTGACCGGAGAGAGTCGCCGTCATGCGACCGGAGAGGGTCGCCATCATGAGACCGGAGAGAGTCGCCGAGTCGCCGTCATGTGACCGGAGAGGGTCGCCATCATGAGACCGGAGAGAGTCGCCATCATGTGACCGGAGAGAGTCGCCGTCATGTGACCGGAGAGAGTCGCCGTCATGTGACCGGAGAGAGTCGCCGTCATGTGACCGGAGAGAGTCGCCGTCATGTGACCGGAGAGAGTCGCCGTCATGAGACCGGAGAGAGTCGCCGTCATGAGACCGGAGAGAGTCGCCGTCATGACACCGGAGAGAGTCGCCGTCATGTGACCGGAGAGAGTCGCCGTCATGTGACCGGAGAGAGTCGCCATCATGAGACCGGAGAGAGTCGCCATCATGTGACCGGAGAGAGTCGCCATCATGTGACCGGAGAAAATCGCCATCATGTGACCGCTGACGTCTCACGTCCTGTTTCATCTGTCCCCTCACTGACAGTTTGTCCGTCATGTCCTCGGCGTTGTTGTGTTGCTGTCCAGCTTACTGCCGTTTTCCTTGTAAAAGTAGAAGACTGATATTATTTTACTGTATCAACTCACTAAAACCAGTAAAAGTTTGTCTCTTTTAGTCCAGGAAACATTTCTTTAGCATCCATTTCCTTCTTCTTGACTGGAAACGTCTTTTTCTGACGTCTCACATCAAACTGAAGGTTTAGGTTTTCAGATCTTTGTGCTCTTGTGTGTTTTTCTGTACGTGTGATTTGAATATCGTGTGCTGTGCTCTGATGGAGGACTTTATGCTCTGTGACGCTCCGAATCAGCATCACTCAGGCTGAGGAACGCAGGGATGGGGGGGGGGGTTATCACCGTCACCTCGCTGTGAGGAGATTCCCAGTCTGTGTGGAGTTTGCATGTTTCACCTCTGCCTGCATGGCTTCAGTGTGGGGGGTTGTGGTTGTCTGTGTTTCCACTGACAGCTAGGACGAGTTCCAGTTCCACACGATGAAGAACCAGAAGAGACGGAGTAAAAAAAGAGAAACAAGCAAACCCCCCCCCCCCCCCCCTGCTCTGGTTTCTGAAGCTGCAGCGACCTCTGCTGTCCACAGTCCAGGCCGGGGACAAGACTTAGACTGTGCTGCACGGAAGGTGGAGGACATGCAACAGGTAGAGGACATGCAACAGGTGGAGGACATGCAGCAGGTAGAGGACATGCAACAGGTGGAGGACATGCAGCAGGTAGAGGACATGCAACAGGTGGAGGACATGCAGCAGGTAGAGGACATGAAGCAGGTGGAGAAGCAGGAGGAGAAGCTAGAGGAGAAGCAGGAGGAGAAGCTGGAGGAGAAGCAGGAGGAGAAGCTAGAGGAGAAGCAGGAGGAGAAGCTGGAGGAGAAGCAGTAGGAGAAACTGGAGGAGAAGTAGGAGGGGAGGCTGGAGGAGAAGTTGCAGGAGAAGCAGGAGGAGAAGCGGGAGGAGAAGCAGGAGGAGAAGCGGGAGGAGAAGCTGGAGGAGAAGCAGGAGGAGAAGCTGGAGGAGAAGCTGGAGGAGAAGTAGGAGGAGAGGCTGGAAGAGAAGTTGGAGGAGAAGTTGCAGGAGAAGCAGGAGGAGAAGCTGGAGGAGAAGCAAGAGGAGAAGCGGGAGGAGAAGCTGGAGAAGAAGCAGGAGGAGAAGCTGGAGGAGAAGCTGGAGGAGAAGTAGGAGGAGAAGCAGGAGGGAAGGCTGGAGGAGAAGCAGGAGGAGAAGCAGTACGAGAAGCAGGAGGAGAAGCAGGAGCACAAGCTGGAGTAGAAGCAGGAGGAGAAGCAGGAGGGAAGGCTGGAGGAGAAGCAGGAGGAGAAGCTGGAGGAAAAGCTGGTGGTGAAGCTGGAGGAGAAGCAGGAGGAGAAGCTGAGAAGAAGCAGGAGGAGAAGCAGGAGGAGAAACTGGAGGAGAAGCTGGAGGAGAGGCTGAAGGAAAAGTAGGAGGAGATTTTGATTTTTGATTTAAAAATGACCTTTAATAATCTACTTCACACACCATACACAATCCATAACTTCAATCCATCACCCCCCCCCCCACCATACACAATCCATAACTTCAATCCCCCCCCCCCCCACACACACACCTAAAAGCCAGAATCATGCCTCCATCTTCAGCCAACCTACATACAACTCCTTTTATGGCCCACACACACTTGAAAACGTCCAACTGTCCCATCATCCTGTAGTAAGAATGTTCAATGTTGAGCCGAGATTTAAAAGTAGGAGGAGAAGCAGGAGCAGAAGCTGGAAGAGAAGCTGGAGGAGAAGAAGGAGGAGAAGCAGTAGGAGAAGCTGGAGGAGAAGCAGGGGGAGAAGCAGGAGGAGAAGCAGGAGGAGAAGCTGGAGGAGAAGCTGGAGGAGAAGCAGGAGGAGAAGCAGGAGGGAAGGCTGGAGGAGAAGCAGGAGGAGAAGCAGGGGTAGAAGCTGGAGGAAAAGCAGGAGGAGAAGCTGGAGGAAAAGCAGGAGGAGAAGCTAGAGGAGAAGCTGGAGGAGAAGCAGGAGGAGAAGCTGGAGGAGAAGCAGGAGGAGAAGCTGGAGGAGAAGCTGGAGGAGAAGAAAGAGGAGAAGCTGGAGAAGAAGCTGGAGGAGAAGCTAGAGGAGAAGCAGGAGGAGAAGCAGGAGGAAAAGCTAGAGGAGAAGAAGGAGGAGAAGCTAGAGGAGAAAGAAGGAGGAGAAGCTGGAGAAGAAGCTGGAGGAGAAGCTAGAGGAGAAGCAGGAGGAGAAGCTAGAGGAGAAGCAGGAGGAGAAGCTAGAGGAGAAGCAGAAGGAGAAGCTGGAGAAGAAGCTGGAGGAGAAGCTAGAGGAGAAGCAGGAGGAAAAGCAGGAGGAGAAGCAGGAGGAGAAGCAGGAGGAGAAAGCTGGAGGAGAAGCTGGAGGAGAAGCAGGAGGAGAAGCTGGAGTAGAAGCAGGAGGAGAAACTGGAGGAGAAGCAGGAGGAGAAGCAGGAGGAGAAGCTGGAGTAGAAGCAGGAGGAGAAACTGGAGGAGAAGCAGGAGGAGAAGCAGGAGGAGAAGCTAGAGGAGAAGCAGGAGGAGAAGCAGGAGGAGAAGCTAGAGGAGAAGCAGGAGGAGAAGCTAGAGGAGAAGCAGGAGGAGAAGCTGGAGTAGAAGCAGGAGGAGAAGCTAGAGGAGAAGCAGAAGGAGAAGCAGGAGGAGCAGGAAGAGAAGCAGGAGGAGAAGCTAGAGGAGAAGCAGAAGGAGAAGCTAGAGGAGAAGCTGGAGTAGAAGCAGGAGGAGAAGCTAGAGGAGAAGCAGGAGGAGAAGCAGGAGGAGCAGGAGGAGAAGCAGGAGGAGAAGCTAGAGGAGAAGCAGGAGGAGAAGCTGGAGGAGAAGTAGGAGGAGAGGCTGGGAAGAGAAGTTGGAGGAGAAGTTGCAGGAGAAGCAGGAGGAGAAGCTGGAGGAGAAGCAAGAGGAGAAGCGGGAGGAGAAGCTGGAGAAGAAGCAGGAGGAGAAGCTGGAGGAGAAGCTGGAGGAGAAGTAGGAGGAGAAGCAGGAGGGAAGGCTGGAGGAGAAGCAGGAGGAGAAGCAGTACGAGAAGCAGGAGGAGAAGCAGGAGCACAAGCTGGAGTAGAAGCAGGAGGAGAAGCAGTAGGGAAGGCTGGAGGAGAAGCAGGAGGAGAAGCTGGAGGAAAAGCTGGTGGTGAAGCTGGAGGAGAAGCAGGAGGAGAAGCTGGAGAAGAAGCAGGAGGAGAAGCAGGAGGAGAAACTGGAGGAGAAGCTGGAGGAGAGGCTGAAGGAAAAGTAGGAGGAGATTTTGATTTTTGATTTAAAAATGACCTTTAATAATCTACTTCACACACCATACACAATCCATAACTTCAATCCCCCCCCCCCACACACACACACACACACACACCTAAAAAGCCAGAATCATGCCTCCATCTTCAGCCAACCTACATACAACTCCTTTTATGGCCCACACACACTTGAAAACGTCCAACTGTCCCATCATCCTGTAGTAAGAATGTTCAATGTTGAGCCGAGATTTAAAAGTAGGAGGAGAAGCAGGAGCAGAAGCTGGAAGAGAAGCTGGAGGAGAAGAAGGAGGAGAAGCAGTAGGAGAAGCTGGAGGAGAAGCAGGGGGAGAAGCAGGAGGAGAAGCAGGAGGAGAAGCTGGAGGAGAAGCTGGAGGAGAAGCTGGAGGAGAAGCTGGAGGAGAAGCAGGAGGAGAAGCAGGAGGGAAGGCTGGAGGAGAAGCAGGAGGAGAAGCAGGGGTAGAAGCTGGAGGAAAATCAGGAGGAGAAGCTGGAGGAAAAGCAGGAGGAGAAGCTAGAGGAGAAGCTGGAGGAGAAGCAGGAGGAGAAGCTGGAGGAAAAGCAGGAGGAGAAGCAGGAGGAGAAGCTGGAGGGAGAAGCTGGAAGAGAAGCAAGAGGAGAAGCTGGAGAAGAAGCTGGAGGAGAAGCTAGAGGAGAAGCTAGAGGAGAAGCAGAAGGAAAAGCTAGAGGAGAAGCAGGAGGAGAAGCTAGAGGAGAAGCAGGAGGAGAAGCTGGAGGAAAAGCTAGAGGAGAAGCAGGAGGAGAAGCTAGAGGAGAAGCAGGGGGAGAAGCTGGAGAAGAAGCTGGAGGAGAAGCTAGAGGAGAAGCAGGAGGAGAAGCTAGAGGAGAAGCAGGAGGAGAAGCTAGAGGAGAAGCAGAAGGAGAAGCTGGAGAAGAAGCTGGAGGAGAAGCTAGAGGAGAAGCAGGAGGAGAAGCAGGAGGAGAAGCTAGAGGAGAAGCAGGAGGAGAAGCTGGAGGAGAAGCTGGAGTAGAAGCAGGAGGAGAAACTGGAGGAGAAGCAGGAGGAGAAGCAGGAGGAGAAGCTGGAGTAGAAGCAGGAGGAGAAACTGGAGGAGAAGCAGGAGGAGAAGCAGGAGGAGAAGCAGGAGGAGAAGCTAGAGGAGAAGCAGGAGGAGAAGCAGGAGGAGAAGTTGGAGGAGAAGTTGCAGGAGAAGCAGGAGGAGAAGCTGGAGGAGAAGCAAGAGGAGAAGCGGGAGGAGAAGCTGGAGAAGAAGCAGGAGGAGAAGCTGGAGGAGAAGCTGGAGGAGAAGTAGGAGGAGAAGCAGGAGGGAAGGCTGGAGGAGAAGCAGGAGGAGAAGCAGTACGAGAAGCAGGAGGAGAAGCAGGAGCACAAGCTGGAGTAGAAGCAGGAGGAGAAGCAGGAGGGAAGGCTGGAGGAGAAGCAGGAGGAGAAGCTGGAGGAAAAGCTGGTGGTGAAGCTGGAGGAGAAGCAGGAGGAGAAGCTGGAGAAGAAGCAGGAGGAGAAGCAGGAGGAGAAACTGGAGGAGAAGCTGGAGGAGAGGCTGGAAGGAAAAGTAGGAGGAGATTTTGATTTTTGATTTAAAAATGACCTTTAATAATCTACTTCACACACCATACACAATCCATAACTTCAATCCATCACCCCCCCCCCCCACCATACACAATCCATAACTTCAATCCCCCCCCCCCCCCCCCCCACACACACACACACCTAAAAAGCCAGAATCATGCCTCCATCTTCAGCCAACCTACATACAACTCCTTTTATGGCCCACACACTTGAAAACGTCCAACTGTCCCATCATCCTGTAGTAAGAATGTTCAATGTTGAGCCGAGATTTAAAAGTAGGAGGAGAAGCAGGAGCAGAAGCTGGAAGAGAAGCTGGAGGAGAAGAAGGAGGAGAAGCAGTAGGAGAAGCTGGAGGAGAAGCAGGGGGAGAAGCAGGAGGAGAAGCAGGAGGAGAAGCTGGAGGAGAAGCTGGAGGAGAAGCAGGAGGAGAAGCAGGAGGGAAGGCTGGAGGAGAAGCAGGAGGAGAAGCAGGGGTAGAAGCTGGAGGAAAAGCAGGAGGAGAAGCTGGAGGAAAAGCAGGAGGAGAAGCTAGAGGAGAAGCTGGAGGAGAAGCAGGAGGAGAAGCTGGAGGAGAAGCAGGAGGAGAAGCTGGAGGAGAAGCTGGAGGAGAAGAAAGAGGAGAAGCTGGAGAAGAAGCTGGAGGAGAAGCTAGAGGAGAAGCAGGAGGAGAAGCAGGAGGAAAAAGCTAGAGGAGAAGAAGGAGGAGAAGCTAGAGGAGAAGCAGGAGGAGAAGCTGGAGAAGAAGCTGGAGGAGAAGCTAGAGGAGAAGCAGGAGGAGAAGCTAGAGGAGAAGCAGGAGGAGAAGCTAGAGGAGAAGCAGAAGGAGAAGCTGGAGAAGAAGCTGGAGGAGAAGCTAGAGGAGAAGCAGGAGGAGAAGCAGGAGGAGAAGCTAGAGGAGAAGCAGGAGGAGAAGCTGGAGGAGAAGCTGGAGGAGAAGCAGGAGGAGAAGCTGGAGTAGAAGCAGGAGGAGAAACTGGAGGAGAAGCAGGAGGAGAAGCAGGAGGAGAAGCTGGAGTAGAAGCAGGAGGAGAAACTGGAGGAGAAGCAGGAGGAGAAGCAGGAGGAGAAGCTAGAGGAGAAGCAGGAGGAGAAGCAGGAGGAGAAGCTAGAGGAGAAGCAGGAGGGAGAAGCTAGAGGAGAAGCAGGAGGAGAAGCTGGAGTAGAAGCAGGAGGAGAAGCTAGAGGAGAAGCAGAAGGAGAAGCAGGAGGAGCAGGAAGAGAAGCAGGAGGAGAAGCTAGAGGAGAAGCAGGAGGAGAAGCTAGAGGAGAAGCTGGAGTAGAAGCAGGAGGAGAAGCTAGAGGAGAAGCAGGAGGAGAAGCAGGAGGAGCAGGAGGAGAAGCAGGAGGAGAAGCTAGAGGAGAAGCAGGAGGAGAAGCTGGAGGAGAAGTAGGAGGAGAGGCTGGAAGAGAAGTTGGAGGAGAAGTTGCAGGAGAAGCAGGAGGAGAAGCTGGAGGAGAAGCAAGAGGAGAAGCGGGAGGAGAAGCTGGAGAAGAAGCAGGAGGAGAAGCTGGAGGAGAAGCTGGAGGAGAAGTAGGAGGAGAAGCAGGAGGGAAGGCTGGAGGAGAAGCAGGAGGAGAAGCAGTACGAGAAGCAGGAGGAGAAGCAGGAGCACAAGCTGGAGTAGAAGCAGGAGGAGAAGCAGTAGGGAAGGCTGGAGGAGAAGCAGGAGGAGAAGCTGGAGGAAAAGCTGGTGGTGAAGCTGGAGGAGAAGCAGGAGGAGAAGCTGGAGAAGAAGCAGGAGGAGAAGCAGGAGGAGAAACTGGAGGAGAAGCTGGAGGAGAGGCTGAAGGAAAAGTAGGAGGAGATTTTGATTTTTGATTTAAAAATGACCTTTAATAATCTACTTCACACACATACACAATCCATAACTTCAATCCCCCCCCCCCCCCCACACACACACACACACACCTAAAAAGCCAGAATCATGCCTCCATCTTCAGCCAACCTACATACAACTCCTTTTATGGCCCACACACACTTGAAAACGTCCAACTGTCCCATCATCCTGTAGTAAGAATGTTCAATGTTGAGCCGAGATTTAAAAGTAGGAGGAGAAGCAGGAGCAGAAGCTGGAAGAGAAGCTGGAGGAGAAGAAGGAGGAGAAGCAGTAGGAGAAGCTGGAGGAGAAGCAGGGGGAGAAGCAGGAGGAGAAGCAGGAGGAGAAGCTGGAGGAGAAGCTGGAGGAGAAGCTGGAGGAGAAGCTGGAGGAGAAGCAGGAGGAGAAGCAGGAGGGAAGGCTGGAGGAGAAGCAGGAGGAGAAGCAGGGGTAGAAGCTGGAGGAAAAGCAGGAGGAGAAGCTGGAGGAAAAGCAGGAGGAGAAGCTAGAGGAGAAGCTGGAGGAGAAGCAGGAGGAGAAGCTGGAGGAAAAGCAGGAGGAGAAGCAGGAGGAGAAGCTGGAGGAGAAGCTGGAAGAGAAGCAAGAGGAGAAGCTGGAGAAGAAGCTGGAGGAGAAGCTAGAGGAGAAGCTAGAGGAGAAGCAGAAGGAAAAGCTAGAGGAGAAGCAGGAGGGAGAAGCTAGAGGAGAAGCAGGAGGAGAAGCTGGAGGAAAAGCTAGAGGAGAAGCAGGAGGAGAAGCTAGAGGAGAAGCAGGGGGAGAAGCTGGAGAAGAAGCTGGAGGAGAAGCTAGAGGAGAAGCAGGAGGAGAAGCTAGAGGAGAAGCAGGAGGAGAAGCTAGAGGAGAAGCAGAAGGAGAAGCTGGAGAAGAAGCTGGAGGAGAAGCTAGAGGAGAAGCAGGAGGAGAAGCAGGAGGAGAAGCTAGAGGAGAAGCAGGAGGAGAAGCTGGAGGAGAAGCTGGAGTAGAAGCAGGAGGAGAAACTGGAGGAGAAGCAGGAGGAGAAGCAGGAGGAGAAGCTGGAGTAGAAGCAGGAGGAGAAACTGGAGGAGAAGCAGGAGGAGAAGCAGGAGGAGAAGCAGGAGGAGAAGCTAGAGGAGAAGCAGGAGGAGAAGCAGGAGGAGAAGCTAGAGGAGAAGCAGGAGGAGAAGCTAGAGGAGAAGCAGGAGGAGAAGCTGGAGTAGAAGCAGGAGGAGAAGCTAGAGGAGAAGCAGAAGGAGAAGCAGGAGGAGCAGGAAGAGAAGCAGGAGGAGAAGCTAGAGGAGAAGCAGGAGGAGAAGCTAGAGGAGAAGCTGGAGTAGAAGCAGGAGGAGAAGCTAGAGGGAGAAGCAGGAGGAGAAGCAGGAGGAGCAGGAGGAGAAGCAGGAGGAGAAGCTAGAGGAGAAGCAGGAGGAGAAGCAGGAGGAGAAGCTGGAGAAGAAGCTGGAGGAGAAGCAGGAGGAGAAGCTGGAGGAGAAGCAGGAGGAGAAGCAGAGAACCGTGGAGTGGTGTCAGACCCCCAGCTGTTTCTCTGACCCCCCAGCATGAACAGCGAGCGGTCTTGGTGAGTCCGGTTCTGTGGAGTCGCTGAAGCCTGATCAGAACATGATCTCATACTGATGATGTCATTTTCTCCTGATTAAAATGTCTCGTCAGGTTTCCGGTGAAGTTTTTCCTTCATCCGTGTGTGTACTTGTGAAGTAAATGTGACATTTCTGTGGCTACTTGAAGACAAACATGATAATTACAACAACTGCACTGAACTTTCTCAGTCTGCAACATGAGCCAATAAATGACAGACGTGCACATCCTGCGTTTTCATTTATTTGATAGAAAACGATGATGATGATGAGCGACATCACCTGCATCAGTGATGCTGTCGGCTTCCTTCAGGTGGAGCTGCTCCAAACTTGCCTCCTGGCATCATCTCCTTCCTCCATGCAGACTCGTTTTCTTCTCTGACTTTCACCCGATCATCCACAGCCGCTCTCAGACACGCTGACATCATCGCTGCTTTTCCTGCTTCCAGCTCCTGGAATCGAACTCCCTCTGCAGAGGTTTTAGCATTCTTCTAACTGATAACTGCAATGCAACAGCTCATTAAAGACCCACAACACAACTATTAGCAGTTTTTCAGTGACCCCCCCATCGGCGGCTAACCTTCATCATCTTCATGGTACCTCTTGTTCTGTCCCTTCCTCTCTTTCTTCTCATCTTCCTCCGTAATGTTTCCCTGCATTTCTTTGCAGAATCCTCTGTGATGCGTTCAAACACCCGCTGTGTTCATGTCCGTTTGCTGGTACGTGACACGGTGCTGCAACGTCACGGCCGCGTCCTGGATAGAAAACTTAAATACGGATGTTTCTGAGCCCCCGGACGCTGCTGGACGGTGATCAGCCTATCAGATTCTAGCTTCTGTGTCACATGATGGTGGTAGCCTATCAGATTCTAGCTTCTGTATCACATGATGGTGGTAGCCTATCAGATTCTAGCTTCTGTATCACATGATGGTGGTAGCCTATCAGATTCTAGCTTCTGTACCACATGATGGTGGTAGCCTATCAGATTCTAGCTTCTGTATCACATGATGGTGGTAGCCTATCAGATTCTAGCCTCTGTATCACATGATGGTGGTAGCCTATCAGATTCGAGCTTCTGTATCACATGATGGTGGTAGCCTATCAGATTCTAGCTTCTGTATCACATGATGGTGGTAGCCTATCAGATTCTAGCTTCTGTATCACATGATGGTGGTAGCCTATCAGATTCTAGCTTCTGTATCACATGATGGTGGTAGCCTATCAGATTCTAGCTTCTGTATCACATGATGGTGGTAGCCTATCAGATTCTAGCTTCTGTGTCACATGATGGTGGTAGCCTATCAGATTCTAGCTTCTGTGTCACATGATGGTGGTAGCCTATCAGATTCTAGCTTCTGTATCACATGATGGTGGTAGCCTATCAGATTCTAGCTTCTGTGTCACATGATGGTGGTAGCCTATCAGATTCTAGCTTCTGTATCACATGATGGTGGTAGCCTATCAGATTCTAGCTTCTGTGTCACATGATGGTGGTAGCCTATCAGATTCTAGCTTCTGTATCACATGATGGTGGTAGCCTATCAGATTCTAGCTTCTGTGTCACATGATGGTGGTAGCCTATCAGATTCTAGCTTCTGTGTCACATGATGGTGGTAGCCTATCAGATTCTAGTTTCTGTGTCACATGATGGTGGTAGCCTATCAGATTCTAGCTTCTGTGTCACATGATGGTGGTAGCCTATCAGATTCTAGCTTCTGTATCACATGATGGTGGTAGCCTATCAGATTCTAGCTTCTGTGTCACATGATGGTGGTAGCCTATCAGATTCTAGCTTCTGTATCACATGATGGTGGTAGCCTATCAGATTCTAGCTTCTGTATCACATGATGGTGGTAGCCTATCAGATTCTAGCTTCTGTACCACATGATGGTGGTAGCCTATCAGATTCTAGCTTCTGTGTCACATGATGGTGGTAGCCTATCAGATTCTAGCTTCTATATCACATGATGGTGGTAGCCTATCAGATTCTAGCTTCTGTGTCACATGATGGTGGGAAATTCAGACACTGAATTGCAGCTTTATGCAGCACACAGCCTGTTCAAGGCAACGGAGAGAAACGTGGTGGAAACGTTATTTTTGGTATTTAGAGCTTCATCACCCATTAGTATGAAAAACACGGACATACATGTTTGTTTTTTTAACATTCCTGCCTCTGGTCCCTTTAAGTTACTCGTCAATATAATTTCTTATTGTTTTAAAAGTATTTCTTTCCAGTACTTCTGATCTTAACTTTTACTTCGACCTAATATTGCCTTGCATTCATCATATTAATGAAAACTGGACAACCTTGTGATTCTTTTAAGGGACAAAATGTATCAGTATCAGAATCATTATAGATGAAAAGTGCCATAAACTACTGGTATCATAGCAACAACAACAAAACATCAGTTTGTATAGTTTCTGCATCTCTGCACCAACACATCACTGCTCAGACTGAACTGTCCTCCGCAGATAGAGAACATTAGTCCCCCCACAGAATGATGTAACTTTATCTTCCACCCCCCCTCATGGTGAGAAAGACTCTGCAGCACTTTTTTAATATCTCAAATGCAGCCGGTGATCAGGAAGCTTCTCGTTTCCCCCCAACTTTCATATAATGGAGTTCACCGGGGTCCGAGCCAAAAAGGTCCTTAAAGTCCACAAAAACGTGTCAATATTCCTCCATACTGCTCGTCCAATGTAATCCAAGTGTCCTGAGTGGGTAGCGTCCAGAATTTACTGGAAACGACGTCATTTAATAGATTTTTAGAGCCTAAACAGTAGAACATCGTACTTTCATTAAGCACGCATATGCACGTTCATGAAACTACGGAAGCCTCGGCTTTCAGAGTCTACTCTGCCGATAATACAAGCGTAGAAGAAGAAATTCTCTGTTTACATTGTGCTAAGAGCGACAGAGCTGCAGACAAACACAAGAGGGTCCAAGAGGGGTTGATGTTGATTTAAAACAAAGAAAGAAAGAAAAAGAGAACGCGTGATCTCGTCTGCCGCGGCTTCTGTAGGCGCTGTTCTTTTATCTAAAAGTCCAGGATGGGAGAACAAATGAGTAGATGTCCAAAATAAACCTCATACAAAGTTATGTGGGAAAACTGAAAACAATAAAGAACTGAGTTATTTATTTTACACATTACTTTTTATGAGGTTTAATGTCGAACAATTTACTTTTATCCCGCAACCACCCCCCCAGTCATTTTCGGCCCTCCAGTGTAAAAGATTTGGACACCTCTGGGTTAGTCTTTAAAAATCTCCTAAATGACGTCGTTTCCAGTAAATTCTGGATGCTACCCACTCAGGACACTTGGATTACATTGGACGAGCAGTATGGAGGAATATTGACACGTTTTTGTGGACTTTAAGGACCTTTTTGGCTCGGACCCCGGTGAACTCCATTATATGAAAGTTGGGGGGAAACGAGAAGCTTCCTGATCGCCGGCTGCATTTGAGATATTAAAAAAGTGCTGCAGAGTCTTTCTCACCATGAGGGGGGTGGAAGATAAAGTTACATCATTCTGTGGGGGGAATATTCCTTTAAACTCCAAACTTTCTCCAGAACCCGCGGGGTGTGTGTGTGTGTGTGTGTGTGTGTGTGTGTGGGGGGGGGTACTTGGGGGTACTCGGCAGCACCTGCAGACCTGGTCCCTCCTGGACGTCCTCGGTATCGCACCTGCAGACGGACTACTTCTCCAGGACCATCATGCATCACGTCCCAGCTGAGCGCACGTGCGGATCAATGAGCAGCAGACGCGCCTGTTCTCGCGCGCCATGCCTTCTCCGATCCCCGCCACCCGCTTGTTGCCCAGAGACATCTACCCGCCCCCGGACGCCGGCGCGTGCAGCAGCCCGCTGGCTCAGCGCCCCCACGGCTCCACGCTGCAGGTGCCCGCGCGGCGGCTGCACGGCAGGGTCGCGAGCCGGCTCTGGTCCTCGGTGATCCACTGGAAGCAGCTGCGCGCCGTGGAGCCCGTGGGTTCGGGGGGGTTCGGCTCCGTCTACAGGGCGGAGTACTGGGGGGAGACCGTGGCGCTGAAGAAGGTGAAGAAGTGCGCGAAGAACCAGCTCGCGTCCCGGCAGAGCTTCTGGGCGGAGCTCAACGCCGCGCACCTGCGCCACCGCAACATCGTGCGCGTGATCGCGGCCACGACCTGCGTGCCGGCGGATCGCGAGGACGAGAGCAGCATCGGAACCATCCTGATGGAGTTTGTGGGGGGCAGGAACCTGCAGCAGGTCATCTACGGGGGCTCGGAGCCGCTGGGGGGGGCGCGGGCCCTGAGCTTCGGCGCAGACGTCGCGCGCGGGCTCACCTACCTGCACTCCCACCGCGTGGTGCACCTGGACATCAAACCCGCCAACGTGCTGGTCTCCAGCGATGACGTCTGCAAGATCGCGGACTTCGGCTGCTCCCTGAAACTGGACCGGGACCAGGACCGGGACCGGGACTGCGGAACGAGCGCAATCAGCCCGCATCTGAGCCACGTCTGCGGCACGTACACGCACAGAGCCCCGGAGCTGCTGAAGGGGGAGGGGGTGTCCCCCAAAGCGGACATCTTCTCCTGCGGGATCACCCTGTGGCAGCTCCTCACCAGAGAGCCCCCCTACGCGGGCGACCGGCAGCGCGTGCTCTATGCGGTCGTGGCGCACAATCTGCGGCCGTCCCTGCAGGACCACGCGGTGTTCGGGTCGGAGGGGGGGCGGAGGTGGGCTGAGCTGCTGAGCCGGTGCTGGAGCGCAGAGGTCGGCTGCAGACCCGGCGCTCCGGAGTTGCTGCAGAACCTGGAGCTGCTGCGCGCCCACGCGGGATTTTAGGACCCGCACGAGACTTTAAAGTCCAACTTTTCTGCTGCTGCGTCACCACCGAAGAAGAATCATGCAGATTTAAATGTCTGACGTCAGAACAGAAGCGACATGTTGGTTCCACATATTTGGTTCCACATGTTTGGTTCCACATGTTGGTTCCACATGTTGGTTCCACATATTTGGTTCCACATGTTGGTTCCACATGTTGGTTCCACATGTTGGTTCCACATGTTGGTTCCACATATTTGGTTCCACATGTTGGTTCCACATATTTGGTTCCACATATTTGGTTCCAGGTGTTTGGTTCCACATGTTGGTTCCAGGTGTTTGGTTCCAGGTGTTTGGTTCCACATATTTGGTTCCACATGTTGGTTCCACATATTTGGTTCCACATGTTGGTTCCAGGTGTTTGGTTCCACATGTTGGTTCCACATATTTGGTTCCACATGTTTGGTTCCACATGTTTGGTTCCACATATTTGGTTCCACATATTTGGTTCCACATGTTGGTTCCAGGTGTTTGGTTCCACATGTTGGTTCCACATATTTGGTTCCACATGTTGGTTCCAGGTGTTTGGTTCCACATGTTGGTTCCAGGTGTTTGGTTCCACATGTTGGTTCCACATGTTGGTTCCACATATTTGGTTCCACATGTTGGTTCCAGGTGTTTGGTTCCACATGTTGGTTCCAGGTGTTTGGTTCCACATATTTGGTTCCACATGTTGGTTCCACATATTTGGTTCCACATGTTGGTTCCAGGTGTTTGGTTCCACATGTTGGTTCCACATATTTGGTTCCACATGTTTGGTTCCACATGTTTGGTTCCACATATTTGGTTCCACATATTTGGTTCCACATGTTGGTTCCAGGTGTTTGGTTCCACATGTTGGTTCCACATATTTGGTTCCACATGTTGGTTCCAGGTGTTTGGTTCCACATGTTGGTTCCAGGTGTTTGGTTCCACATGTTGGTTCCACATGTTGGTTCCACATATTTGGTTCCACATGTTTGGTTCCACATGTTTGGTTCCACATGTTGGTTCCAGGTGTTTGGTTCCACATGTTGGTTCCACATATTTGGTTCCACATGTTGGTTCCACATATTTGGTTCCACATGTTGGTTCCAGGTGTTTGGTTCCACATGTTGGTTCCAGGTGTTTGGTTCCACATGTTGGTTCCACATGTTTGGTTCCACATGTTGGTTCCAGGTGTTTGGTTCCACATGTTGGTTCCAGGTGTTTGGTTCCACATGTTGGTTCCACATATTTGGTTCCACATGTTGGTTCCAGGTGTTTGGTTCCACATGTTGGTTCCACATATTTGGTTCCACATGTTGGTTCCACATATTTGGTTCCACATGTTGGTTCCACATGTTTGGCAGCTTTTATCAGAATGTGCTGTGGTGTAAATGTTGTGCGTTTTCATTAAAATGATTTTTAATCTTGACGTTCTGCTTCTGCGTTCCTGCTCTCAAACATTCATCTGCTGCTTCTGTCAAAGTTTCACTGAAGCAGATTTTCGTATATTTAAGTGAAGCTGATTTTCTGGGAGGATTTGGAACTTAATATCTTTACATTTCCCGCATGTAAGGAGGGTTATGCTGCTTTCCAGTCCTGGAATCTGACGTCACCGCAGAGGAGCTGCGATTATTTGGTGTCGCTTTGGACACACTGAGGATAAATGGATAACTGATCATCTTACCAATGATTGGCGACGCCAACATTTTTCCTGCCGATACCATACCAGTGGTTTATCGTACTTTTTCATCAAAACCAAAACTTTGTCCCTGGAAAGAACATTTTGCATTAACATCTGGAATTTAAGGTAATAATCTATAATCTGAAGTTCTGCAAAGAAATGCTTTTACAGCAAATTATATTAATGAGCAAATCAAACAAAACTGGGATTAAAAACTTCTTTCAGTCATAAAATATCCTCTTACTGGGGGGGGGGCTAATTTGGCCCATTTTTACTGCTTCAACTACAGGACTGTCTCATGTTCATGTGCCACAATCTTCAATGAAGGCTCAAATATAAGAAGACAGATGTGACATGACGAGATGTCCTGATACGTTCTGGCCTTGAATTCCCTTAAATCTTCGTCTCAGAGGATCACGTTCACAGCAAACGTCTAAGAAGTGATAAAAGGCCGAAGAGTTTAATAGATGTGTGTCTGTGGAGGATGAGAGCAGTGTGGTCCTGCTACAGCAGAGATTCCTGAGACGGCCGTGTGGCTGCTGGTGTTCTGTCATTATCAGAACCGCGTATCCAGCTGTTACCCGGTGAGAGGCAGGTACAGCCGGACAGGTGACCAGTCTGCCGCAGGACCACAGACAGACAGACAGACAGACAACCACAAGGATGTAACCATACGGAAACTTCATGTCACGGTGACCAAAATCATCACGGTTATCATTTTTATCGCCGTTTTATTGAAATCTCCTCCCAGTATCAGGAAAAACATCTAAAATGAGTCTAAACATCAGCTTTGGAGATTTTTCCCCCTTTAAAGGGACGTGAGGCGAGATTTAGAAACGAAACTGGCGACTGGAGCTTCAGGTACCTGCAGCCCCCACCAAGCCGTCACCGAGCACAAACTGAAGCTATAATGTTGTTTATACGCTTTTTCTTCGTAGTTCCACGTTTTAGTGTCTTTCCGTTGATCTGGATCGTTTGCTGACGGCAGAAGAATCCATAACTATCGCTTACAGTGTTTGAATTTACCGCGACGTCTTCTTCCTGGATCAGAACTGTGGATGTAGCATCAATGACGTCACGTCTGCAGCGTTAATGACGTCACGTCTGCAGCGTTAATGACGTCACGTCTGCAGCGTTAATGACGTCACGTCTGCAGCATCAATGACGTCACGTCTGCAGCATCAATGACGTCACGTCTGCAGCATCAATGACGTCACGTCTGCAGCGTTAATGACGTCACGTCTGCAGCGTTAATGACGTCACGTCTGCAGCGTCAATGACGTCACGTCTGCAGCATCAATGACGTCACGTCTGCAGCGTCAATGACGTCACGTCTGCAGCATCAATGACGTCACGTCTGCAGCGTTAATGACGTCACGTCTGCAGCGTTAATGACGTCACGTCTGCAGGGCAGCGCGGGAAATTCAGACACCGAATTGCAGCTTTATGCAGCACACAGCCTGTTCAAGGCAACGGAGAGAAACGTGGTGGAAACGTTATGTTTGGTATTTAGCGCTTCATCACCCATTAGCATGAAAAACACAGACATTCATGTTTGCTTTTAAGTTCCTGCCTCTGGTCCCTTTAAAGGACGGAGAAGCGTCCACGCGGGTGCCTATGCTGCCTTCTGCCATGTTCTCATAAGTTAAATGTTGCAAACAGTGACTGATTCTTTTCCAGGAATCAGTCACTGTTTTAACTATTAACATTTGAAATGGTTTTACTGATTGTCACGGTTTATCATTTTACAGCTAGAATCTGATAGGCTACCACCATCATGTGATATAGAAGCTAGAATCTGATAGGCTACCACCATCATGTGATACAGAAGCTAGAATCTGATAGGCTACCACCATCATGTGATATAGAAGCTAGAATCTGATAGGCTACCACCATCATGTGATACAGAAGCTAGAATCTGATAGGCTACCACCATCATGTGATATAGAAGCTAGAATCTGATAGGCTACCACCATCATGTGACACAGAAGCTTTAATCTGATAGGCTACCACCATCATGTGATACAGAAGCTAGAATCTGATAGGCTACCACCATCATGTGATACAGAAGCTAGAATCTGATATGCTACCACCATCATGTGACACAGAAGCTTTAATCTGATAGGCTACCACCATCATGTGATACAGAAGCTAGAATTTGATAGGCTACCACCATCATGTGACACAGAAGCTAGAATCTGATAGGCTACCACCATCATGTGATACAGAAGCTAGAATTTGATAGGCTACCACCATCATGTGATACAGAAGCTAGAATCTGATAGGCTACCACCATCATGAGATACAGAAGCTAGAATTTGATAGGCTACCACCATCATGTGACACAGAAGCTAGAATCTGATAGGCTACCACCATCATGTGATACAGAAGCTAGAATCTGATAGACTACCACCATCATGTGATATAGAAGCTAGAATCTGATAGGCTACCACCATCATGTGATACAGAAGCTAGAATCTGATATGCTACCACCATCATGTGACACAGAAGCTTTAATCTGATAGGCTACCACCATCATGTGATACAGAAGCTAGAATTTGATAGGCTACCACCATCATGTGACACAGAAGCTAGAATCTGATAGGCTACCACCATCATGTGATACAGAAGCTAGAATTTGATAGGCTACCACCATCATGTGATACAGAAGCTAGAATCTGATAGGCTACCACCATCATGAGATACAGAAGCTAGAATTTGATAGGCTACCACCATCATGTGACACAGAAGCTAGAATCTGATAGGCTACCACCATCATGTGATACAGAAGCTAGAATCTGATAGGCTACCACCATCATGTGATACAGAAGCTAGAATCTGATAGGCTACCACCATCATGTGATACAGAAGCTAGAATCTGATAGGCTACCACCATCATGTGATACAGAAGCTAGAATCTGATAGGCTACCACCATCATGTGATACAGAAGCTAGAATCTGATAGGCTACCACCATCATGTGATACAGAAGCTAGAATCTGATAGGCTACCACCATCATGTGATACAGAAGCTAGAATCTGATAGGCTACCACCATCATGTGACACAGAAGCTAGAATCTGATAGGCTACCACCATCATGTGATACAGATGCTAGAATCCGATAGGCTACCACCATCATGTGATACAGAAGCTAGAATCCGATAGGCTACCACCATCATGTGATACAGAAGCTAGAATCTGATAGGCTACCACCATCATGTGATACAGAAGCTAGAATCTGATAGGCTACCACCATCATGTGATATAGAAGCTAGAATCTGATAGGCTACCACCATCATGTGACACAGAAGCTTTAATCTGATAGGCTACCACCATCATGTGATACAGAAGCTAGAATCTGATAGGCTACCACCATCATGTGATACAGAAGCTAGAACCTGATATGCTACCACCATCATGTGACACAGAAGCTTTAATCTGATAGGCTACCACCATCATGTGATACAGAAGCTAGAATTTGATAGGCTACCACCATCATGAGATACAGAAGCTAGAATTTGATAGGCTACCACCATCATGTGACACAGAAGCTAGAATCTGATAGGCTACCACCATCATGTGATACAGAAGCTAGAATCTGATAGGCTACCACCATCATGAGATACAGAAGCTAGAATTTGATAGGCTACCACCATCATGTGACACAGAAGCTAGAATCTGATAGGCTACCACCATCATGTGACACAGAAGCTAGAATCTGATAGGCTACCACCATCATGTGATACAGAAGCTAGAATCTGGTAGGCTACCACCATCATGAGATACAGAAGCTAGAATCTGATAGGCTACCACCATCATGTGACACAGAAGCTAGAATCTGATAGGCTACCACCATCATGTGACACAGAAGCTTTAATCTGATAGGCTACCACCATCATGTGATACAGAAGCTAGAATCTGATAGGCTACCACCATCATGTGATACAGAAGCTAGAATCTGATAGGCTACCACCATCATGAGATACAGAAGCTAGAATCTGATAGGCTACCACCATCATGTGACACAGAAGCTAGAATCTGATAGGCTACCACCATCATGTGATACAGAAGCTAGAATCTGATAGGCTACCACCATCATGTGATACAGAAGCTAGAATCAGATAGGCTACCACCATCATGTGATACAGAAGCTAGAATCTGATAGGCTACCACCATCATGAGATACAGAAGCTAGAATTTGATAGGCTACCACCATCATGTGACACAGAAGCTAGAATCTGATAGGCTACCACCATCATGTGATACAGAAGCTAGAATCTGATAGGCTACCACCATCATGTGATACAGAAGCTAGAATCTGACAGGCTACCACCATCATGTGACACAGAAGCTAGAATCTGATAGGCTACCACCATCATGTGATACAGAAGCTAGAATCTGATAGGCTACCACCATCATGTGATACAGAAGCTAGAATCTGATAGGCTACCACCATCATGAGATACAGAAGCTAGAATTTGATAGGCTACCACCATCATGTGACACAGAAGCTAGAATCTGATAGGCTACCACCATCATGTGATACAGAAGCTAGAATCTGATAGGCTACCACCATCATGTGATACAGAAGCTAGAATCTGATAGGCTGCCACCATCATGTGATACAGAAGCTAGAATCTGATAGGCTGCCACCATCATGTGATGCAGAAGCTAGAATCTGATAGGTTACCACCATCATGTGATACAGAAGCTAGAATCTGATAGGCTACCACCATCATGTGATACAGAAGCTAGAATCTGATAGGCTACCACCATCATGTGATACAGAAGCTAGAATCTGATAGGCTACCACCATCATGTGATATAGAAGCTAGAGTCTGATAGGCTACCACCATCATGTGATACAGAAGCTACAATCTGATAGGCTACCACCATCATGTGATACAGAAGCTACAGTCTGATAGGCTACCACCATCATGTGATACAGAAGCTACAATCTGATAGGCTACCATCATCATGTGATACAGAAGCTAGAATCTGATAGGCTACCACCATCATGTGATACAGAAGCTAGAATCTGATAGGCTACCACCATCATATGATACAGAAGCTAGAATCTGATAGGCTACCACCATCATGTGACACAGAAGCTAGAATCTGATAGGCTACCACCATCATGTGATACAGAAGCTAGAATCTGATAGGCTACCACCATCATGTGATACAGAAGCTAGAATCTGATAGGCTACCACCATCATGTGATACAGAAGCTAGAATCTGATAGGCTACCACCATCATGTGATACAGAAGCTAGAATCTGATAGGCTACCACCATCATGTGATACAGAAGCTAGAATCTGATAGGCTACCACCATCATGTGATACAGAAGCTAGAATCTGATAGGCTACCACCATCATGTGATACAAAAGCTAGAATCTGGCTGCTTTCATTGTTTCATTCCCTAAAATTCTCAGAAATGGACACAAACTTTGTGTTTTGTATCTGTACCGTGATATCTTCATACTCAAAAAAGTATCAAATCCAATATTTTGTCAGGCCGGTATTTAAGTATCGGTTTCAGGGTATCGATATGAACATCTCTAATAGGAATAAAACGTATAACTTCAATATCTGTAAGAAATGTTTACAAAGGTATGCTAAAGTAAACCAAGGACGGAGGCTGTGCAGCGAGCTTTTGGTTCTGGTTTCTGACTGGCTGACTCAATCATGTGACACAAAGAAGTAGTAAACCACGCCTGGATTTTGCATGTCATTTTATTGCCTGGAATTGTAAGTAAAAACAGATTACATGTTTCATATTAGCATAGTGGTATTGAGATACTTGAAAAAGTGTCAAAGCCGATACTTTGCCTGCAGATATCACAGCATCGATTCCCGGGTATCGATACGCTCATTCTTAGTTTGAAATTTCCAGATTTATTTATCAAAAGGAAACAAGTCAACAGTATGAACGTCAGAGTTGTGTGAAGTGCTGTCCTTATCCACCACAGACTGTATCGTTCTGAACACGGGGGGATATCTGAAGAGCATTTCTATCCTGGATGTCCCCCCTGCTATGATAACACACCAGTCCAGAGGTGAAAAGAAAACAAGTGAGAAAATCATTCATAAAAGGCTCTGACAGTATGATATACGGAGGAATCATTTTCCATAGAATCTGCGGTCAGACTGAAAACTTCAACATCATCCAGGTTTTCTTTTGAAAGCAGCAACATTTGTTGCTGTTAGTGTCATAAGTGTCATAAGTGGGGATATGAACTCATGACTCTCGTGGACGGGACTGGGCTTCAGCGGAGAACTGATCCCAACGGGAAACTGGACTCGAAACAACACCGACTCTTCACAGATTCGGCTCCAAAATCTGTCCTCGTTCATCATCGCTCTAAGCCTCCATTTCAGCTGAATTTCACAGTTATGAATGTTTCTGTGTCGTAGGCAGGTTTTCATTCAGGCTTTGCATCAAAGCCACATTTTACTAAAAAAATGTACAGCTACGATCCGACATTTAAATCAAACTTCTGACACTTTCATAAACAAATTCAGTCCCACCACTGCCTGCAAGAATGAACGAGCGCTGAACAGGAGCTGCTGAAGATTCAGTTCTCACCAACGGCATCGCTTCTCTGAAGCCCCACAAACTGATCATACAAAGCTATGCGAGGTGTGTTCAGTCAGAGGCTTCTTCACCTGCACTGCAACAAAGAAGGCAGATTCATTAGAAATAGATTAATGGAAGAATTTGAACAGTAATGCAATGACTTCATTATTTGGGAGGAGCGAAATGACAAGTTCATGAACACCTGGTGCACATTACCTGGCTAGTTACTGCAAATGTTTCACTGGTTTCCATTCTTCTTCTTTATCCGACATCAACGGAAGTTTATCATCTATACAGCACATTTCATAGAAAAGTCAACCCAATATGCTGACAATTTTTCAGTATTTAACTGTTATTTTTGTAGCAAACTATCATGAATAAATAACACTTTTGTTCTGCTAAAGTTACGGTTTCCAAAATGGCATACCATAATAGTTTTAATAGTTTAGACATCCCCTTGGTTGTTTAGGGATCGCGGTACAGATGTACCAGTGAACTGTGTAAGTGGATTCATGTTTTCTCTCCCTCTCTCTCTTCCTCTTCCTTACTCCTCTCTCTCTGTTTCACTTTCTATCATTACCTCTGTTAACTTTCATTTTTCCTTTGTCAGGCCCAGCAGTATGAAATGGAATGGTGTAATAGACAAATGTTTAAATAAAGAAATAAAATGAATAAACATGATATCAAGTGGAGCCTTATGTTCATAAAGCTCCGCTTGGTAAAGCAAAACTGTTCAACACAATAAAGCAATCAGATTTCCATTCTGCTTGCTTCGATGCTGGACAGGACAAGTAAAAAAAAAAAAAAAAAAAAAAAATAGTTTAGACATCCCCACTGTTATTTATAGTATGATAAGCTGTTAGTTTTTTACTGTAATTTTTTTTTTTTTTGTAAAAACAACCATGTTTTTGTACTGTATTAACTATTAATGCAAGAAAATACCGTAAATAAATAACAGTTGTGTACCCCAAAATTTCTGGTTGCCAAAATGGCGTACCGTTATATCCTCTACATTCTCACTGTAAATTTTAAGGTGAAAAAATGGCTGCAGCTGTCAGATTTTCAGTGTAAATTTTATTAATATTTTTTATGCTGTTTAAACCATTATTGTTGCAAGAAAATGTCGTAAATTAATGACAGTTGTGCACTGCAAAATTAATGGTTTCCAAAATGGCATACTTACACTGCCTCGCCAAAAAAAAGTGGCCACCTGGATTTAACTAAGCAAACAGGTCGGAGCCTCCTATTGGATAATTACATGATGGGCGATTATCTTTCAGCTGCAACAAGTTATTTAACCCCAACTGGTGCAATGAGTTGCTTCTCATTTCCTAAACAACCATGTGGAAAGACACATCCGTGGTCGTGGAAAAGATGTTAGTCTGTCTGAGAAGGGTCAGATCATTGGCATGAAGAGGTGAAAACATCTAAGGAGATGCAGAAACTACTAAAACTGGGTTCAGAACAGTCCAACGCATTCTGAAAAACTGGAAGGATAGTGGACCATCGTCTTCCAGGAAGAAATGTGGCCGGAAAGGCAGATGAAGTGATGCAGCATCATGCCTAGTGCTGCTGTATGAGCCTGTGGGGGCAGTGTGATGATCTGGGGGTGCTGCAGTTGCTCAGGTCCAGGTTCAGCAACAGTATGAGCTCAGATAATGAGGTCAGCTGATACCTGAATATACTGAATGAGCAGGTTCTTCCATCAATGGATGTTTCTTTCCTGATGGCACGGCCATATTCCAAGATGAGCGTGCCAGAATTTATCGGGCTCAGATTGTGAAAGATGGTTCAGGGATCATCAGACATCATTTTCACACATGGATTGGCCCCCACAGAGTCCAGACCTGAACCCCATTGAGAATCTTTGGGATGTGCTGTGGTCAGACTCTACAATCATCATCAAGATCTTGGTGAAAAATTGATGCAACAGGATGCAAATAAATCTGGTGACATTGCAGAAGCTTCTGGAAACAGCAAATGCTGCTGCAATCAAAGCTAAAGGCTCCAACCAAATGTGAAAGGTTTCACCTTTTTTTGTTGGAGACTTTTTTGGGGGCCGGGCAGTGTATATCTTCTACATTCCCACTGTAATTTATAGTGTGATAAGCTGTTAGTTTTTCACTGTAACATTTACAGATATTTTTTGTAAAAATAATATTTTTGTGCTGTTTTAATTCAATTCAATTCAATTCAACTTTATTTGTATAGCGTCCATTCATGACAGTGTCACCTCAGGGCGCTTAAACAGACAGAAAAGTTCAGGTCAGATTCATAACAGCCTAGTTAAGGTGTTGTTATTGTTGCAAGAAAATATTGTAAATAAATAATAGTTGTGTACTGCAAAATTTATGTTTGCCAAAATGGCGTATTGTTATATCTTCTACATTCTCACTGTAAATTTTAGGGTGAAAAAACGGCTGCAGCTGCCAGCTTTTCACCGTAAATTACAGTTTGTTTTTACAGTGTAACATCTCGCTAAAACATGAGAGCAACTCTACACAGACGTGGATGTTCTGACTGAAACAATTCCTCAGCAAGTATCTGCTGGAAATGTGAGTGATCAGTTTCTGAGCAACAACAAACGACGAGCAGGAGAGAAACTCAGTCTTCAGGAAACATTCGGTTTATTGTTTGTAGGTTTGGAGTTTGAGGAATGATGTAAAATGCAGAAGCGTGACTTGAGAAAGCTTACCGACTCACGAGGAAGGAAATCCAGCTTCCGATAGCATTGTCCGAGTTTCTGTCACAGATCAGATACCACATTTTCAGAGTCCACTGAACGCAGCGTGCTGTTGGAGGGCTTTAAGCCTCCATGTGAACATACAGGCTGGTTATGAGGAGGGTGGAGGGGGCCTCCATGTGAACATACAGGCTGGTTATGAGGAGGGTGGAGGGGGCCTCCATGTGAACATACAGGCTGGTTATGAGGAGGGTGGAGGGGGCCTCCATGTGAACATACAGGCTGGTTATGAAGAGGGTGGAGGGGGCCTCTCTCCGTCTCGCACACACAGCGACTCACACTCTGACTGTTGTGGAGTATGTAATGCTCTCTGTTTGGGTTCAGTGGGTTCATGCTGAAGGTTCAACTGAGTTTACTCCATGTACAGCAGGGGAAGAGGGGGGGTCAAACAAGGCTGGATTTTCTTGCATTCTGTGGTAATATTCTTATTTGTGAGTAACTACGGTGTGTGATAAAGTCATGTTTGTGAATAACTACGGTGTGTGATAAAGTCATGTTTGTGAGTAACTACGGTGTGTGATAAAGTCATGTTTGTGAGTAACTACGGTGTGTGATAAAGTCATGTTTGTGAATAACTACGGTGTGTGATAAAGTCATGTTTGTGAATAACTACGGTGTGTGATAAAGTCATGTTTGTGAGTAACTACGGTGTGTGATAAAGTCATGTTTGTGAATAACTACGGTGTGTGATAAAGTCATGTTTGTGAATAACTACGGTGTGTGATAAAGTCATGTTTGTGAATAACTACGGTGTGTGATAAAGTCATGTTTGTGAGTAACTACGGTGTGTGATAAAGTCATGTTTGTGAATAACTACGGTGTGTTATAAAGTCATGTTTGTGAATAACTACGGTGTGTGATAAAGTCATGTTTGTGAATAACTACGGTGTGCGATAAAGTCATGTTTGTGAATAACTACGGTGTGTGATAAAGTCATGTTTGTGAGTAACTACGGTGTGTGATAAAGTCATGTTTGTGAATAACTACGGTGTGTTATAAAG
Organism: Atherinomorus stipes; assembly: GCA_023101725.1. NCBI lineage: Eukaryota > Metazoa > Chordata > Actinopteri > Atheriniformes > Atherinidae > Atherinomorus > Atherinomorus stipes. The sequence continues at coordinate 9,267 of JALJCO010013926.1, read as the reverse complement.
TCATGTTTGTGAATAACTACGGTGTGTGATAAAGTCATGTTTGTGAATAACTACGGTGTGTGATAAAGTCATGTTTGTGAGTAACTACGGTGTGTGATAAAGTCATGTTTGTGAATAACTACGGTGTGTGATAAAGTCATGTTTGTGAATAACTACGGTGTGTGATAAAGTCATGTTTGTGAATAACTACGGTGTGTGATAAAGTCATGTTTGTGAGTAACTACGGTGTGTTATAAAGTCATGTTTGTGAATAACTACGGTGTGTGATAAAGTCATGTTTGTGAATAACTACGGTGTGTGATAAAGTCATGTTTGTGAATAACTACGGTGTGTGATAAAGTCATGTTTGTGAGTAACTACGGTGTGTGACAAAGTCATGTTTGTGAATAACTACGGTGTGTGATAAAGTCATGTTTGTGAATAACTACGGTGTGTGATAAAGTCATGTTTGTGAATAACTACGGTGTGTGATAAAGTCATGTTTGTGAGTAACTACGGTGTGTGATAAAGTCATATTTGTGAGTAACTACGGTGTGTGATAAAGTCATGTTTGTGAATAACTACGGTGTGTGATAAAGTCATGTTTGTGAGTAACTACGGTGTGTGATAAAGTCATGTTTGTGAGTAACTACGGTGTGTGATAAAGTCATGTTTGTGAGAAACTACGGTGTGTGATAAAGTCATGTTTGTGAGTAACTACGGTGTGTGATAAAGTCATGTTTGTGAATAACTACGGTGTGTGATAAAGTCATGTTTGTGAATAACTACGGTGTGTGATAAAGTCATGTTTGTGAGTAACTACGGTGTGTGATAAAGTCATGTTTGTGAATAACTACGGTGTGTGATAGTCATGTTTGTGAGTAACTACGGTGTGTGATAAAGTCATGTTTGTGAATAACTACGGTGTGTGATAAAGTCATGTTTGTGAATAACTATGGTGTGTGATAAAGTCATGTTTGTGAGTAACTACGGTGTGTGATAAAGTCATGTTTGTGAGTAACTACGGTGTGTGATAAAGTCATGTTTGTGAATAACTACGTGTGTGTGATAAAGTCATGTTTGTGAATAACTACGGTGTGTGATAAAGTCATGTTTGTGAGTAACTACGGTGTGTGATAAAGTCATGTTTGTGAATAACTACGGTGTGTGATAAAGTCATGTTTGTGAATAACTACGGTGTGTGATAAAGTCATGTTTGTGAATAACTACGGTGTGTGATAAAGTCATGTTTGTGAATAACTACGGTGTGTGATAAAGTCATGTTTGTGAGTAACTACGGTGTGTGATAAAGTCATGTTTGTGAATAACTACGGTGTGTGATAAAGTCATGTTTGTGAATAACTACGGTGTGTGATAAAGTCATGTTTGTGAGTAACTACGGTGTGTGATAAAGTCATGTTTGTGAGTAACTACGGTGTGTGATAAAGTCATGTTTGTGAGTAACTACGGTGTGTGATAAAGTCATGTTTGTGAGAAACTACGGTGTGTGATAAAGTCATGTTTGTGAGTAACTACGGTGTGTGATAAAGTCATGTTTGTGAGTAACTACGGTGTGTGATAAAGTCATGTTTGTGAGTAACTACGGTGTGTGATAAAGTCATGTTTGTGAGTAACTACGGTGTGTGATAAAGTCATGTTTGTGAATAACTACGGTGTGTGATAAAGTCATGTTTGTGAGTAACTACGGTGTGTGATAAAGTCATGTTTGTGAATAACTACGGTGTGTGATAAAGTCATGTTTGTGAATAACTACGGTGTGCGATAAAGTCATGTTTGTGAATAACTACGGTGTGTGATAAAGTCATGTTTGTGAGTAACTACGGTGTGTGACAAAGTCATGTTTGTGAATAACTACGGTGTGTGATAAAGTCATGTTTGTGAATAACTACGGTGTGTGATAAAGTCATGTTTGTGAGTAACTACGGTGTGTTATAAAGTCATGTTTGTGAATAACTACGGTGTGTGATAAAGTCATGTTTGTGAATAACTACGGTGTGTGATAAAGTCATGTTTGTGAATAACTACGGTGTGTGATAAAGTCATGTTTGTGAGTAACTACGGTGTGTGACAAAGTCATGTTTGTGAATAACTACGGTGTGTGATAAAGTCATGTTTGTGAATAACTACGGTGTGTGATAAAGTCATGTTTGTGAATAACTACGGTGTGTGATAAAGTCATGTTTGTGAGTAACTACGGTGTGTGATAAAGTCATGTTTGTGAGTGACTACGGTGTGTGATAAAGTCATGTTTGTGAATAACTACGGTGTTTGATAAAGTCATGTTTGTGAATAACTACGGTGTGTGATAAAGTCATGTTTGTGAGAAACTACGGTGTGTGATAAAGTCATGTTTGTGAGTAACTACGGTGTGTGATAAAGTCATGTTTGTGAATAACTACGGTGTGTGATAAAGTCATGTTTGTGAATAACTACGGTGTGTGATAAAGTCATGTTTGTGAATAACTACGGTGTGTGATAAAGTCATGTTTGTGAGAAACTACGGTGTGTGATAAAGTCATGTTTGTGAATAACTACGGTGTGTGATAAAGTCATGTTTGTGAGAAACTACGGTGTGTGATAAAGTCACGTTTGTGAGAAACTACGGTGTGTGATAAAGTCATGTTTGTGAATAACTACGGTGTGTGATAAAGTCATGTTTGTGAGAAACTACTGTGTGTGATAAAGTCATGTTTGTGAATAACTACGGTGTGTGATAAAGTCATGTTTGTGAGTAACTACGGTGTGTGATAAAGTCATGTTTGTTAGTAACTACGGTGTGTGATAAAGTCATGTTTGTGAGTAACTACGGTGTGTGATAAAGTCATGTTTGTGAGTAACTACGGTGTGTGATAAAGTCATGTTTGTGAGTAACTACGGTGTGTGATAAAGTCATGTTTGTGAGTAACTACGGTGTGTGATAAAGTCATGTTTGTGAGAAACTACGGTGTGTGATAAAGTCATGTTTGTGAGAAACTACGGTGTGTGATAAAGTCATGTTTGTGAGAAACTACAGTGTGTGATAAAGTCATGTTTGTGAGTAACTACGGTGTGTGATAAAGTCATGTTTGTGAGAAACTACGGTGTGTGATAAAGTCATGTTTGTGAGAAACTACGGTGTGTGATAAAGTCATGTTTGTGAGAAACTACGGTGTGTGATAAAGTCATGTTTGTGAGTAACTACGGTGTGTGATAAAGTCATGTTTGTGAATAACTACGGTGTGTGATAAAGTCATGTTTGTGAATAACTACGGTGTGTGATAAAGTCATGTTTGTGAGTAACTACGGTGTGTGATAAAGTCATGTTTGTGAGTAACTACGGTGTGTGATAAAGTCATGTTTGTGAATAACTACGGTGTGTGATAAAGTCATGTTTGTGAATAACTACGGTGTGTGATAAAGTCATGTTTGTGAGTAACTACGGTGTGTGATAAAGTCATGTTTGTGAGTAACTACGGTGTGTGATAAAGTCATGTTTGTGAATAACTACGGTGTGTGATAAAGTCATGTTTGTGAATAACTACGGTGCGTGATAAAGTCATGTTTGTGAGTAACTACGGTGCGTGATAAAGTCATGTTTGTGAGTAACTACGGTGTGTGATAAAGTCATGTTTGTGAGTAACTACGGTGTGTGATAAAGTCATGTTTGTGAATAACTACGGTGTGTGATAAAGTCATGTTTGTGAGTAACTACGGTGTGTGATAAAGTCATGTTTGTGAATAACTACGGTGTGTGATAAAGTCATGTTTGTGATAAAGTCATGTTTGTGAATAACTACGGTGTGTGATAAAGTCATGTTTGTGAGTAACTACGGTGTGTGATAAAGTCATGTTTGTGAGTGACTACGGTGTGTGATAAAGTCATGTTTGTGAATAACTACGGTGTGTGATAAAGTCATGTTTGTGAATAACTACGGTGTGTGATAAAGTCATGTTTGTGAGTAACTACGGTGTGTGATAAAGTCATGTTTGTGAGTAACTACGGTGTGTGATAAAGTCATGTTTGTGAGTAACTACGGTGTGTGATAAAGTCATGTTTGTGAATAACTACGGTGTGTGATAAAGTCATGTTTGTGAATAACTACGGTGTGTGATAAAGTCATGTTTGTGAATAACAACGGTGTGTGATAAAGTCATGTTTGTGAATAACTACGGTGTGTGATAGTCATGTTTGTGAATAACTACGGTGTGAGAAAGTCATGTTTGTGAATAACTACGGTGTGTGATAAAGTCATGTTTGTGAATAACTACGGTGTGTGATAGTCATGTTTGTGAGTAACTACGGTGTGTGATAAAGTCATGTTTGTGAGTAACTACGGTGTGTGATAAAGTCATGTTTGTGAATAACTACGGTGTGTGATAAAGTCATGTTTGTGAATAACTACGGTGCGTGATAAAGTCATGTTTGTGAGTAACTACGGTGTGTGATAAAGTCCTGTTTGTGAGTAACTACGGTGTGTGATAAAGTCATGTTTGTGAATAACTACGGTGTGTGATAAAGTCATGTTTGTGAGTAACTACGGTGTGTGATAAAGTCATGTTTGTGAGTAACTACGGTGTGTGATAAAGTCATGTTTGTGAGTAACTACGGTGTGTGATAAAGTCATGTTTGTGAATAACTACGGTGTGTGATAAAGTCATGTTTGTGATAAAGTCATGTTTGTGAATAACTACGGTGTGTGATAAAGTCATGTTTGTGAGTAACTACGGTGTGTGATAAAGTCATGTTTGTGAGTGACTACGGTGTGTGATAAAGTCATGTTTGTGAATAACTACGGTGTGTGACAAAGTCATGTTTGTGAGTGACTACGGTGTGTGATAAAGTCATGTTTGTGAGTAACTACGGTGTGTGATAAAGTCATGTTTGTGAGTAACTACGGTGTGTGATAAAGTCATGTTTGTGAGTAACTACGGTGTGTGATAAAGTCATGTTTGTGAGTAACTACGGTGTGTGATAAAGTCATGTTTGTGAATAACTACGGTGTGTGATAAAGTCATGTTTGTGATAAAGTCATGTTTGTGAATAACTACGGTGTGTGATAAAGTCATGTTTGTGAGTAACTACGGTGTGTGATAAAGTCATGTTTGTGAGTAACTACGGTGTGTGATAAAGTCATGTTTGTGAATAACTACGGTGTGTGATAAAGTCATGTTTGTGAATAACTACGGTGTGTGATAAAGTCATGTTTGTGAGTAACTACGGTGTGTGATAAAGTCATGTTTGTGAGTAACTACGGTGTGTGATAAAGTCATGTTTGTGAATAACTACGGTGTGTGATAAAGTCATGTTTGTGAATAACTACGGTGTGTGATAAAGTCATGTTTGTGAATAACTACGGTGTGTGATAAAGTCATGTTTGTGAATAACTACGGTGTGTGATAGTCATGTTTGTGAATAACTACGGTGTGAGAAAGTCATGTTTGTGAATAACTACGGTGTGTGATAGTCATGTTTGTGAGTAACTACGGTGTGTGATAAAGTCATGTTTGTGAGTAACTACGGTGTGTGATAAAGTCATGTTTGTGAATAACTACGGTGTGTGATAAAGTCATGTTTGTGAATAACTACGGTGCGTGATAAAGTCATGTTTGTGAGTAACTACGGTGCGTGATAAAGTCATGTTTGTGAGTAACTACGGTGTGTGATAAAGTCATGTTTGTGAATAACTACGGTGTGTGATAAAGTCATGTTTGTGAGTAACTACGGTGTGTGATAAAGTCATGTTTGTGAATAACTACGGTGTGTGATAAAGTCATGTTTGTGATAAAGTCATGTTTGTGAATAACTACGGTGTGTGATAAAGTCATGTTTGTGAGTAACTACGGTGTGTGATAAAGTCATGTTTGTGAGTGACTACGGTGTGTGATAAAGTCATGTTTGTGAATAACTACGGTGTGTGATAAAGTCATGTTTGTGAGTAACTACGGTGTGTGATAAAGTCATGTTTGTGAGTAACTACGGTGTGTGATAAAGTCATGTTTGTGAGTAACTACGGTGTGTGATAAAGTCATGTTTGTGAGTAACTACGGTGTGTGATAAAGTCATGTTTGTGAATAACTACGGTGTGTGATAAAGTCATGTTTGTGAATAACTACGGTGTGTGATAAAGTCATGTTTGTGAATAACTACGGTGTGTGATAAAGTCATGTTTGTGAATAACTACGGTGTGTGATAGTCATGTTTGTGAACAACTACGGTGTGAGAAAGTCATGTTTGTGAATAACTACGGTGTGTGATAAAGTCATGTTTGTGAATAACTACGGTGTGTGATAGTCATGTTTGTGAATAACTACGGTGTGTGATAAAGTCATGTTTGTGAGTAACTACGGTGTGTGTGATAGTCATGTTTGTGAATAACTACGGTGTGTGATAAAGTCATGTTTGTGAGTAACTACGGTGTGTGATAAAGTCATGTTTGTGAGTAACTACGGTGTGTGATAGTCATGTTTGTGAATAACTACGGTGTGTGATAAAGTCATGTTTGTGAATAACTACGGTGTGTGATAAAGTCATGTTTGTGAGTAACTACGGTGTGTGATAAAGTCATGTTTGTGAGTAACTACGGTGTGTGATAAAGTCATGTTTGTGAGTAACTACGGTGTGTGATAAAGTCATGTTTGTGAATAACTACGGTGTGTGATAAAGTCATGTTTGTGAGTAACTACGGTGTGTGATAAAGTCATGTTTGTGAATAACTACAGTGTGTGTGATAGTCATGTTTGTGAGTAACTACGGTGTGTGATAAAGTCATGTTTGTGAGTAACTACGGTGTGTGATAAAGTCATGTTTGTGAGTAACTACGGTGTGTGATCAAGTCATGTTTGCGAGTAACTACGGTGTGTGATCAAGTCATGTTTGCGAATAACTACGGTGTGTGATAAAGTCATGTTTGCGAGTAACTACGGTGTGTGATCAAGTCATGTTTGCGAATAACTACGGTGTGTGATAAAGTCATGTTTGCGAATAACTACGGTGTGTGATAAAAGTCATGTTTGCGAATAACTACGGTGTGTGATAAAGTCATGTTTGTGAATAACTACGGTGTGTGATAAAGTCATGTTTGTGAGTAACTACGGTGTGTGATAAAGTCATGTTTGTGAATAACTACGGTGTAGTGATAAAGTCATGTCTGTGAGTAACTACGGTGTGTGATAAAGTCATGTTTGTGAGTAACTACGGTGTGTGACAAAGTCATGTTTGTGAATAACTACGGTGTGTGATAAAGTCATGTTTGTGAATAACTACGGTGTGTGATAAAGTCATGTTTGTGAATAACTACGGTGTGTGTGTGTATAAAGTCATGTTTGTGAGTAACTACGGTGTGTGATAAAGTCATGTTTGTGAATAACTACGGTGTGTGATAAAGTCATGTTTGTGAATAACTACGGTGTGTGATAAAGTCATGTTTGTGAGTAAATAACTACGGTGTGTGATAAAGTCATGTTTGCGAGTAACTACGGTGTGTGATAAAGTCATGTTTGCGAATAACTACGGTGTGTGATAAAGTCATGTTTGCGAATAACTACGGTGTGTGAGATAAAGTCATGTTTGCGAATAACTACGGTGTGTGATAAAGTCATGTTTGCGAATAACTACGGTGTGTGATAAAGTCATGTTTGCGAATAACTACGGTGTGTGATAAAGTCATGTTTGCGAATAACTACGGTGTGTGATAAAGTCATGTTTGCGAATAACTACGGTGAGTGATAAAGTCATGTCTGTGAATAACTACGGTGTGTGATAAAGTCATGTTTGTGAATAACTACGGTGTGTGATAAAGTCATGTTTGTGAATAACTACGGTGTGTGATAAAAGTCATGTTTGTGAATAACTACGGTGAGTGATAAAGTCATGTCTGTGAATAACTACGGTGTGTGATAAACATGTTTGTGAGTACTATGTGTGTGTGATAAAGTCATGTTTGTGAATACTACGTGTGATAAAGTCATGTTTGTGAATAACTACGGTGTGTGATAAAGTCATGTTTGTGAATTAACCACGGTGTGTGATAAAGTCATGTTTGTGAATAACTACGGTGTGTGATAAAGTCATGTTTGTGAATAACTACGGTGTGTGATAAAGTCATGTTTGTGAATAACTACGGTGTGTGATAAAGTCATGTTTGTGAGTAACTACGGTGTGTGATAAAGTCATGTTTGTGAATAACTACGGTGTGTGATAAAGTCATGTTTGTGAATAACTACGGTGTGTGATAAAGTCATGTTTGTGAATAACTACGGTGTGTGATAAAGTCATGTTTGTGAGTAACTACGGTGTGTGATAAAGTCATGTTTGTGAGTAAATACGGTGTGTGATAAAGTCGTGTTTGTGAGTAACTTACGGTGTGTGATAAAGTCCTGTTTGTGAGTAAATACGGTGTGTGATAAGCAAAAGTCATGTTTGTTAATAACTACGGTGTGTGATAAAGTCATGTTTGTGAATAATAAACGGTATTTATCAAGTAAGGTTTGTCAGTAACTACGGTGTGTGATAAAGTCATATTTGTGAGTAACTACGGTGTGTGATAAGTCATGTTTGTGAGTAACTACGGTGTGTGATAAAGTCATGTTTGTGAATAACTACGGTGTGTGATAAAGTCATGCTTGTGAATAACTACGGTGTGTGATAAAGTCATGTTTGTGAGTAACTACGGTGTGTGATAAAGTCATGTTTGTGAATAACTCGGTGTGTGATAAAGTCATGTTTGTGAGTAACTACGGTGTGTGATAAAGTCATGTTTGTGAATAACTACGGTTTGTGATAAAGTCATGTTTGTGAGTAACTACGGTGTGTGATAAAGTCATGTTTGTGAGTAACTACGGTGTGCTTTGTAATAGTCATGTTTGTGAGTAACTACGGTGTGTGATAAAGTCATGTTTGTGAGTAACTACGGTGTGTGATAAAGTCATGTTTGTGAATAACTACGGTGTGTGATAAAGTCATGTTTGTGAGTAATACGATGTGTGATAAAGTCATGTTTGTGAGAAACTACGGTGTGTGATAAAGTCATGTTTGTGAGTAACTACGGTGTGTGATAAAGTCATGTTTGTGAATAACTACGGTGTGTGATAAAGTCATGTTTGTGAGTAACTACGGTGTGTGATAAAGTCCTACGTGAGTAACTACGGTGTGTGATAAGTCATGTTTGTGAATAACTACGGTGTGTGATAAAGTCATGTTTGTGAGTAACTATGGTGTGTGATAAAGTCATGTTTGTGAGTAACTACGGTGTGTGATAAAAACATGTTTGTGAATAACTACGGTGTGTG
>JALJCO010013923.1:0-43934 GCA_023101725.1 Atherinomorus stipes | reverse complement strand
ACGCCCACTTCTTAGCAAACCTTAAATATAAAAGACATCCACTTCAGGTTTTGTAGTCTTAACTTTTATTTCTTCGGATAAGTGTGTCTTTTTAGTTTTTCCTGTTACAGAGTTGCGGTGAATAAATGAACTCAGCCAGTGGCGTCGCCAGCTGATTTTCCCTGGGCTTCAGCCCCAGATGTTTTGAATCAAGCCCCAGGTGTGCATTTAGAGTTTAATCACCTTTTCCTGAAAAAAATTTGTTGAAAATCCAGATAGCTCAGCTTTCCACCAGCACTTAAACGCACCATGAATGCGCCGAAGCTCCAGCCTAGCTCCGGTTAGTGTGGTATTTTGAGTGAGTATGTGTGTGTGGGAAGTCTGATTAGCCCCCCCCCCTCCGTCTTTGATGTCGTACAAAGCTAAAGTAAGTTTGTCAGCTCCCTGTGTGCGCATGTGCAGAGGAGAGCAGCAGTCAAATTAAAGTATCTATCAGCAGAGGAGAGCGGAGATGGACAGATAATATCAGAGAAAGCAGCAGCTACAACTCCTCAGCTTTTCAGCAGAAAAATAAAATGTAAGATATCACAGAATTTCTTTGTAAACAATATGAAAAAGTCATCATGAAATCTCCCAACATAAAAAATGAGACTAAAGTTAGCAGCAACTCCTTTCCCAGCTTCTGTTTTGATTTTGGCTTAAAGGCAATTCCACTCGAACAATTTTCTACTGACAACATTCAACGAGGTCCTGTGTAAAAACTACAACACGTAGACTTTTCAAACCTGAACTCAGATGTTCTTTAGGGACAATAGATTACTTCAAGCACAGTTTCTGATTTGTGAAATCTGTATTCTATTTGTGAAAATGAAAAATAGCCACATTTTATGGCTTAATTACCATATAGACCACTGTAGACCAGGTCCCAATCAAAAACCTTAATACTTACAATCTGCAAACCTGGTGTGAAATGTTCCTTAGAGTCTGTAGATTAATTAGGGTTCCAAGCCCGCGGAGCAGCGCAGGGCCCGCGTTGCAGTGCAACGCGGTTCCCAGCACTCCAGCGTGCTGGAACCCTATTGTGTTTGCTTCGTTTTTAGGGTTCCAAGCCCGCGGAGCAGCGCAGGGCCCGCGTTGCAAGTGCAACGCGGTTCCCAGCACTCCAGCGTGCTGGAACCCTATTGTGTTTGCTTCGTTTTTTATTAGGGTTCCAAGCCCCGCGGAGCAGCGCAGAACCGCGTTGCATGCAACGCGGTTCCAGCACTCCAGCGGTGCTGGAACCCTATTGTTTTTGTACGGATTTTTATTCTTATTATTATTATTCTTCCCGGTGAAAAGTATCTGGGGAGCCTAAACTGCACATGCATTAATACAACCACATATATAGGCTGGTACAAAAGTGGTTCATGTAGAGATTTAAGCGAAATGACATATCTCGGACACTAGGGGGCGCTAAACCAGGGGGTTGAACCTTTTAGGCTCTAGCTTGAGAACGGCTTGGAATAAATTTATGGGACTTGGATCCCCAGATTCCTTGGATCCTCCTGCATCTCCTGACATAGGCCACGCCCATTTCCGCCTATAAAAATTTTTCGCTAGGGGGCGATAGATGCAAAACCTATTTTCGTGAACTCGTCCTACAGTTTTCACCTGATAGGGCTGAAAATCGGACCACACACTCTACAGACCAAGCGAACAAAACGTGATGAAGCGATTTTTGAATTGTCGCTCCATTATGGAGTTATGCGCAATTAAACATTTTTAAAAAACTAGCTAAATACTTATAAAGCCATATCTTGCAAACGACAACAGATAATTGCATAATATACGGAAACCTAGTGGAGAACGTGATTCTCTACTGATACATAGAAGGACAAAAATTTTCAGAATCTAGGGGGCGCTATAACCATGAAAACTTTATACTACAAAAACGGCTTATTGGATATCAACGCCCTGCACTGGCTGTGTGTACAAACACATTCTGAGCAGAATTCTAGAAGATGGTAATGATTGGACAAAAGTGGGCGTGGCCTATGAGCAATAAATGTCAAAAAATGTGATTTTTCAAATATTTGTTAAAAATCAGCCGTTTGTCCTAAAGAGCTGAAATTTGATGGAGATATTCTCTCAACCATGCCCATCATTTTTGCTATTGCACCCCTGTTTAAAATTTGATATCACATGCCATCTTTTTGAAAAAATATGCAAATTAGATTTACATTTGTATTTTCAAAACGGATTACTCTATTAATACCAAACCCTCAACAGTGACTCCTTAGGTCATCCTCAATACATGGCAGTTAGTATGGTGAATATTCTGTGAATGGTCATTTTTTAGAAATATTTTGGATATACTTATTTAATGCAATAAAAATCAAAACATTTTTAATTCTGTAAATATTAATCTTACACACACTAGAAAAAAATCAAAGCACTGACAACATTATCCTGAACATCTTTGAATATTTTTATAATTTTTCACTCAAATTTTTATTTTTTATGAATATTCAATTCCTAAAATGATTTTTAATTTCTTAAATATTTTTCAGAGACAGTCTAAAATCCTTCACATTATAAAATACATTTTTATGGTTGTACCCAAATATTTTCTAGATTTTTGGAGAAACAACTTAGGAAATATGATTGAATTAATCTAAGGCCATCTAAACAGCCTGGTTTCAGTTTGAATGTCAGATTTGGCGGTCTCTGGCTCCATCTAGTGGGTGCAGACTATAACTACACCCCCATATTTCCAGGTAGCTGGGTGGCAGATTTGGCGGTCTTTGGATCTATCTAGTGGTGTCAGAATATAACTACATCACCTGCTTTCAGCTGCCTAAATGCAACAATGAATCAATATTACATGGATATAAAATCACAAGGCTGTCTTCACATGCAGTACATCATTAGTAATATGTGCAGAAATCACATGTTAAAGTAAAGCTATATTACTATTTGACAATTTAGATAAAACAACCATAAAACAACAGACTTTGTGGTCCATGCTGACTGAACACAGCTACTTTTCATGCACAGCAAACCTTACCTAGAAACAGTACAAATACAAACAGTAATGTAAAAATATTATTGATAATTCTGCACAATGATATCAAATCATAACAAACAGGGAGCATCTAACTTAGAATATATCCATATAGTCCAATGCCCCAAAAAACCCTTTATTAAATGATGCACAATCATGCAAGATTTAATGAGTCTTAGAGGAATTTGGAATATATCTGTTGATGTCCATCTCCCTCTGGAGGGTGCAGATTGTAACTATATAAAAAACTAGGTTAAAATGTGTGTTTTATATCCCTAAAAGATTATTCCCCCCAGACACAAGGGTATTGCAACACTAACAATGCTTGGCTATGCTACTCTGTCCATCCAGTCCACACTTTTCCTGATCCACCTGGTCAAATAATCTCAAATCATCACCAAGGAAAAACATTTTATCAGTTAAGAATGATGATGAAACCTTAATGAATCAGGTCTTCGGGGTGTGTATCTGGATGTAAATGTAACATGCTGGCTGTTTAGATATTCATGTCTGAAGTTCATAGCTACATATGGAGATTGTTTGTCTTTATTTTTAAATGGTTGTGAAATTGATAATTTCACAATGAAGTATGTGATCAGTCCTGCTGTACCAAATACAGCTGTGTGAAAACGTTTTTGCCCCCTACCTAACTTCATACCTTTTTGCATATTAATCACAGTTAAATGTTTCGGATTACAAACAAATTTTAATGTGGGTCAAAGATAACAGAAGTTAACAGAAAATGCAGTTTTTGAATGAAGATTTGTATTTGTGAGGGGGGAATCCAAACCTCCATGGTCCTGTGTGATTGCCCTTCCTGTTAAAACATAAATTAACTGTGGTTTATCACATCTTTGGAAAGCTGATTTAAATTTTTCTAGCCACATCAAGGCTGTATTACTGCCACACCTGTTCTCAATCAAGAAATCACTTAAATAAGACCTGCCTGATGAAGTTAAGTAGACCAAAAAGATCCTCAAAAGCTAGACATCATGTTGTGATAAAAAAAATAAATAAATAAATCAGTAAAAAATGAGAAACAAAGTAATTGAGATCTATCAGTCTGGAAAAGGTTCCAAAGCCATTTCTAAAAGTTTACGACTCCAGAGAACCACAGTGAGAACCATTATCCACAAATGGTGAAAACATGCAACAGTGGTGAACCTTTCCAGGAGTGGCCAGCTGACCAAAATTACCCCAAGAGCACAGAGACAACTCATCCAAAAGGTCACAAAAGACCCCAGAACAACATCCAAGAACTGCAGGCCTCACTTGCCTCAATTAAGGTCAGTGTTCATGACTCCACCATCAGAAAAAGACTGGGGGACAAAATGGCCTGCACGGCAGAGTTCCAAGAGTAAAACCACTGCTGAGCAAAAAGAACATAAAGGCTCGTCTCAGTTTAGCCAGAAAGCATCTTGATGATCCCCAAGACTTCTGGGAAAATACTCCGTGGACTGATGAGAAAAAAGTTGAACTTTCTGGAAGGTGGAGGTCCCATTACATCTGGCGTAAAATGAACACGGCCTTTCAGAAAAGGAACATCATAGCAACAGTAAAATGTGGTGGTGGTAGTGTGATGGTCTGGGGCTGTTTTGCTGCTTCAGGACCTGGAAGACTTGCTGTGGTAAATGGAACCATGAATTCTGCCGTCTACCAAAAAATCCTGAAGGAGAATGTTTGGCCATCTGTTGGTGACCTCAAGCTGAAGCACACTTGGAATCTGCAGCAGAACAATGATCCAAAACACACCAGCAAGTCCACCTCTGAATGGCTTAAGAACAACAAAATGAAGACTTTGGAGTGGTCTAGTAAAAGTCCTGACCTGAATCCAATTGAGATGCAGTGGAATGACCTCAAAAAGGGGGTTCATGCTGGAAAACCCTCCAATGTGGCTGAATTACAACAATTCTGCAAAGATGAGTGGAACAAAATTCCTCCACTGCACTGTATAAGAGTCATTACCATTTATCACCAACATTATGATTACAGTTGTTGCTGCTAAGGTGGAGCAACCAGTTATTAGGTTTAGGGGGCAATCACTCTTTCACGCAGGGCCATTCAAGTTTGGACCCCCCCCCCCCCCCCCCCTTAAAAAAAAATCTTCATTTAAAAACTGCGTTTTCTGTTTACTTGTGTTATCTTTGTCTCACATTTAAATTTGTTTGATGATCTGAAACATTTAAGTGTGACTAACATGCAAAAAAGTAAGAAATTAGGAAGGGGGCAAAATCTTTTTCACACAGCTGTATATTTTCACAGATAGGTGACTAAATTAATAAGTTTAAGAACCTTCCTCAACACAGGATTCCTGTTGTATTGAGGCTAGATTAACATATGTATTTTCATAACAGATTACTCTATTAATACCAGACTTGCCATCATCCTTTAACAAATATTTAATGGAAAAATGAGGAGCTAATTGAGGACTGGACTGGCACTGGTAGTTTTCTTTGACTGTTGGTCTACATTGAATTGAATTTCCATCTTAGGATAAATAAAGTATTTTTCATTTTATGAGATCAGAAGTGTCCGACTCTGGTCCCCAAGACCCCCAATGCTGCAGGTATTAGACATTTTCCTGAAAACTGAGTCACCGTCACCCCTACACACAAACTTCATCATATCGTGTAATTGAGGAGAACAGGTTTATTCGTGCAGACCAAAGAAATCACCTATTTTTCCAAGAGCGCTATTGATCTAAGTTTATGTTGAAGAAGGGAGGTGGGGCCAGAGGAGGCGTGGCCAGAGGAGGCGTGGCCAGAGGAGGCGGTGCGTGGGTGGGCTTGGAACCCGGGATAACTGCTTGCAGTTCTAGTTATTATTATTATTATTCTTCCGCCGCCGCAAAAGTATCTGGGGAGGCTAAACTGCACACACATTAATATAGCCACATATATAGGCTGGTACAAAAGTAGTTCCGAGGTGTCAGAGAAAAAAGAATGACACATCTCAGACACTAGGGGGCGCTATACCAGGGGGTAGTACGTTTTGGCCTCTAGCTCCCAAACCGCTTGGAATAAATTTATGGGACCTGGATCCACAGATTCCTTGGACCCTTCCGCATCTCCTGACATAGGCCACGCCCATTTGCGCCTAGATAGATTTTTTGCTAGGGGGCGATATATGCAAAACCTATTTTTGTGAACTCGTCCTACAATTTTTACCCGATCAGGCTGAAAAATGGACCACATAAACTAGAGACCATAGAGAAAAAAACGTAAGGAAGCGATTTTTGAAAATATTGCTCTGTTACGAAGTTATGCGCGAATAAACATTTTTGAAAACCTAGCTAAAAACTTAAAAGGCCATAACTCAAAAACGACAACACATAATTACAATTCCTTCAAAACCCCAGTGGGGAACTTGATTTTATACAAATGTACCGAAGGAGGAAATTTTTCAAATCTAGGGGGCGCTGTTATCCTGAATTTTTTATATTGGGAAAACCGCTGATCCAATCTGGATGCCACTCCCAAGGTATGTAGATAGTGACCCTCTGAGCATATTTCTAGAAGATGGTTAGGATTGGACCACGTGGGCGTGTTTTATTAGCGATTTTGTAACCCAGGGGCGGAAATCAGCCGAGGGGCCCTGGACCGCTATTTTTCTTCCCCTGACCCAACAAAAATGGCCAGGGAGGCCAAACCAAAGGTGGATTTATATAGCCACTTACAGGGATGGTAGAAGAAAATGTTTGTGAAATTATGAAAGAGAAAAAACTCATGTCAGACACTAGGTGGCGCTATACCATTGGGTAGCACGTTTTGGCCTCTAGCTCGAAAACGGCTTGGAGTAAATTTAAGTGCCTTATATCCCCAGATTCCTTGGACCCTCCTGAATTTTATGACATAGGCCACGCCCATTTCCGCCTATAATTTTTTTTTTGCTACAGTGCAAAATATGCAAAACATTGTTTTTTTTACACGTCCTAGAGTTTTACCCCGATCCAACTGAAAATTGTACCACACAAAGTAGATACCAAGATAAAAAGACTGATCAGAGCGATTGTTGGAATTTTTTTCCGTTGCGGAGTTATGCGTGTTGAAACATTTTACCAACGCTAGCTACATACTTCAAAGGCCATAACTTTAAAACCACATCAGATATTTCCATGAAACTCCTACACCAACAAGGGAATGTTATTATCTACTCATGTAGCATAATGGAAATTTTTTAAATCTAGGGGGCGCTGTAACACTTTTTATATTTCACAAACGATTGATCAGATATGTATGAAACTCACTGTGTATGTTCATATCATCACTCTGTGCTGATTCCTAGATGATGGTTATGATTGGACAAAGTGGGAATGTTTTATGAGTGGGCCATACTCCGATTTTCATTATTACATCATTAAAAGTCAGCTGTTTGTCCTAGACAGCCTAAATGTGATGGAGATATTCCTTTAATCATGCTGAACGTTTGAATCCAGCCAACTATCACTCTAAATTTTTTTTACAGGCTAAGTTTTTGTTGAAATATGCAAATTTGCGCAACACAAGGATTTCCATAACAGATAAATCTATAAAAAACAATCTTGTTACAGTTAATGTCAAGATATATCTCATGAATTCCAAGCAGTTTGGCAAAGATTTTTAATCCTGCAATATATCAATGTTGTCTAAAGTTCACGTCTGCATCTGTCCTGTTTGTCTTCATTTTTACATGGTTATGTCATTGATCATTTATGTATAGGGCTGTAACGATACCCGAATGGAAATAAAAATTGTGATCCTCAGAGCCACAAACCCATCTTGCAGTGAGAGAAGGCAGGATCGTGACACCTTCCAAGCCCAGTTCAGATGGTTTGAAACTTCTCAGATCACATCACATTGTTTCACTTTTTTCTCCATCAAGCTACAAACTCTTGGAAGCATCCAGTTACTAATTAGACAACACATCTGTCTTAGAGTCACCAGGTACAGTGTTACACATGTTTTTTTCCTTGCAAGTCAAATGTAACTTGTCAGTTTTCCAGGGGCACATAAACCTTCAATCGGGATGAGCCACTAACATGCATGCAGCTGGGGAGTGTGTGAATGAGGTGCGCGATGGCACATCTTCAGACACTGAGAACAGTGAAAGGACAGGAGGAGAAGATCCTGGTCGTGGTTGGCAGGCCAGACGCACGGACGTCCAGCTGGATGATTAAATATTGATGTCTGATGTTCACCGCGGGATTTGTAGTGTGTTTGTCTTCATTTTTACATGGATAAGACATTGATTATTCTAATTGAAGTATGTGGTCAGTCCTGCTGGAGCAAACATATCGCCACAGATGTGTGTGCATGTGCGAATGTGTAGGAACATCTGTTAAAACAGAAGTCCTATTGTATTGTAAGGCTTGTGGTGAAGTTTGAGAACAGAGGGATCTGGAGTGGTTGGTGGCTGTTAGTTTTCTGTGAATGTTGGTCTACAACAAGGGTGTCCAGTGCTGGTCCTCGAGAACCACAATTCTGCAGGTGTTAGACATTTTCCTGAAAACTCACTCAACATTACCCAAACATTTTTTTTTTTTTTTTTTTTTTTTTTTTTTTTTTTTTTTTTTTTTTTCCTTCTTTTTTATTTATTGTGCTTTTCTCGTGCAGATATTGCAATTGGGGAAATTAAGCTACTGTTTCACAGGGGAGACCATATGCTGCTTCTAATCCCCTTACACTTCTTATTTTAGACACCAGCTACCCCATCCAGTTGAAATTTTAAAGATCAGATTAGTACAAGTTGAAAATCCCAGTTAAAGCTTTTTTCACAGAGATATTGCAATTGGGGAAATCAAGGTACTGTTGCACAGGGGAGACCAAAGACTGCTTTTTAACCACTTGATCATGAAACAGCTATATGAGTATTGGTTATATTTCAAGAAATTAACTGTAAAGAGGGAGTACTGTGAAAACTCAAGTGGGCTACTGCCTATAACATAACTGAAGACAACAGGTTGTCATGCACATCACTAGATCACCTTTGTTCATAGAGGGCTATAAGTGACATTCAATGTTAAATTACGTGAGGCGGGACAAGGTGAGGCAGGACCAGAGAAGGCGGGGCCAGGGAAGGCGGGGCCAGAGAAGGCGGTGCGTGGATGGGCTTGGAACCCGTGATAACTGCTTGCAGTTCTAGTTAGGGTTCCAAGCCCGCGGAGCGGAGAGCGCACAACGCCACAGGGCGAACATGAGATTTTATTCTTATTATTATTATTCTTCCCGGTGAAAAGTATCTGGGGAGCCTAAACTGCACACGCATTAATACAACCACATATATAGGCTGGTACAAAAGTGGTTCATGTAGAGATTTATGCGAAATGACATATCTCGGACACTAGGGGGCGCTAAACCAGGGGGTTGAACCTTTTAGGCTCTAGCTTGAGAACGGCTTGGAATAAATTCATGGGACTTGGATCCCCAGATTCCTTGGATTCTCCTGCATCTCCTGACATAGGCCACGCCCATTTCCGCCTATAAAATTTTTTCGCTAGGGGGCGATAGATGCAAAACCTATTTTCGTGAACTCGTCCTACAGTTTTCACCTGATAAGGCTGAAAATCGGACCACACACTCTACAGACCAAGCGAACAAAACGTGATGAAGCGATTTTTGAATTTTCGCTCCATTATGGAGTTATGCGCAATTAAACATTTTTTAAAAACTAGCTAAATACTTACAAAGCCGTATCTTGCAAATGACAACAGATAATTGCATAACATACGAAAACCTAGTGGAGAACGTGATTCTCTACTGATACATAGAAGGAAAAAATTTTCAGAATCTAGGGGGCGCTATAACCATGAAAATTTTATACTACAAAAACGGCTAATTGGATATCAACGTTCTGCACTGGCTATGTGTGCAAACACATTCTGAGCAGAATTCTAGAAGATGGTTATGATTGGACAAAGTGGGCGTGGCCTATGAGCAATAAATGTCAAAAAATTTGATTTTTCAAATATTTGTTAAAAATCAGCCGTTTGTCCTAGAGAGCTGAAATTTGATGGAGATATTCTCTCAATCATGCCCATCATTTTTGCTATTGCACCCCTGTTTAAAATTTGATGTCACACACCATCTTTTTGCAAAAATATGCAAATTAGATTTACATTTGTATTTTCAAAACGGATTACTCTATTAATACCAAACCCTCAACAGTGACTCCTTAGGTCATCCTCAATACATGGCAGTTAGTATGGTGAATATTCTGCGGATGGTCATTTTTTAGAAATATTTTGGATATACTTATTTAATGCAATAAAAATCAAAACATTGTTAATTCTGCAAATATTAATCTTACACACACTAGAAAAAAATCATAGCACTGACAACATTATCCTGAACATCTTTGAATATTTTTATGATTTTTCAGTCAAATTTTCTATTTTTTATGAATATTCAATTCCTAAAATGATTTTTAATTTCTTAAATATTTTTCAGAGACAGTCTAAAATCCTTCACATTATAAAATAAATTTTTATGGTTGTACCCAAATATTTTCAAGATTTTTGGAGAAACAACTTAGGAAATATGATTGAATCAATCTAAGCCCATCTAAACAGCCTGGTTTCAGTTTGAATGTCAGATTTGGCGGTCTCTGGCTCCATCTAGTGGGTGCAGACTATAACTACACCCCCCATATTTCCAGGTAGCTGGGTGGCAGATTTGGCGGTCTTTGGATCTATCTAGTGGTGTCAGAATATAACTACATCACCTGCTTTCAGCTGCCTCATTGCAATAATGAATCAATATTACATGGATATAAAATCATATGGCTGTCTTCACATGCAGTACATCATTAGTAATATGTGCAGAAATCACATGTTAAAGTAAAGCTATATTACTATTTGACATTTTAGATAAAAACAACCATAAAACAACAGACTTTGTGGTCCATGCTGTTTGAAGACAACTACTTTTCATGCACAGCAAACCTTACCTAGAAACAGTACAAATACAAACAGTACAGTACAAATATTGTTGATAATTCTGCACAATGATATTAAATCATAACAAACAGGGAGCATCTAACTTAGAATATATCCATATAGTCCAATGCACAAAAAAAACCTTTATTAAATGATGCATTATCATGCAAGATTTAATGAGTCTTAGAGGAATTTGGAATATATCTGTTGATGTCTATCTCCCTCTGGAGGGTGCAGATTGTAACTGTATCAAAAACGAGGTTAAAATGTGTGTTGTATATCCCTAAAAGATTATTCCCCCTAGAGACAAGGGTATTGTAACACTAACAATGCTTTGCTATGTTATTCTGTCCATACTGTTCACACCTTTCTTGATCCACCTGGTCAAATAATCTCAAATCATCACCAAAAAAAAGCATTTTATCAGTTAAGAATTATGAGGAAACCTTAATGAATCAGATCTTCGGTGTGTGTATCTGGATGTAAATGGAGTGATTTCAGCTTGTAACATACTGGCTGTTTAGTTATTCATGTCTGAAGTTCATAGCTACATATGGAGTTTTTTTGTCATTATTTTTAAATGGTTGTGAAATTGATAATTTCACAATGAAGTATGTGATCGGTCCTGCTGTACTAAATACAGCTGTGTGAAAACATTTGTGCCCCCTACCTAATGTCTTACCTTTTTGCATATTAATCACAATTAAATGTTTCGGATTAGAAACAAATTTTAATGTGAGTCAAAGATAACAGAAGTAAACAGAAAATGCAGTTTTTGAATGAAGATTTTTATTCGTGAGGGGGGAATCCAAACCTCCATGGTCCTGTGTGAAAAAGTGATTGCCCCCCCTGTTAAAACATAAATTAATTGTAGTTTATCACATTTTGGAAAGCTGATTTAAATTTTTCTAGCCACATCAAGGTTGGATTACTGCCACACCTGTTCTCCATCAAGAAATCACTTAAATAAGACCTGCCTGATGAAGTTAAGTAGACCAAAAAGTTCCTGAAAAGCTAGACATCATGTTGTGATCAAAAAATAAATAAATCAGGGGCGGTGATTAGCTCAGTTGGTTGAGCAGCCGCCCCATGAACAGAGGCTACAGCTCCTCAACGCAGTCGGCCCCGGTTCGATTCCCGGTCCAGGTCCCTTTGCTGCATGTCACTCCCCACTCTCTCTGCCCCTTTCCTGTCTCTATACACTGTCACATAAAGGCCACTAGTGCCCAAAAAATCCTTAAAAAAAAAAAAAAATAAATAAATAAATAAATAAATAAATCAGTAATAAATGAGAAACAAGGTAATTGAGATCTATCAGTCTGGAAAAGGTTCCAATGCCATT
This sequence comes from Atherinomorus stipes, assembly GCA_023101725.1. Taxonomy (NCBI): domain Eukaryota; kingdom Metazoa; phylum Chordata; class Actinopteri; order Atheriniformes; family Atherinidae; genus Atherinomorus; species Atherinomorus stipes. Next base: position 31,658 of record JALJCO010013923.1, on the reverse strand, counting down.
TCTAAAGCTTTGGGACTCCAGAGAACCACAGTGAGAGCCATTATCCACAAATGGTGAAAACATGCAACAGTGGTGAACCTTCCCAGGAGTGGCCAGCTGACCAAAATGACCCCAAGAGCACAGAGACGACTCATCCAAGAGGTCACAAAAGACCCCTGAACAACATCCAAGAACTGCAGGCCTCACTTGCCTCAATTAAGGTCAGTGTTCATGACTCTACCATCAGAAAAAGACTGGGGGGCAAAATGGAGTGCATGGCAGAGTTTTAAGACCAAAACCACTGCTGAGCAAAAAGATAATAAAGGCTCGTGTTAGTTTAGCCACAAAGCATCTTGATGATCCCCAAGACTTTTGGGAAAATACTCTGTGGACTGACGAGAAAAAGCTGAACTTTTTGGAAGGTGTAGGTCCCATTACATCTGGTGTAAAAGTAACACGGTATGTCAGAAAAGGAACATCATAGCAACAGTAAAATGTGGTGGTGGCAGTGTGATGGTCTGGGGCTGTTTTGCTGCTTCAGGACCTGGAAGACTTGCTGTGGTAAATGGAACCATGAATTCTGCTTCTACCAAAAAATCCTGAAGGAGAACATCCGGCCATCTGTTCATGACCTCAAGCTGAAGTGCACTTGAAATCTGCAGCAGGACAATGATCCATAACACACCAGCAAGTCCACCTCTGAATGGCTTAAGAACAACAACATGAAGACTTTGGAGTGGCCTAGTCAAAGTCCTGACCTGAATCCAATTGAGATGCAGTGGAATGACCTTAAAAAGGCGGTTCATGCTGGAAAAGCCTCCAATGTGGCTGAATTACAATTCTGCAAAGATGAGTGGAACAAAATTCCTCCACAGCGCTGTAGAACACTCACTGCCAGTTATCACAAACGCTTGATGCAGTTGTTGCTGCTAAGGTGGAACAACCAATTATTAGGTTTAGGGGGCAATCACTTTTTAACGCAGGGCCATTCAAGTTTGTACCCCGCCCCCCCCCAAAAAAAAGTAAAAATCTTCATAAAAAAAAACTGCGTTTTCTGTTTACTTGTGTTATCTTTGTCTCACATTTTTATTAGTTTGATGTTGTATTGAGGCTAGATTAACACATGTATTTTCATAACAGATTACTCTATTAATGCCAGACTTGCCATCATCCTTTAGCGGATATTTAATGGATAAAATAAGGAGATTTTAATTGAGGGTGTGGGCTGGCAGCTGGTAGTTTTCTTTGACCGTTGGTCTACATTGAATTGAATTTCCATTGTAGGATAAATAAAGTATTTCTCATTTTATTTCATTTTATGACATCAGAAGTGTCCAACTCTGGTCCCCAAGACCTCCAATTCTTCAGGTATTAAGCCCCGTTTCCACCAGCGGGTCTGGGTCGGGTCGGGCCGGATCGGTCCACGTTTTTTTGCGTCTCCACAGATAAAAACTGGGACGGGTACCCTTATATCCGACCCGACCCGGACTACTTTTTTGGCACCCTTCGGTAGGGGTACTGATCTAACCGATCCGGACCAAAGAGGTGGAGCTAATACACAGCAATCAGCTGATTCATTGAAAAATCCGCCACTTCCCGCGTGACTCAGCGTAAAAACAAAGCCGGGGTGACTCCTTTCTGTTTCTGTCACGTGTGGCGCGGTGTTTTGGTTAAACGGCGTTACACGGCGATGATGTCACACAATCACGTAGCAGCGCTGTCCAGCTAATTCTCCGCCTCCAGAATAAGGGTACAGGTTGCTGTGGGGACACAGCGTGAAATCAACACATCCGTACCAAAACCCACCCGATCCGGCCTGGCCCGGCCCGACCTGACCCAGACCCGCGGGTGGAAACGAGGCTCTAGACATTTTCCTGAAAACTGAGTCACTGTCACTTCTACACACAGACTTCAACATATAGTGTAACTGAGGAGAACAGGTTTTTTCATGCAGACCAAAGAAATCACCTATTTTTCTAAGAGAGCTATTGATCTAAGTTTATGTTTAAGAAGGGAGGTGGGGCCAGAGGAGGCGTGGCCAGGGGAGGCGGTGCGTGGGTGGGCTTGGAGTGATTTCAGCTTTTCATATGTTGCTTGTTTAAATACTCAAGTCTGAAGTTCACACCAAATTTGAAGTGTGTTTGTCTTCATTTTACATTGTTATTACATTGATAATTTTACTGCATGACGTATTTCCTCAGTTCTGCTGTACACAACATATCTTCACAAATGGATGAGTAGTTGAATAAGTTTTGTAACCTCCATCAACACAGGAGACCTGTAGTAATTATGTTGCCAGTGAGGACAGAGGATCTGGTGTGTTCTGTCATTCCTGCTGGACCAAGCACTGGAACTGGTATTTGTCTATAATGCCAGTTACCCACCCAAACTTCATGCCTTATGCAAAAAGTTTCATTTAATAGCTTCTGTTTTCAAAGAAACAGTTTTTAGTGTTTCTTGGCTAGATATTGTGAGGAGGGAAAGAAAGTTGCTGCTTTGCAAGAGAGGCCTACTTCCAAACCACTCTCATTTCTTATTGTAGACACCAGCTACTCCATCCAGTTAAAATTTTTAAGATCAGATTAATACAAGTGGAAAATCCCAGTTTAAGCTTTTCTCGTGTAGATATCGCAATTGGGGGAAGTATAAAAAATGCAATAATCATCAGTCAGCTATTATCAGGCGAGAGGCGGGGTACACCCTGGACAGGTCGCCAGTCTGTCGCAGGGCCAACACAGAGAGACAGACAACCATTCACACTCTTATTCATTCCTAGGGGCAATTTAGAGCAACCAATTAACCTAACACAATTTCAACTGTGGCCTTCCTGTGTGGAGTTTGCATGTTCTCCCTGTGTATGTGTGGGTTGTCTTTGGGTACTGCGGCTTCCTCCCACCATCCAAATACATGCATGTTAGGTTAAAAAATCAAATAATATTAGCACAAAATTATTATCTTTACCTAACATCAGAACTTAAAGGGTAACTTTGGTTTTTTTGCAATTTGGACCATTTTTCTAGCATGAAATATGTTCATTTAGTCACCCAGACAGTTTTGGTGCAACTTGAATCCCTTTGGGAGGTATTAGATTTACTCCTGATCAGCATATGTGCAATATATTGGGAGAGATTGGGCAACTGCGTCTAGCCTCTAAATAAGACATTATATGCAACATACTCCTTCATTTCAACAATGTTTGTTACCAAACATTGTTTGAACCCCTGTGAGCTCGAAGTGTCTTTTTCGTGGTGATTTGTCCTGTATTCACAGATTTTTACTTGTTATTGTGTTGCATAATAGTGACGTTATCAAAGCTGGCGCTGTAAAAAGTTTGTAAGTAAAGGATGAATCACCATGAAAAAGCTGCTTCGAGCTCACAGGGGCGGTTTGACTACAGTTTTGTAGCAAAACCATAAATTAGCTACTTGGAATGTATAATGTTGTAATGTTGAAGAAAAACTGATGCAGTAAAACTTTTAGGAATGAACAAATCTTAAGACATTATTTTACAAGGTTTTACCATTGTGTACTATTGTTATCTTAGACATGTATTGTACAATAACCATGGGCATTTTAAAAATGGCTACATTCAATTGAAAGCAAAATGTATTTAAAAAGAAACCAAACTTCCACATTAAAAACTATAACATGTCAAAAATAACACAATGAATGTAATGAAGTAAGATCAAATGAAAACAAATGTTTGTCTGGTTTTAAAACAAGAGCCTATAAGTGGGTTTTTAGAGGAAAAAAGAGTTACACTGGGCCTTCTAGGTGTGGTATTTTGAGCAGATGTGGGTGGGATTTCATTGTGTCTGCTTGTGTTTCTATTGATAACTGTGCAAAGGTGGTATGGTTAGCCCATCCCCCCAGAGGTGAGGGTACTTGAGTGGATGACCCACCATTTTGTCAGTCATTTCACTTTGTTTCTCCCAGGACTTTGTGTGATTTCTCTACACTTTGGCAATCCTTTGTTTGTTGTCTACAGTTAGAAAGTTTTTGTGTCTTCAGTTAGCCTATTGTGGTGGCATTAAACTTTCTAAAGCTCTTGATAACATTTTGGATATTTTTCATCTGAGTTTTGACAAAGGAACATTCAAACGGATCAAGGTAAGACTGTAGCTGTCCCATAGTAAAGGTGAAATGCTTTTAGTAGGAGTTTGTTCTTCCTTTCTGCTAAGTCTAGTCTATGGAAGTAAGTATATTTTCTCTATGTTTTGGTTTATAAAGGACACAGAATATGGTTTCTGTTGGACAGGATTCACTGGATGGTGTGTTCATAAATTGAAATTGTGGGATGTGAGATGGATGACCCATGTCTTTGTAATGGGTTATGTGTCAGTCTTTAGTAAGATCATAAATTAAAAGGAAGTGAATGATAATGTAGATTACAAGGAGATGCATAGTTATACTAATACATACTAAATTAAAGTTTGGCATGACTCATACACATCAGGAATAGGGTAGTAAGAATTTAGAAGAAAATAATTTACTAGTTTTTTCTTAGGTTTTACATTCAATGAATCAGATTTTATTTGTGGTGTAAGGCAATATCATGTTGTTTTGAGTTTTTATATCAGACAATATGTGGTTTAATGATACTTCTAAAATGTTTGTTTGTGTGGACCATAGATGGTTGTTCATATTTGACTTTTTCAGGAACTTTTTAAAAATTGAAAGTGTCTTTTTGGCATTAAAGTCTTGATACCCACAATGTTCTTTTGGCTTACAATTAATTTAGATGTACTGTATGGATAATTATTGTGTGATGCAGTTGATATGATACAATATGGCATATATATATAGTAATTAACTTATTGTGGCAAGGCGCACAACAGAGGGCCCAGACGGGATTGGAACTCTAGACGTTCAGGTAAAAGACATGTGGTGTGACCATTCAGCAAAGAGACATCCCTGTAAGTAAGTAACCAGGGTACATGATCACTTGTTTATCATGTACCCTGTCAGATCATGTAAGATCATGTTATCATTTGTACAGTAGTAGCGGTTTAAAAGTTCCCCTTCAGGCTGAAAGCCAGCCAAATGGCCTCCATTTTCCAGCCAAGTTTCAACCAAGTTCCAGGCACTGGAGTGCCCCCCCCCCCCCCCCCCCCCCCCCCTCTTTCTGCTGTGAGTGTCAATGTTTACTCAAAGTCCACCCATTCATTGAAATACAGGGTATCACCAGGAGATGGCGCTTCTCTCACAGAATTCTAATGACACTGTCACTCTGATTTTATCTGAAATGTTATGTCAATGCTCAACTTTATGTTCAGGAGGAACTAAAGCCACTGCAATGTTGAAACAATGGTGGAGCATTTTCATTGTTCCTGGACAATTGCAAAAAATGTTTTCACAAACAAATAAATAAATAGATAAAAAGATAAGTAAAAGTAAGGCTGTGTTTCTTATGAAGATTTTCTTTTCTTTTTTTTTCACCCTCGTAAACCATATTGTAACTTCACTTGGTTTACAAAAGGTCTGTTCAATATGGGCTAATTTATTTCATGTGTTCAATTTGGTGGGAGTTTATCAGATAATCTAGAATGAATCCGGAGGTACGTTGCATGTAGCAGGTTTAACAACCTTTGAGTGTAACCCTGAACTCTGAGTTGATCTACTCGGGAGATACAAAACTCTGAGTGTAACCCTGAACTCTGAGTTGATCTACTCGGGAGATACAAAACTGTGAGTGCAACCCGAATCTGAGTTGATTTACTCGGGAGATACAAAACTCAGAGTTTTCGGTCCAGGGACAGCTGAACTGAGTTGGTTTAATCAACTGTGGTTCAACTTGGAGTGTTACACATGTGCTACCATGTCAAAAAGCCAGCATCAATGGAACCGTGGCGAGTCACCATGGCAACGTAAACGCGATGGCGGGGCTGTGTTTGCCATTGAATGGAACTAGAACACAATGATGTCAAAGGATAGAAGTTTTAATGGTAGCGTGACAGTTTAGGATCCTGTCAGTAGGGGGAGGGGGGGATACCTGTTTGGTCAAGTGGTTTCCACACCTGCCTTCTATCTGGAAGAGTGGTGCTTGTATCCCTGTCTCTACTTTTGTCACATACTTTTTAAAATTTAATTTGGGTGCGATCTTGAGAAGCGCTGTTGTCAGCAGCATTAAGATGAAATAAAACTGTTGCATTTGTCAGATGCCCTGCATCTGCGATAAAATTTTAAAAAAGTAGGCTATTTGTGAAAAACGCAGGGCAATTAACAACAGTTGATCAGCTTTGAGGCAAAAACATATGGCAACATGTACAAATCCCTCCCTAGAATTGAAGCTCCACCTGCCACATGTGAAATGTTCACCTCATGGAGAAGCCTGTAATTGTTTAGTGCAGTGGGTAGAGCAACAAGCCTCTGCTGGGCAGAGGATCGTGGGATCAATCTCAAATATGGATGACTTCATGCATGCTGTCAATATTGTTTTTTATTTCACGCTTTATGATATGACAAATTGTACAGTAACTTATTTTAAATGTGTTTTAGTTAGTTATGTGTTGTTAAATACACACATGCTGTTGAGTCACACTGAGGGGAAATAGGTAAGTGGCAGAGATAGAACATGGCTGCAAGATTTAGCTGATTTGTGAAACAATGGGGATTGAATGGGCCAATTTAACTCTGGCATTGAGGGGTGAGGGGGTGGGGGGGTGGTGTTAAGGGGCTGACAGAATGCTGCACACAGGAATGCAGACATGACAGACAGACAGAATCTGCTGTTATAAGGCCTACACCTTGTTGGGCATCCCTTCATTTATTTAATGTAGGAGCAGTTTAACTCGCAGTGCTGCCGCTTCAGTGGACATAATAATTATACCATGAGAATCATAGAAGCTATGGTGAATGTGAATGATATCAACATGCTTTATGTCAGTATTATAGGCTAGAGCTCCCCCAAAATTTCACAAATCTTGTTTTCTAGGGGAGCTCATGTTTCATTAAGTGGGGCTACAGCTTCCCCAGCTCCCCCCTGGTTCGCACCCTGAGAATAATCAAATTTTTAAGGAAAACTATGATAATGCGGTTGCCAGTTACTGACAATGATTTCAGAGGAAGGGAACAGAGCAGTGTAGTTTTTACTCTGGTCTGGGACAAGATCATTTTCCGTGGGGGTGGGACGGGTGTTAGGATGTGTGATAGCTCGCTGTTAGCAATGACCTTTTGTTTGAACTGAGTGGGCTATTAGTCGCCTATTGCCATGCAATTCAGAACCACAAAGAAGCTGAGGGGGGAGGTTGGTAACCTAAGGTTACTGAAGCTGCAGTTGTAGTATTAATGTTTTAAAATGCTGCACTGATCCATCTATGAACCTTCTGAAAACAAGATTCTGCATATCAAGGAGCTATTTATTTTATAAATTTAGAATCTCTGTATACCACCATTCACAAAATTCTTCCACATTAATTTACAGAGTGTCTGTAAACCAAAAATAGAAAGTTACAGCAGAAAATCCAGTGTGGTGGACTGCCCATGGATGAAACAGTAACGCACGTATTTCCCCAGTTGTTTACATAATAGATATTAAACTAGTTATATAGCTGTCTTTGTATTAATAGTACCTTGAAAATACTTTGGTCTTGATCAAAATACGTGGCCTAAGTGTGTAGACAATTATGCCTTTTTGTTTAATACATCCATAACAAAAAAAAGAAAAACAGAGTAACTTAAGTATTTCTGGTCAATGGCTTTTTTTTCATAAGTGATGACATGCAGAGCTTATCCAGGAAAATGTGTCAAAGTTATTTTTTTAAAGGTACAGTCTGAAGTCTCTTTACGCTTTTTGTTTGCAAACAACAGTAGTCAAACTGAACCCCTCCCTATCAGGTTCATGGCCGCCTCGTTCACCAAACTATTCAGCTTCAAGCTTCTCCTTCAAAGCTCAGAAGCGGCTAAAAGCCAAACCAATATTAACTCTGGTTTTCCAAATTGCATTATTTCAAGCTCTTACCTTTTCTTTGGTGCATCCACCATTTTGTCTTTCTTTCTTTATTTTTCCTTTGAGAGTTGGAGTGACTGGTGTCTGCTCCACTCAAGCTTATTCTCACACAGCGTCATGCTCTTAGTTCTGTCATTGGTTGGTGATATCTACAGAAATCTCCACCCAGAAAGGTCTTGAACACACCAAAACAATATGAAAGAGCGAATTCCAGGCAGGAGGAGAGGGAGATGCATTCAAACGCATCAGAACACGCAATTAAAGGTGCAATGGCACTGTTTGAGATGGATTTCACTTGCTAATGTTTATTTTTAAGGGGGGAACTTTGGACTCTACCTTTCAATATTTTTACTTGTTTCTTACAAGTTGTTTTCAATTTTTGAGTGTTGCTAAGTTTATTTTCGGTTTCTTTTGGTGTAATGGGTTTGTAAGAATTTTAAAACATGTAACAAATGAAGTGTTTAAATGTCAGAGAATGTGAGCTGTGAGGGACAGTATTTCATGACCATTTGCATTTGTTTATGAGTAGTAGATGAACCAGTTAGACTTGATTGCTGCTGTGTCATTTACATGTATTTAAATCAGCAAATCAGAGCAACATTAGCAAATGAAATCTGGGATTGTAGTTGAGGTGATGAAGTAAATAGTATAAAATGTCTTTTAATTATTCCAACAATATTGAAATAGGTTCATGTGTTAGTGTGACGGTCTTTATCTATTATCACAGGTTATAGAGAATTGTTAAAGGTATAGTCTGAAGTTTCCCCTGGAAAAAATAAATGTTAAACTTGACCAAGTGAAATGTGTCTCAAACTTTGGGCCTCTACTCCTGTGCTGTGGTGCGCTTGAATGCAACCCCCCCCCCCCCCCCCCCTCCCCCTACCTGTAAGTCATTGTTTTGGTCTGGTCGGGATATTTCTGGGGGGAGATTGCTGTTTACTTGGGCAGCCAATGACAGAGCTAAGAGCATGAGGCTGTGTGGGAATAAGTTCATGATTGGAGCAGACGCCAGTCACTCCAGCTTTTGAAGGAAAAAGAAAGAAAGAAAGAAAGAAAGAAAGAAAGAAAGAAAGAAAGAAAGAAAGAAAGAAAGAAAGAAAGAGAGAAAGGAAACATCGCGTATGTACCAAAGAAAAGGTATGAGCAGTTTGTAAAACCAGGTTAATAATAGTTTGGCTTGTAGTCGCCTCTGAGCTCTGAAGGAGAAGCTTGAAGCTGAATAGGCTAGCTAGAACGAGGCGGCCATTAGCCTGAGAGGGAGGGGCGCTAAGTTTGAATACTGTTGTTTGCAAACCGAAACGTTGAAGGAACTTGGGACTCTACCTTTACACAAAGCAGGTCAAGTTAATTTATATCGCACTTGTCTAATACAGATGTTAAAGTGCTTTATATGAGTCGTATAGATGTGTGCAGAGAAATCATTTGAAAGTGCATTAAAAGTCACCAAAGAAACAAAGCTGAAATCACGATACAGTAATCTAAAATATGGGGGAAAAGTATATTGATAAGCTGAATGTTTTTAAAAATAAACTAAACGTCCACATGAAAAACTATAACATGTAAAATATAACATAATGAATTTAATGAAGTAAGATCAAATGAAAACAAATGTTTGTCTGGTTTTAAAACAAGAGCCTATAATTGGTTTTTGAGAGTAAAAAAGAGTTTCATAGGGGCTTCTAGGTGTGGTCTTTTGAGCAGATGTGGGTGGGATTTCATTGTGTCTGCTTGTGTTTCTATTGATAACTGTGCAAAGGTGGGGTCGTTAGCCCATCCCCCCAGAGGTGAGGGTACTTAAGTGGATGACCCACCATTTTGTCAGCCATTTGTTGGGTTTCACTGTGTTCCTCCCAGGACTTTGTGATTTCTCTGCACTTTGGCAAACCTTTGTTTGTTGTCTGCAGTTAGAAAGTTTTTGTGCCTTTAGTTAGCCTTTTGTAGTGGCATCAAACTTTCTAAACCTCTGGATAAAATTTTGGATATTTTTCATCTGACTTTCGACTAAAGAACTTTCAAACGGATCAAGGTAAGACCTTTAATATTTGATTAACTTTGTCTTTGTTTTATAGTGTACCATGAAACATGTTTTATTTGTGAAATGTTTTGAAAGGCCTTGAAAAGGTTTTGCTAGCTATTTCCTTCTATTGTAGAGTAACAAGGTTTTAGTCTTTACAGCAAAGTCTTAGTTTTGGTTTAAAGTTGGTTAAACGTTTTAGATGGCAGGAAAGCTGCATTTTCAGATCTTGTAACATAGTCTTTATCAGAACTAAAGTTTTAAATATCTTTTACATAATTCAACATATAGTTTGATACATAATGTTTTTGTAGCATGTAAGACTTTGTCTAGATTTAAAGCAAAGTTATGCAAACATTTCAGGAGCACCTTTGTGTGATTTGGGGGATGGGGTGATTGGCTATTAGTATGTAAATGAGCTTTTAGTCAGAGGAGAGAAACTGGATTTTCCAGTTCTTTGTTGGTTCAATAACATTCTCAGAGTTTTAAGAAAGGAAGATGATGGCATCAGTAATTCAATTTTGGTCACAGCATGGCTTTCCAATAGTTTGTGTGGTTGAATTGTTGTGTGGTTTTCAGATGCCCCGTGGCAAGGCCTCACGGATGCAACGTGCTCAAATCCTGAAGCGTAGCTGCCGTCCTGTGGAATTTGAAACTTTACCACCAGCTCCAAGCTTTGTTGCACGTAAGTGGTCAATTTATTTTGTTTTCCAGGGAAATTACTAGATGTAAAGCTGTTAACCGTCCTACTGCCTTAACGCATTTTTTTGACGCTTCAAGAGTGTTTTTTGTGGATAACTTTGGGTGTATTAATGCAAATTCCATAGAAATAGCTAGGAAAGTGTTATTTGGGCTGAAGTTAAAGGATAAGTTTCTTTATTTTCAACCTGGGCCTTATTTCTAGGAGTTTATATGTTCACTAATTCCCCAATAACAATTTTGCATATCTCTGACTCCTACATGAGATATTTAGATTTTGTTCGCGGTCAGCGTATGTCCATGTAATGGGAAGAAGTGGGGCAGCTAGAGCTTCTATAAGGCATTATCTGCCATAAAACTCCTTTAATTTCATCAATACTTACTAATGAATGAACAAACTAATGAGTACCATTGAAATGTGATGTCAGGTTTTTTTTTGTTTGGGTCGTTCAACACCTACTGGCTGCATGCACCCCCTTGAGGTGCGTTACTGTGGTAACGCTGAGAGCTGGAAGTAGTTTACCGTACATACAGCAAACATAGCTCAACTCATCACGTTTAGTCATGTTAGACAATTACTCAATGCAAAGTTGCTTGTTTGGTCCTGCAGGGCTTGTCTGGGTCATGCAGTTTTTGGGGGGACACGAAAAAATTGTGTTTACCACAGTGCGGCTGATCAGAGCAATATTTATTTGGTTTATTGAGCACTGAAACCAGTAATTATATCCATATAAAACTAAAATTAAAAAGTAGTAATATATAAAGTTTCTATGGCATTGCATTTTTTAATTTCTTAGGATAAGCGGTGTAACAAAAATGACTTATTTTGACTAAACACAAAAAGAAAAAATGCAATAAAATCAGTGTTGATGCCATTTTTTGACACTTCAAGGCTAGGATAAACCCACCCCAAAGTCCATTTTGCAATTATGGGATAGAAAATTTTTGAGCTTTGGTAATTTTTGTCTTTATAAAATGAAGTTTTAATCGCAACAACTGGCATTTCAGGGGTTAAATTTCAGAATAGCAAGGAATATTTGTTTTGCATGTTGAGCACTGGAGCCAGTGATAATATATATATATATATATATATATATATTATATATATGTTTGTTTGTTTTTTAATTAATAACACATAATATTTCTATGGCATAGTTTATAATTGCATTTTGTATGCCTTAGGACTAAAGGTGTAGCACAAATCTTAAGGTAGTAGGAGGGTTAAATGAATGTTTTTCTGCTCTCCAAATCTAATATTTATAGCGTAAATACGATTGCACTGATGTAACTTATATTTGTGATGTGTTTCTTAGGTCGTGGCACTGGAACACGCCATGCTGCTCAGCGCTGGACGCCTTCTCTTCACACAACACGAAGCTGGAGGATGTGCATTCCTGCTGAGTCTCCAGGGAAAGAAGTATGTATTTGTGTATAATTCAAAAACAAATGTTAGCATTAAATGGCACACACTTGTTGAACAAAATCTCAAAGAAAATGTTTCTTTTTGGCAGTTCGTCCTGGTCCTTGGTGATTCTCACCTGCGAGGTTTAGTTGATTCCTTCGTGCAAATGCCTCAAGGGAAACTGTCTTTTGGGTACTTGTCTGTCCCTGGGGCAACAGCAACGGAGTTACGAACTGAGTTCCTGAACGCTGCCATTCCGAGGACTCCGTCCGTGATGTGCGTGCTTGCTACATCCAACGAACTCCAATCCTGCAACACCATTTCTCAAGCTGGACAAGACTTCGACAAGCTCATTTCTTCTGCCTGCGAATTCTGTCCAAATGTAAGTCATTTAGAATATCAAATAATTTATTTAGGTGTACTGAAAGTTATTATATTTGGATTATAATTGTCTTTATAGGAACATTATCATACTTGTACAGTAATTAAAGCACATTGTAATTTTTTGTGTGTGATTGTGACAGGTATTTGTGCTGGACTTCCCCCCACGTTTAAACGTTGAACCAGGACTCCAGGAACATTATCGTCAGGAATTTCATCGCATGGCAAAAAAGAATGGTACATTTAAAGTTAACATGACAGTAACATTTATGAGTAATCAAAGAAGTGCTGTACAAAATAATATTTTACAGATTTTTGGGAGATTAATTTTTGAGAATAATTGGAAAATAGATGCTGAATAAAAAAGTTAATGGTGACAATGTTTTCTTGTTTTAGGTGTCAAGTACGTGACCACTACAGACAATTTCCCCCTGGATGATCTGAAACTGTGGTGCAGAGACGGGGTAAGTTAAAAGTTATATAAAACATTTGTTTATAGTAATTTTGCTGTCATTAGTTATGATGATAAAATTCATGTTTAATTCATACATGACTGTTAATAATTTCAGGTTCATCTCAGTGATGACCATGGCATGGAGATTTTTGCTCAGCAGCTGTGGATCTCTTCCTACGAGCAACTGCAAACTGCCATTCCTGACCCTCCCGCTCCTCCTCGTGAAACTGCCATTCCAGGGTCTCCAGCTCCTCCTCGTACTGCTCCAAGGTCATCTCCTACACTGATTTTCACCAAAGATGTCGTGCGGCCATCCCCACCAACATTGCTGGAGTGGGCCCTGGTTCTTCCAGACAGAAAGGTAAATTGATATATAGTTGTGTGTTTATGACTGTAAATTTGACAAATATGTAACTCTTGGTTACATGTGCATTGTTATTTATTATTACATATTTGATTGCAGGTTATTGCTGATCCAGACCAGGAAGAACCGCGTGGAGCATTGGAGGAGATGGTGCAAACACAAGTTGGCAAGGTTTGTTATTTGTACATATTAAGTCATTTATAACAGAATTAGTTGGTTTGTTAGTGATTGTTTGCATTGAAACAAAATGTGCTTATTTTGTGATTTTTTCTTTTTCATAGCCAATAGTGTCTCAGGACACTCCTGCTGTGCTAAATCCTGTCTGGTTCAGCAAGGACTATCTGGATGTTCTGGGTGATGCTGACTCCCCCATGTCTTCTGTTCCTAAAGCCAGAAAGGTGAGTTAAATGTTAAAAATGTGCTGTTGATGATATGTTTATTGATTCACATGATTAAGTGAGTAAAATAATACAGATGGAAATGGTAAACAAAAATCTAAAATTATATTGTTTTTTGTGTGTTCCTGCAGAAGTCATCACTTATTCATCGTAAAGCGGCTGCTTATGTGAATAAGATTCCTAAGACTAAGGTTTGTAATTGTATTTTTCTTACATAAATTATTTAATTTTGTAAAAGAAAGATTGGGAGATGAAGGTAAATACTTATGACTAATTTTTCATGTAAATGTTACTTATTAACAGAGAAAGGTTTCACCTGCAACTTCCATTTCCTGTTCTTCCACTGCTGTTCGGGAGCAGAAGAAGATCTGCACAACTTTTGATCAGGAAAAGATGGTAAGAATATGTACACACTAAAACCTTTAATAAGATGTATATTTTTATAAATGTTAATGTACATTCATATGTGTTGTTTGTTTTTCTAAAACTAACATGCTTATTTTTTGTGATCTATTTAGTGTTCCATGGATGAACAACATGTTTTGGAGCCCTTGAATGGAGAAAATGGACAAACGGTGAGAACCATGTGGTTGTTTGATGTAATGATTTTGTTGGTAATATATCTATTTTCTTAAAATTTTAAATGTTTTCATGGCATATCAGAGACTAATTTTCATTTTGTGATTTTCAGGCAAAGGTGGTGCTAAAGAACTGCTCTGTTTTGCTTCATCCAATCACAGTTACAGTGGACCACCATGACATGGTAAGGAATGCCACGACTCATTATAGCTCTACTGTAACTGCTCTTTTACCTGCAAATGAAATGTTGATTATATTTACCACATATTTTTTTTTAATCTTTAAATGAATTATTAATAAAATACAAGAAATGTCCAAAGTGTTTCTGAATAAAGGACCAAGTACATAACTTGATTTTCATTATTTTGTTCATATTTTCATATTTTTTTAGGAGACTCCAATGGATCAAGCAACCAGATCTTCCACAAACCCAGTTTCACAGCTACAGGTTTGTCATCAGTTGAATGTTATCTTTATAAGGTTTTGATTTTAGAGGATAATGAAAGAAACTGTGAGGAATCTGATATTTAATTAAGGAATGTTTTGTTTTCTCAGGGAAAGGCAACACAAGTTTTTACATCTTTTCCTGATGATGCCATGCCAGTGGCAGATAGAACATCTACATATACTTCTAAGCACACTCCAACTGATGTTGAGAGGGTAGGTTTATTATACACATGATCATTTTTTAACAATGTGTGTTAACAATACCCATTCAATCTTTTCAAGACATATGTGATAATAATAATATTGAAAATTTCCATCTGTTCTATTACATCCAGGATGCCATGGATAAAGAGGAGGAAGTGTCAACGGACAGTCCTGCTATGCTAAATCCTATCTGCTTCATCGAGGACTTTCTAGATATTGTGGGTGATGGTGACTCCGTGATTTCAGTTCCCAAAGCCAGAAAAGTGAGTTACATGATAAAAGTTTGCTGTTAATTATTTTTCTTACATAAATTATTTTATGTTTTTAAAGAAAAATTGGGAGATGAAGGTAAATACTTATGACTAATTTTTCATGTAAATGTTACTTATTAACAGAGAAAGGTTTCACCTGCAACTTCCATTTCCTGTTCTTCCACTGCTGTTCGGGAGCAGAAGAAGATCTGCACAGCTTTTGATCAGGAAAAGATGGTAAGAATATGTACACACTAAAACCTTTAATAAGATGTATATTTTTATAAATGTTAATGTACATTCATATGTGTTTGTTTTTCTAAAACTAACATGCTTATTTTTTGTGATCTATTTAGTGTTCCATGGATGAACAACATGTTTTGGAGCCCTTGAATGGAGAAAATGGACAAACGGTGAGAACCATGTGGTTGTTTTATGTAATGATTTTGTTGGTAATATATCTATTTTCTTAAAATTTTAAATGTTTTCATGTCATATCAGAGACTAATTTTCATTTTGTGATTTTCAGGCAAAGGTGGTGCTAAAGAACTGTTCTGTTTTGCTTCATCCAATCACAGTTACAGTGGACCACCATGACATTGTAAGGAATGCCACGACTCATTATAGCTCTACTGTAACTGCTCTTTTACCTGCAAATGAAATGTTGATTATATTTACCACATATTTTTTTTTTATCTTTAAATGAATTATTAGTACAATACAAGTAATGTTCAAAGTGTTTCTGAATAAAGGACCAAGTACATAACTTGATTTTCATTATTTTGTTCATATTTTCATATTTTTTTAGGAGACTCCAATGGATCAAGCAACCAGATCTTCCACAAACCCAGTTTCACAGCTACAGGTTTGTCATCAGTTGAATGTTATCTTTATAAGGTTTTGATTTTAGAGGATAATGAATGAAACTGTGAGGAATCTGATATTTAATTAAGGAATGTTTTGTTTTCTCAGGGAAAGGCAACACAAGTTTTTACATCTTTTCCTGATGATGCCATGCCAGTGGCAGATAGAACATCTACATATACTTCTAAGCACACCCCAACTGATGTTGAGAGGGTAGGTTTATTATACACATGATCATTTTTTCACAATGTGTGTTAACAATACCCATTCAATCTTTTCAAGACACATGTGATGGTGTAATATTGAAAATTACCATCTGCTCTGTTACATTTAGGATGCCATGGATAAAGAGCAGGAAGTGTTGAATACATTGAAGACCAATCATGCAAAACAGGTATCTATTTCCTTTCAACATTTTCCTTCTAAATATACATTTTTACCTGCAATCTCTTGCTTATATCTAAGAGTATTACTGATATTCAATTATCAGTGGGAGCTTTAAGTGGCAGCCCACTGCTCTCTGGTACTCACAGTGCAGAGATTGGTAAAATGCAGAGCCCTAATTTCCCCTCAGGGATCTCAACAGTATCAAAAATAAATACATAAAAAATGTTAACTTGGAATGCATTTTTAGTGTTATATTGCATAAATGTTTAGAATGATCATATTTCTATATTACAGTAGATGAAAAAATATAATGTATTAGAGTTACATTTTTATTGGAATACTGTTATAGCAATAAAGTGTTTTAAAAACCTAACCAATACTTTATATATGTTTTTTTAGGACTCTGCAGTCAACATGTATGACATTGAGTTTCCTCCTTTGGCAAGTGAAGGTCCAACAAAGGTATGTCAGTTTTATTTGGCTTGAACAAATTTCTGTTATTTGGTTGGTTATAAAGCTTTTTTGAATTTCAATATGATGGCACCTATTTGTTGACGATTAAATCTGCTTTAGTAGACATGATGGAATGAGTTGAATGCTGTACACATTCTACATTCTAATATTGTAATACTAATTATTTGTTTTTTCTTTCAGCCACATAAGACAAAGAAGACAGCTAGGAAACATGAGAACATCCAACGTGCTTCTGTTTCATCAAAGGCTGCGGATGGAGATTCTAACAGATTCAGACCAGAAAGGACTCAGCAGGACATCATCACCAGCTCATCTGTATCTACAACAGCTGATGGAAGTCAGATAAGTGGTGGTCATGTCATGTCGATTGTTAGCGGTTCATTCCATCAAGCTAGTACACGTTTTGTTCAGAACAGTGGTAAGCAGTGTACAACAAACAGCATAATTGCGATCATGACACATGCTATCAAAAGTGCTTTAACCTGGGAAACGCATGACGTTGATGACATTTTAGTTCAGGGAGATGTTTTATATTCAAACATGAAAGATCAGAATCAGATTAGTCATGGAAATAGCACCGGTTATGTTCTAGTAGACGAGTTGCCTAGGCAACATACACTGAATGGTTACAGATTCACACTGGAATATGCACCCACTTTGACCGGTGATCTGGATATTGAGCAATATGATCCAGAGGTAGCGGACCTGGTCATGCCTCTGGATGTTGCTATTCAAACATCCTTGTTTGTGAATGACGGATGTTTGTTGACCGTCAGGAGAAACACTTGTGCTATTATAAGGAAAGATCTGGACTTTGCCATCTTTGACCCTCATCCGCGTGATGCTCAAGGTGGCTTAGATATTTATGGCACTAGCAGAGTGTTTTTCTATTCCAGCATAGTACAAGTGCAAACACACATTAACAACTTGATCATATCTCTGTACGAGGATTCCGTTGACCCAGATGCTTTGTATGAAGTCACTGGTTTAAAAGTGTTTGTTGATAAGACACCTCACAATCCAAATTCTGCATCATTTTCAGTAGAAACTTTAACATCCAATGTTGAAGTTTGTAGTGACAATGATTCAGTTTTGCCTGGTGCTGAGATATCACAAGGCTCATGTGTTTCTGCTTTTGATGTCCCAGTAACAGCAGTTCCTCCAGCAACAGTTGATCCATATGATCCTTCAATCTATATAGTTTCAGAAACAGCTCCCAGCAGTGTAACATTTAACCATTTTCCTATTCCTGAGAAACGTAAAATCTGCATGAAACTTGGGATTGTCCCAAGTTTGCAGGATGAGGCAGTTGTTGTAAAAAGTGTTACTCTGGATCAACCTACCCCTTGCTTGAACATTGGAATCAAATCAGATGGAAACTGTTTCTTTGGTGCGATTTCACACATATTTACAGGTACACAAGATAATCATCGGTGTATTCGCTTAGCTGTGGTAAAGCAAATTGAAACTAATCCAGAGCTTTATTCAACCATCATAAGAGACGCATTTTCTTCTGTTCAGCAGTATGTAACAAATTCTAACATGAAGCGTGTTAAAACATGGGCTACAGAGGTAGAAATTCAGGCATGTGCTGATTTGTTTAAAACAAATATTTATACATACAGTACACAAAGATGGTTAAAGTATAAGTCCAACAGTCCGATAAGTATTAACACTGGTATATATCTTAACCACTGCAGAGGAAACCATTATGAGCCCATTGCTTGTGTAAAAGACATAGGCTCCAATGATTGCTTGTGTTTAAATTATTTTACATATAAACAACACATAAATGCAAGCATTGAAGTAATGTCTCCAAGTAAAGCCGGCACTGATGATGACAAAAGAAAACAGAAAAAGAGGTACGCAGAGGACATAGAATACAGTGAAAACAAAAGGCTCAAATCACAGCAAAGATATTGCAATAACCCAGAATACAAATTTACAAAGCAACAATATACCATTAGGAAATATGCAGAAAATGAAGAATATCAACATATGTTAAAGCAATCATCTAGACAAAGATATAAACATGACAATGAATTTCAAACTAAAGTAAAAAAATATAGTCAATACAAGTATGCTTCAGATGATGTCTTTCAACAAAAAGTCAAACAATATAGTCAACACAAATATGCAACAGATGATGTCTTTCAAGAAAAAACTAAACGTAACAATAAGGAAAAGTACATCAAAGATGGACAACATCAACTTAAAAAAAAAGCACAGAGTATACACAAATATGCTGCTAATCATAGTTTTCGTGAGCATGTGATAAATTACAATAAAAGTAAGAACAGACAAAATCCAGATTTTAACACATATTTGAAACAGCATAACAAAGAACGTAGAAATTTAGAGTTACTCAGAAAGCAGGACATTAGCTTCATTATTCATCAATTTCAGGAAAAGGTTAAGTATGGACCTCAACAAGTCTGTTGTTCCTGTCACAGATTACTGTTTAAACATCAGGTACGTGAATGTGACAAAGATGAATATGGAAAACATGGGTTCTCTGTTGCTTCTGTGGCAAAAAAATGTATAACTTTTACATATTTACATAACTGTGGAGGTAATTGTAATCCTAGTTGCAATTTGCAGAAGTATGACAGCAGTACGTTATGGATATGTTTTACATGCCACAGGAAAATCATGAAGGGTCACATTCCAGAACAAAGTGTTGTTAACAACCTTCTGGTAGATCCTGTTCCTGAAGAGTTGAACACGCTGAATTCTTTAGAACAGCATCTAGTTGCTCTGAACATCCCCTTTATGAAGCTTCTAGCACTTCCAAAGGGCTCACAGAATGGTGTTCATGGACCGATTTCTTGTATTCCATCCAACTGTGATACTGTTTCCAAGATTCTTCCAAGGTCAGAAGATCAAGATTTGATGCTCCGTGTTAAGTTGAAAAGAAAACTGACTTACAAAGGCCACTACAAATACCAATATGTGCATTCTCAAAAAGTTAGAAAGGCACTCAAATATCTGAAATTGCATAATAAATGGTACAAAGATGTTCAATTTAATGAGGACTGGAGAAATCCCATTGAAAGAACTAATGACCAAGAGGAAACCTGCAGGCCTGAAGAACCATGTGATGTTACTAACAATGCAACATTGAATCAGGAAGACAACCCAGAAGACCAGATTGATGACCATATTAATGACAAACAACAGCATGGGATGTATCTGGATACCTGCATCCAACCAGTAGATATCGCTCAGGAAGTTATGGACCACCACTTTGACAGCATCATGTCAGTAGCTCCTGCTGAAGGCAACAGTCCTGTCCGATTGCTGACTGACACTGGAAACGAAGCTAAATGTTTTCCAGCACTTTTTCCAAATGGAACAGGAACTTTCCATGATGTTAGACAACAGAGGATAACACTCAGTAAATACTTGAACGCCAGAATTTTAAATGCTGATGGCAGGTTTGGGAGCAATTTAGATTACATCTTTTATGCTCAGTATTTATCTGAAATTAATCAAGTTGTGTCTAATGTGTCCATAGCAATGAGAAAAGGCCACCATAAAGATGATCAAGCCCAAATCACTTCATCCATGCTGGCAAACAAAGGCTTTTTACAAAATATGTTACATCAAGATAGAGGTTATAAGTTCTTAAAGCCTATCAGAGGAACACCTGTGTTTTGGCAAGGTGTTCAAAAAGACCTGTTTGCAATGGTCAGGCAGTTGGGAATCCCTACTTGGTTCTGCTCATTTTCATCTGCAGATCTACGTTGGACTGAGATGATGGAGGCTTTCTTACATGTTGGGACTAAACAGGTCAATGTGAAAGACCTGGACTGGTCACAGAAATGTGATTTGCTTAAAACAAATCCAGTGACAGCAGCAAGAATGTTTGATCACAGGTTTCACTGTTTCTTGAAGGATGTCATCATGTCTCCAGCTAACCCAATTGGGAAAATCATTGATTACTTTTACAGAGTGGAATTTCAACAACGTGGATCACCTCATTGCCATTGTCTCTTCTGGGTTGAAAATGCTCCTAAAATCGGTAAAAACTCAGATGAAGAGGTTGTTTCTTTCATAGACAAGTACGTCACATGTGACCTTCCATCTGAAAGTGAGGACTTGCATGAGGTTGTATCAAGTGTGCAGATGCATAGTAAGAAACACTCTAAAAGTTGCAAAAAAAGGGGAACTCCCTGCAGATTTAACTTTCCTAGACCGCCAAGCATCAAAACCTTTATCTGTCATCCCCCAGCTAAACACAATGAGGAACCAAACAAAAATAAATGCAACATGGAACAGAAACACACAGAAACACCGACTATAGAAAAAATGGAACAGCAAAACAAACGCAAACACGAAAAAATAGAAAAAGCCAAAGAAATCATGTCTAAAGTTAAAGTAGCTCTCTCAAATGACAACTCAACACATGCTAGTGTTGATGACTTGTTCACATCTTTTGGCATCAACCAGGAAACATTTGAAAAAGCTTATAGTTTTTCTAGCAAAAAAACCACTGTGGTACATAAAAGAAATGTTCATGATGTCTGGGTTAATCAGTACAACAGTGATCTTTTGCGTTGCTGGAATGCCAACATGGACATTCAGTATGTCTGTGATGCTTACGCCTGTGTAGTTTACATCATTTCCTACATATCCAAAGCTGAACGTGAAATGGGTTTACTCCTGAAACATGCTGAGAATGAGGTTAAGAACAAGGGCAATCTTGAGGCCAAAGAGGCTCTGAACAAATTAGGGAGCGTGTTTCTTCATAACAGAGAGGTGTCTGCTCAGGAAAGTGTGTACCGAGTCACAAACATGAGATTGAAGGAAGGCTCAAGAAAAGTTGTCTTTGTTCCAACTGGAGACAATATTGTCAAAATGAGCCTTCCTCTCAATGTGATTCAAAACCGAGCACAACAAGGTGACATCAGTACTGATCAGATCTGGATGACCAACATTACTGATCGATATAAGAACAGACCAAAGTGTAATGAGTTTCATGACATGTGTTTGACTGCTTTTGCCTCTGAGTACAGAAGTGTGCCTAGGACAGAAAAATCCAAAGCTAGTGTCATTGCTTTATCCAATAATTCTGGTTTTGTTACTAAGAGAACAAGGAGTGATGTGGCTGTTGTAAGGTTTTGTAAATTTTCTGTGGTATCAGAACCAGAAAAGCATTACCAAAGCCTTCTCCAGCTGTATCTTCCTCATTATTCTGCTGACCAGTTGAAACCTTCAACATTTCACAGCTTTGAGGGGTTTTACTCACATGGTTTCATCACGGACAGCAGTGGTAACTCTCAATCTGTGAAAGATGTGGTAGATTTCAACAGATCAAAGTTTACAGCTGAGGAAGAACTAGAAAATTGTGATGAACTAAATCCACACACTGAACATCATGAAGATGCTTGGGCTGAACTATGTCCTGAAACTGAGTCCAACCGATTAGAATGTTTACAGGAAATGTCTACAAACAAAGATGAACATCCCACAGAGACAGACATTATTCCAGATCTAGAGTCAACAGAAAAACCTCTGGTGTCTTTTGAGTTTCCAAAGCAAAAAATAACTCACAAAGAAGCACAGTCCCTCATGCGTTCACTGAATGAACTACAGACCAAAATCTTCTATAAAATCCGTCAGTGGTGCCTGGACAAAGTCAATGGTAAAGAACCTGCTCCATTCCAAACTTTCATTTCAGGAGGAGCCGGCACTGGAAAATCCACTTTAATCAAAGCTGTGTATTATGAAGCTAGCAAGTTGTTATCAAGGTTATCTAATAATCCTGATGACATTCATGTTTTACTAACAGCTCCAACAGGTGTCGCTGCATATAACATCAATGCAACCACGATTCATCACAGCTTTGCCATCGGTAACAAAATCTCTTTGCCCTACCAGCCTTTGAAAGAAGAAAAAGTCAATTCACTGAGAGCCCGTCTGAAAGATTTACAGATTTTGGTCATCGATGAAATCTCCATGGTTGACAACAAGTTGCTGACTTACATCCATGGCAGACTGCGTCAGGTTAAACAATGCAGTGACTATTCGCCTTTTGGTAAGTGTTCCATCATTGCTGTTGGTGATTTCTTTCAGCTTCCACCTGTCAAGGGAAAACCTCTTTACACAGATCAGCTTGGTTTTACTTTGTGGCAAGACACTTTCAGTCACATTGAACTCACAGACATAATGCGTCAGAAAAATCTGGACTTTGCACTAACTCTCAATCGCATCAGGAAACATAAAAAGGGGGAAAAACTTCACAAATATGATGAAACTTCTTTGAAACAATGTGAAACAGACATGGGTGAAGATACAGAACACCTTCACATTTTTGCCACAAACAATGATGTTGACAATCATAACTTCAAGATGTTGCACAAGGTGTGTTCAGACATAGTGCAAATTAAGGCACAAGACTTTGAAAAAAACCAGCAAACAGGCCAGATAAACAGAAGGACAGCCATACCTGCATTTAACAAACATTCATACTTGGATGGGTTGTTCAGTGTTGGTCAAAAGGCTAGGGTCATGCTGATTAAAAACATAGACATTTCAGATGGACTTGTTAATGGAGTGTTTGGAACTGTTTCTCACATCAGATTTCAAGGAGATCCCAATTTCCCTTCGACTATTTATGTCAACTTTGATGATAAAAAAGTTGGCACTAAATTGAGAGGGAAATTCCCTTGTCCCTTGTCAGGACTTGAAAATGCAACACCTATTCGAACTGATGAGGACAAACTGACAAATGGCCGCGGAGTCAGACGTCAGTTTCCACTACGTCTGGCTTGGGCCTGCACCATTCACAAAGTGCAAGGCTTGACATTAGACAAGGCAGTAGTTTCATTTAAAAGGATTTTTTCTGCTGGACAAGCTTACGTGGCCTTAAGTCGTGTAAAGTCACTTCAAGGTTTGATTATTCAGGATTTCAAAGCTACTTCTATCTATGCGAGAACTGACATAGACGAAAAGTTGCGTTTGATGCCAAAGTTCATTGACAGTCATGTGACAACACCAGCCCTTTCGCTGAAACTCTCACTCCAAAACATTCAAGGTTTACAAACTCACTTACTTGACCTGAAAAATGACAAACGAATGTTGGATGCAGATGCTATGTGTCTTGTAGAAACATGGCTGCAAGATCACGAACAACTCAGTAACATTATGTTGCCTGGCTGGACATTTCATCACAAGTTTAGAAGCGACTGTTACAGTGACAAAGGTATCACATCCAGTTTAAAACACCAAAATCATGGTGGTGTTGGTTTTTTCCACAAAAATGCCACCAGCTGTGACATTCTGGATATTCCTTGTCATGATTTGGAAGCCATTGTGTTCAACATTCAGCATATAAACTACAATGTTGCTGTGGTGTACAGACCACCATCATACAGCATTCGTCATTTCAAGTCTAACATGCACAAGTTGATTAAAAATTTTGATCATCTCTCAGGTGGTAAAATCATCATGGGTGATTTTAATGATGATGCACTTGTTTCTCAGTCTGTTGTCACTTTCATGCAACAACAAGGCTATTCTCAAATGGTAACTGATCCAACCACAGAAAAAGGAAGTTTACTTGATCACATATACATAAAAGATATTGATCTGAACAATGTTAAAGTGGAAATTATGTCCACTTATTATAGTGATCATGAAGCTGCAAGTGTTGCTTTCCTCAATCTTTAAAACATCTTGACTCTCATCTTTGAATAGCTTTTTCATGTTTCAATGTATCATGACACTAACATTTTTTAAATGATGTTTTAGTGCAACACCAAGACGTTTTACAATATGATTCTAAATACATACACGAAACAAGACAATTTCCATCTCAGGTTTGTTTACTGACTTAACGTTATACTAACAATGCTTTAGATTATTATTTAGCTCGCTCAGACATGATTCTTTTGAATGACATTTTCAACTTTTTCTTTTTTAACCACTTTAAATGGAAATATATTTTTGTTAACATTCTATTGTATTTTTCAAATCACTTTTTATATCAATCCTTGGAATTTAATTGTTGAATGTTAAATGACTAACATTTTCTCATTTTGTTATTTCTTTTTCCTATTCTTACTTAACTATTCATGTTGTATACAAAGTTTTTTAAAGATAGATTGATTAACTGCTTCTGTCATGCTGAGCATTCCTTTACAATCATTAACAATTTGAACTGTCCCCCTTATAACTACAGTTAAAATTAGAACAGGGATTAAAAGCACAAAAAACAAACAGGAGAATAGGTACAATCAAGAGGCTTCATGTCTCCCATGCATACTAGACATAACACAGCTTTAACAACAAAATCTTTAAACTAAAACTATAAGGTACACAGTCTTTTTAACTGTACTGACATTATGATCGACTCAAATTTAAATTTTTATTTTGAACTTTATTTCATTACAATTGAAATTCACAGCAATGTTATGATGAAAACAATGAAAATTACACCAAAGCAATTCAAAGTGAAAGTCTACCTGATGGCTACATTTTATTACCCTTTTCTCCTTATTTCTACTTTTTCCATGCTTTCTTTAATGTCTTCATTTGTAATTTATCTTTTTTCCTTAAATTTTATTTTGCTCAATTTCTAAACAATTATTGTACACCTACTTCTTTTAATGGGTAAAAAAAGGATTTACCATATTTTTTTAACTTTCAGATTGTAAATTCTCTTGTAAATAGATCTGTTTTTGCTGAGAGTTTAGTAACTAGCAATATTTTCTTTTAATGTTTTTTTTACACAATTTCTCATTCTATATCACCAATTTCTTTCTGAGACAGATAAACTTATAAATGCATCTGTCATGCTGAATGTAGAGAGAATTGTTGCCTTTTCCTTTGACAATTCAGATTGAATTTTGCAAAGAAATTTACAGTGTACTTTGTATTTTAATTACAATTGTTTTCTTTTGTTCATTTTGTATGTTCTTGTTAAAATTTAAAAACTGCAATCTATATTCTCAAAAATAAACTTTCAGATTCATACAATAAAGGTGTCCTCCCAAGAGGGGGGGGGGGGGGGGTGGGCACAACAAATACAGATACATAAAATTAATGTTATGATTTTAACTTGATTGTGTTTATGCTCTTTAAAAATGCATTCATGTTCTGTTAATTGCTTTAAACTGACAGCAGACTACATAGTTTCTCATACTATAACAATTTCTTTCAAAGACGAATGCAGTTAATATGCTGAATGTAGAGAGAATTATTTCATTTAACAATATTTTGTGTTTTGTAAATTAATGATTACAACTGTTTTCTTTTTAAATATTGTTCAATTTTGTATGCTATTGTCCAAATTAATTATTGCAATTGCTTTCATTTTGTATGTCATTGTTACATTTCAAAATTGTAATTTACATTCTCTACTAATAGACTTTGCGATTACATTACAATAAAAGGTGTCCTCTGAAGGCAAGGGGACAAAAAGAAAAAAAATGGATCAAATGATTGACATGATTTCAACTGAATTGTTTCTATGCTCTTTACAAATACATTCATGACCTATAACTAGCATTTAAAAAGCTGAAAACACACCATTTGCATTATACAGTATGCACTAACATCCTGATTCGAACAAAAGATTCCGTCATTAGCATTCAAATGATAGTAAAATGGCTGCTGCTGTAACTTGTCTTATTAATATAAAAATTTGTTTTGCTGAAAGTTATGTGACAAAAATACATTCCTTTTAAAATTCCCCACAATTTCTCATACTTAAACTTTTTTCAAAGACAGATTATCTTATGTATGCATTTGACATGCTACATTTAAAGAAAATGGTTGTTTTGCCATTTGAGATTGAATTTTGCAAATAAACTGTAACAATGCTTTTGTGAATTAAACAATTGCTATCATTTTGTATTTCATCCTTACAATTTCCAAATTGCAATCTCAATCTCTAAAAATAGACTTTGATAATATAAATGGCAAAAAGGTGTCCTTCAAACAGGGGTGCTGCTGGTGGGCCCCCCAAAAAAACCCATTATGAAATGTATAGTATATAATTGTCTATACTCTTAAAATAAAAAAAACATGTTGTGTAACCAACATTTAAACAGCTTCAATAAAACCATTTGCATTTCCTAGGCTATGTTCCTGCACTAAGTTCCTAAACATTGTAAGACATCTAACAAGTCTATGAAGACATATTTGTACAGTAGGACTGACCAAATATAATACACAGTAAAATAAGCAATAACATTACCATTAAAAAGGCAAACACAGTCCATTTGGTACTTTGCACTTTAGACATAGATATATTAACACCCAGCATTTACCAAGCTGAAGCATTGATGGATTATGAAAGACAGCACAGTTGTTGAATGTAGATGCAGCCTGCAAACAGTAAAGAAAACTAGAAACTGCCTTGACAACTAAAGCTTGATGGAGATATTCCTTGAATCACGTTGAACATTTAAAGCCATCCAACTTTTTCCCCTAAACTGATGTTGCATGCCATGTTTGTGCAAAGCTAGGCCAACTATCTCAACACAAACATTGCCATAATGGATTGTTCTATAATGCCAAACATGCTACTGTGTATCTCATGATAGTCCATATGAATCCCAAGCATTTTGGTAAAAGTTCCCTAAAAATTCTGACTGAATCAAGTTGTCATTGTGTGTACCTTGATCATCAAGTGGTTTCAGCTTTTCAAATGCTGCTTGTCTAAAAACTCAAGTCTTAAGTTCATGCCTAATTTCCAGTATGGTTGTCTTCATTTGACATGGTTATTACATTGATCATTTTACTGCATGACGTATTTCCTCAGTCCTGCTGTACCCAACATATCTTCACAAATGGATGACTGGCTGAACAAATTTAGCAACCTCTATTAACACAGAACACCTGTTGTAATTATGTTGCTGGTAAGAGCAGAGGACAGACGATCTGGAGTGTTCTGTCATTCCTGCTGGACCAAGAACTGCAACTGGTAATTGTCTGAAATGCCAGTTACCCACCAACACTTCATGTCTTATGCAAAATATATTTCATTTACCAACTTCTGCTTTTAAAACCCCAGTTTCCAGCTTTTCTCACCTAGATATTGTGATTGGAAAAAGGAAGTTGTTGCCTTGCAGGACAGACCCTAGGCTCCTTCCAAACCAATTTCACCTCTTATTCTAGACATTACCTAGCCCATCCAATTGAAATTTTTAAAATCAGATTGATATAGTTTCAAAATCACAGTTTCATCTTTTCTCCTGCAGATATTGCAATTGGGGATATAAAAATTCTGTTTCACAAGGGAGACCATATGCTGCTTCTAAACCCATTGAACTTCTTTTAAACACCAGCTACCCCATCCACTTGGAATTTTTAAGATCAGATTACTACAAGTTGAAAATCCCAGTTTAAGTTGTCTGTTGCAGATATTGCAATTGGAAAAATTACGCCATTGTTTCACAGGGAGACCACATGCTGCTTTTTAACCAGTTGATCATGAAACTGCTATATGAGTATTGGTCATATTTCAAGGATTAACTGGAAAGAGGGAGTACTGTAAAAAAAAACTCCAAAAAGCTACTGCCTATACCATAGACGACTATAAATGACATTCCATGTTGAACAAAGGGAGGCAGGACCAAGTAAGGCAAGACCAGATAAAGCAAGGCCAGGTGAGGCGGGGCCAGCTGAGGCTTTATGTGGGTGGGCTTGGAACCCGTGATAACTGCTTGCAGTTCTAGTTATTAGGTCCAACCCCACACCAACCCCTCACAACCCCCACCCCACCGAACCCTATTGTTTTTGCTTCGTTTTTTATTCTTATTATTATTATTATTCCGCCGCCGTAAAAGTATCTGGGGAGCCAAAACTGCACACGATGTAATATAGCCACATATATAGGCTGGTACAAAATAGTTCATGTAGAGATGGTCAGAGCAGAAAAATGACACATCTCGGACACTAGGGGGCGCTATACCAGGGGGTCAAACGTTTTGGCCTCTAGCTCGCAAACCGCTTGGAATAAATTTATGGGACTTGGATCCCCAGATTCCTTGGACCCTCCTGCATCTCCTGACATAGGCCACGCCCATTTGCGCCTATAAAAATTTTTCGCTAGGGGGCGATATATGCAAAACCTATTTTTGTGAACTAGTCCTAGGATTTTTGCCCGATCAGGCTGAAAATTGTACCACATAAACTACAGACCAAGACAAAAAAACGTAAGGAAGCACTTTTTAAAAATATTGTTCTGTTACGAAGTTATGCGCAAACAAACATTTTTGAAAAACTAGCTAAAAACTTAAAAGGCCATATCTCAGAAACGACAACAGATAATTGCATCAGCTTCAAAACCCAAGTGGGGAACTTGATTTTCTACTGACATGTACCGAAGGAAAAAATTTTTCAGAATCTAGGGGGCGCTATAATCCTGAATTTTTTATATTGGGAAAACCGCTGATCCAATCTGCACGCCACTCCCAGGGTATGTAGATAGACCCTCTGTGAGTAAATTCCTAGAATATGGTTACAATTGGATGAAGTGGGCGTGTTTTATTAGCGATTTTCTAATCCCAGGTGCGCAACTCACGCAGGGGCCCAGGACCGCTGATTTTCTTCCCCCGACCTAACAAAAATGGCCAGGGAGGCTAAACCAAATGTGCAATAATAAAGCCACTAACAGGGCTTGTAGAAAAATTTTTGTGTGGACCACAAAAAAAAATGACACTTGTCAGACACTAGGTGGCGCTATACCAATGTCTTTTACGTTTTGGCCTCTAGCTCGAAAACGGCTTGGCGCATCTTAAAGTGCCTTATATCCCCAGATTCCTTGGACCCTCCTAGATTTTATGACATAGGCCACGCCCATTTCCGCCTATAATTTTTTTTCGCTACAATGCAAAATATACAAAACCTATCTTTGTGAACTTGTCCGTAGAGATTTTACCCAATCAGGCTGAAAATCCTACCACAGTTTCTAAGTAGACAGAGAGAAAAAAACGTATGCAGAGCGATTTTTGAAACTTACTTTTCGTTACAAAGTTATATGCGAACTAACATTATGCAAAAACTAGCTAAATACTTAAAAGGCCACTAACTTCAAAAACGACAACAGATAATTATATGAAACTCATACACCAACAAGGGAACTTGATTTTCTACTCATGGGCCAAATGGAAAAAAAATTGAAAATTCTAGGGGGCGCTATAACTCGGATTTACTTTATATCACGTACATGGTTTATCAGATATGCCTCAAACTCGCTAGGTATGTTCATAGCATCACTCTGAGCTGATTCTTAGAGGACGGTTAAGATTGGACAAAGTGGACATGTTTTATGTAAACGCCAAACCTTCTTCAGTGAACCTCAAGATAGTCCTTATGAATCCCAAGCATTTTGGTAAAGATTCCCTAAAGATTCTGACTGAATCAGGTTGTCATTGTGTGTACCTGGATGCAAATCAAGTCATTTCAGCTTTTCAAATGCTACTTCTTTAAAAACACATGTCTGAAGTTCACACCTACATTTGCAGTGTGTTTGTCTTCATTTTACATGGTTATTAGCCTACATTGATCATTTCACTGCATGAAGTATTTCCTCAGTCCTGCTCTACCCAACAAATCTTCACAAATGGATGACTGGCTAAATAAGTTTAGTAACCACTATTAACACAGAAGACCTGTTGTAATTATGTTGCTGGTGAGAGCAAAGGACAGAGGATCTGGAGTGATTTGTCATTCCTGCTGGACCAAGCATATCTTCACAGATGTGTGTTTGTCTGAAAAACATTGAGGAATGACTGTTAACACAGAAGTCTGTTTGTATTGATGCTTGTAGTGAATGTTGGAAACAGGATCTGGAAAGGTGCCTAAAAGATTTCTGTGATTGTTGGTCTACATTGTTGGTGTCCACCTCCGGTCTTTGAGGGCCACAATCCTGCATGTATTTAGGTAATCCTGAAAAATCAGTCACGATCAATCCTACACAAAAAAGTCATCCTATACCCGGTAGTTGAGTTGTAAAAAAGTTTCACAGCAGATGAAAAAATGAACTCATTAGAGATTCTTATTAATCTACCTTGAACTTAAGAATCTTAGGTAACATATTCACTTATTTTCATTGCCTGATGAGTCTTAATTGGGGAAAACAATATAACCACATGAAGCAGGGGAAGATGGGATTTTTAAACTAGAGGAGAACAAATGATTTCAACTCAATCAGTTCTTTTTGAGTAATTTGGGCTGAAAATGGGAACCAATTTGTGATCATCCCTGAGCCAAATGATTTGACTAAAAAGCCACAAGAGAACTCTTAAGCTAAATCATTTATTAACAGTAAACATTTTCAAAAAAGATCTGATCAATACTAGCCATCCATGATGGAACTGGTATTTGTCTGAAATGCCAGTAACCTACCAGAACTTCATGCCTTATGCAAAATATATTTCATTTAACAGCTTCTGTTTTTAAAATCTTAGTTTTCAGCTCTTCTCGGCAAGATATTGTGATTGGGGAAATAAAGTTGCTGCTTTGCAGGAGACACCCTAAGCTGCTTCCAAACCACTTTCACTTCTTATTTTAGACACTAGCTACCCCATCCAGTTGAAATTTTTAAGATCAGATAAGTGCAAGTTGAAAATCCCAGTTTAAGCTTTTCTCGTGCAGATATTCCAATTGGGGAAATTAAGCTACTGTTTCACAAGGGAGACCATATGCTGCTTCTAATTCCCGTTAACTTCTTATTTTAGACACTTGCTACCCCATCCAGTTGAAATTTTCAAGATCAGATGAGTGCAAGTTGAAAATCCCAGTTAAAGCTTTTCTCGTGCAGATATTGCAAATGGGAAAATTAAGCAAAGGTTTCACAG
>JALJCO010013917.1:0-59060 GCA_023101725.1 Atherinomorus stipes | reverse complement strand
GCCAGATTTCTGGACTGGTTGGTGGTTTGTAGGTCTGAGTCCATCACTACAGCCAGATCTCTGGTCTGGTTGGTGGTTTTTTGGAATTTTGAGTCCATTGCTAAAGCCAGATCTCTGGTCTGGTTGGTGGTTTTTAGGGCTGAGTCCGTCGCTACAGCCAGATTTCTGGTCTGGTTGGTGTTTTTAGGTCTGAGTCCATCGCTACAGCCAGATTTCTGGTCTGGTTGGTGTTTTTTAGGTCTGAGTCCATCGCTACAGCCCGATCTCTGGTCTGGTTGGTGGTTTTAGGTCTGAGTCCATTGCTAAAGCCAGATCTCTGGTCTGGTTGGTGGTTTTAGGGCTGAGTCCATTCGCTGCAGCCAGATTTCTGGTCTGGTTGGTGTTTTTTAGGTCTGAGTCCATCCTTGCCTACAGCCAGATTTCTGGTCTGGTTGGTGTTTTTTAGGTCTGAGTCCATCGCTACAGCCAGATTTCTGGTCTGGTTGGTGTTTTTAGGTCTGAGTCCATCGCTACAGCCAGATTTCTGGTCTAGCTGGTGGTTTGTAGGTCTGAATCCATCACTACAGTCAGATTTCTGGTTTGGTTGGTAGTTATGAGGTCTGATGTCTATTACTACAGCCAGATCTCTGGCCTGGTTGGTGGGGTTTAGATCTGAGTCCATCATTACACCCAGATCTGTGGTCTGGTTGGTGGTTTTTAGGTCTGAGTCCATAACTCTAGCACGATTTCTGGTCTGGTTGGTAGTTTTTCGGCCAGAGTCCATTGCTAAAGCCAGATTTCTCGTCTGGTTGGTGGTTTTCAGGACTGAATCCATCACTACAGCCACATTTCTGGCCTGGTTGGTGGATTATAGGTCTGAGTCCATCACTTAACCCAGATCTCTGGCCTGGTTGGTGGTTTTTAGGTCCTAGTCCATTGCTTCTGGCAGATCTCTGGCCTGGTTGGTGGATTTTAGATCTGAGTCCATCGCTACAGCCAGATTTTTGGCCTGGTTGGTGGTTTTAGGTCCTAGTCCATTGCTTCTGGCAGATCTCTGGCCTGGTTGGTGGATTTTAGATCTGAGTCCACCACTACAGCCAGATCTCTGGCCTGGTTGGTGGATTTTAGATCTGAGTCCATCACTACAGCCAGATCTCTGGCCTGGTTGGTGGATTTTAGATCTGAGTCCATCACTACAGCCAGATCTCTGGCCTAGTTGGTGGTTTTAGGTCTGAGTCCATCACTACAGCCAGATCTCAGCCCTGGTTGGTGGTTTTTAGGTCTGAGTCCATCACTACAGCCAGATCTCTGGCCTGGTTGGTGGATTTTAGATCTGAGTCCATCACTACACCCAGATCTCTGGCCTGGTTGGTGGATTTTAGATCTGAGTCCATCGCTACAGCCAGATCTCTGGCCTGGTTGGTGGATTTTAGATCTGAGTCCATCGCTACAGCCAGATTTTTGGCCTGGTTGGTGGTTTTTAGGTCTGAGTCCATTGCTTCAGCCATGTTAGGGTGAGATTTTACCGTCATTTCCGCTTGTGTGGTGGGCGTGTCATGTAGGAGACTTTTCTCTGCTCTGTTCTGCCCCCTGCAGGTGGACAGCGACACCGTGTGGAATGAGATGCACTCGTCAGCAGCGGTTCGCATGGCAGTGGGCTCTGTAATCGAACTGGCCTTCAAAGTGGCCTCGGGGGGAGCTAGAGAGTAACAAGCTGAGACCCTCTGAGATTGCTTCACTGTCACTACCTAACTGCCTTATCCTCTCTGCTCCTTTTTCCCCAGAACAGCTTCGCAGTGGTGCGTCCACCAGGTCACCATGCTGGGGAGTCCTCAGCCATGTCAGTACTGCTCTTTCTTTCTTTCTTTTCTTGCTTTCTTGCATGTACAAAGCAAGACAAAGCTTCTGAAAAGAAGTACACAGATGCCAGTTTAACACCACCAGTAGTTCCATAACTTTCAGTTTTTAATTAATGGCCTCTCCAAATCAGTAAATTCTTGGATGGAGCTTCTTGTTGTTCGTACTGTTAATGAATTCCCTCTGTTGATTGCATTATTGCCATAAAAGTACGTCTATTTTCTTGCTTTCACCCTTCCAGATTATTCTACCACCTTCTGATGACTGGTTGTGCCGCTACATCTGGATGGCATTGTCCTGAATATGTGTGTGTTTGTTTACATGTACAGGGGGTTCTGTTTCTTCAATTCTGTCGCCATCACTGCAAAACTGCTGCAGCAGAAACTGGGAGTGGGGAAGATCCTCATTGTGGACTGGGTAAGAAGAAAACAGTCCGTTTTTAATTTTAAAGGCGCTTTCAGACTGTAAGAACCTTTTGGGTTACTAGAACAACACCGGGAACCAGGCTGTTTTTTTGCACATTCTGACATATAGGAACAAAAGACCTCGGTCCTCAGTTTCTAGAACCTTTTTAGAGGCAGGGTCTTTCCGGGGTTTCATAGGACTTGAAATACGTAGATGTTTGGTGATTGGTAGAAGGCTGGCAAGCCCCCGCCCCTTGCGTGATCTCTGCTTCTTCCAGCCCCGCCATATTTAAAAAGTCTAACAGCTGTTACAACTGTTTAGAGATCATAATAACAACAAGAACTATTACAATAGGAGTGTACCAATTCACTATTTAATCCATCACAATGGTGCCCGTCCCGAATCCAGAACTGTTCTGAAATGTCCAAAAGCAATTATTTTATACTAATTTAATGACCCAAATACAGCTGTGAAGTGTGGCAGTAGAATCTGCGCCACTTTGGTGGACGAACTCCAGTCCGTCCACTAAAGTGTCCGGGTGTTCTTCAGCGACAGGTAAACCAGACGTTAGTAGGGGCAACTTTCAAGGGGGGGGGGGGGGGGGGGCTCTTCTGTTACATGATACATATGACCGCGATGATGGAAAGCTGTTAAGCTAGTTTTTATAATAACTTTGAATAAAACAGATGAGAAACCTCAGTTTTGTATCAGATCATCTGGGGCATAAATGTAGGTTTGGAAACTGCATTTTGTGTTCACTTGTGTTAAATATGTCAGTCATCTAGGGATCTGACTCCGAACTTCGATTATTCGTATATAATTCAAACATTGAAAAATAAACTAAGTTCAAACTAATATTTATATTCAAACCTGTTATGGGTACTACTTTTTATCAACATGTTTGCATGTAAACGTTTTCAGCAGCGCAGCGCTTCTAGAGAACTTCAGTTCAGAAAGTCAAAGCATCCAGCTCTGAGCAGGTGGCTATAACAGTTGTATGATGAGATAAAGCATCTTGCAAGTTTCAGCGGCGTGAAGAGACGACCTCGTCAGCTAAATAATATAATCCTACAATCAGTTTTCACGCATTTCTCTCTGATGATCAACTACAAAGATGGATTGTGAACATCGGGTGACATCGTGTCCGAACTCCACACTTTACAGTCCAGGACGTCAGAGAGCCGAGTATGAAGGAGGAGGAAGGAGCTGAAAGCCGGCGCTGCTCTGGTTTATTTCATTATAACAACTGTTCTCTTAGTGAGAGAAGACTGTGTTTGGGAACGTACAGCTGGACCAGAGAGATGGAAACTGGAGCAGCAGTTCATGTTCGTGTCGTCGGAAAATGAGAAAGAAAAATAGTAGCCTAGTGGCTAATTAGCAAATCCAGCTAGTGCTAACCTAAGAAAATAATATAAATAGCAATGATTTATCTCAAAGAACAGTACAAATAGATTTCTGTGTTAAAAATGTGAGCGTAATATTCGTTCTTACTACACGGTGTCATAATCAGACAAACACATTAATCTATTTGTGTCACTGTCTTCTGATGATGCTTCCTCCGAGCTACTGCTGTTAGCTAAACACCGTGAATAAAGTTGGTTATACAGCTTAAATCGCTTCACCTGCTTGGTGGCAGACGTCGCTGTGTGTTTCTTATAAATCCAATGGACATCGTCCACGATGATGTGAGGGAGGTCTAAAAAAAAAAAAAATGTGTAAAATGCTGTTCAATACTTTGAAAAGCCTTTCGTGCACGTAGTCCATTGACATTGATAGAGCTACACTGCCCTCTGGTGGCCATAACATGTACAACTTTAAGTTGATGCCAATGCAAATTTAATGGCTCATTTATTGTTAATAAATGTTCGAATATAACTGCGTTATGAAAAAGCAAACGAACTTTGAATTGGATTTCTGAGCAAAAGTCAAAGCCCTACAGTCATCAGTCAGTCATTTTCTGTACCGTCTATCCAATTCAGGTTGCAGGGGTTACTGGAGCCTAAATATCTAATATTGAAATTTGTTTAATGATCTGAAACATCTAAGTGTGACAAACATGCAAAACAATGCAAAATCAGGAAAGGGGCAAACACTTTTTCACATAACTGTATGTCGTTACCCAGGATGCAGGCAGTGTAAACCTGCTGATGGAAGTAAACCGTAGCGTGTTTCTGATCTTGTGTTTCCTCCCTGCAGAAGTTGCCATTACACCCTTATTGTTGTACCTTGAATATGAACAGTGTACATCATGATCATAGTTGACATATTTGAGGATGAAAAGTCGACTTCTTCCACTGACCTTGTCTCTGATGCCTCCGTGACCTGTCACGGCAGGACATTCACCATGGCAACGGCACCCAGCAGGCGTTCTACAGCGATCCCAATGTCCTCTACATCTCCCTGCATCGGTACGACGATGGAAACTTCTTCCCCGGCAGCGGAGCGCCTGAGGAGGTATGAACACGCTGAACCATGCTGACGGCCGTTTGCCTCAGTTTTAGCTCTCAGCAGCAGAAACCCGAGGAGGAGGAAAATATCTGACTGTATTCATGTCAACAGATTTATCAGCCCAGCTAGCAGTCTCTACAGAAGGCTGGTGGTTATGACCTCCACATCTGCTGGAGATGCTTACCACACTGTTGTTTACAGATCATGTATTGTACCTTCGTTTCATCAACAAGTAAAAACTGCTGGGCTGTAACATTTCTTTTCCAGCACAGAGCAGCTGAGGGAGAGGGCGGGCAGGGAGAAATACAACATGTCACATGTAGAGGAGACGAATGATAAATGCATGCAGATATCATGGAAAGAGCTTCAATGACAAGAAGACTGAGGACCGAGCTGGTCCTCCTAATCTGTGGATCTGGGCCCGCTTATCAGATATTACTGGAAAATAACCGATCACACCTCAGCTTCATCCTTTCATTTCTGATAATGCACACCTCATCACCTTGGCTGTGAAGAAAACACAGAGGGGACGGAGCCTTTCCATGTTTTCACCACAGCCAGGCCCCCTGCACTGAAGAGGCTCCGCCCCCTCCATGTTTTCACCACAGCCAGGGACCCTGCACTGAAGAGGCTCCGCCCCCTCCATGTTTTCACCACAGCCAGGCCCCCTGCACTGAAGAGGCTCCGCCCCCTCCATGTTTTCACCACAGCCAGGGACCCTGCACTGAAGAGGCTCCGCCCCCTCCATGTTTTCACCACAGCCAGGCCCCCTGCACTGAAGAGGCTCCGCCCCCTCAATGTTTTCACCACAGCCAGGCCCCCTGCACTGAAGAGGCTCCGCCCCCTCCATGTTTTCATCACAGCCAGGGACCCTGGACTAAAAAGGCTCCGCCCCCTCCATGTTTTCACCACAGCCAGGGACCCTGGACTAAAAAGGCTCTGCCCCCTCCATGTTTTCACCATAGCCAGGGACCCTGCACTGAAGAGGCTCTGCCCCCTCCATGTTTTCACCACAGCCAGGGACCCTGGACTAAAAAGGCTCTGCCCCCTCCATGTTTTCACCATAGCCAGGGACCCTGGACTAAAAAGGCTCTGCCCCCTCCATGTTTTCACCATAGCCAGGGACCCTGCACTGAAGAGGCTCCGCCCCCTCCATGTTTTCACCACAGCCAGGGACCCTGGACTAAAAGGCTCTGCCCCCTCCATGTTTTCACCATAGCCAGGGACCCTGGACTAAAAAGGCTCTGCCCCCTCCATGTTTTCACCACAGCCAGGGACCCTGGACTGAAATTGCTCCACCCCCTCTGTGTTTTTTACAGCAGCCAGGGACCCTGGACTGAAAAGGCTCCGCCCCTCCATGTTTTCACCACAGCCAGGGACCCTGGACTGAAAAGGCTCTGCCCCCTCCATGTTTTCACCACAGCCAGGGACCCTGCACTGAAGAGGCTCCGCCCCCTCCATGTTTTCACCACAGCCAGGGACCCTGGACTGAAATTGCTCCACCCCCTCTGTGTTTTTTACAGCAGCCAGGGACCCTGCACTGAAGAGGCTCCGCCCCCTCCATGTTTTCACCACAGCCAGGGACCCTGGACTGAAAAGGCTCCGCCCCCTCCATGTTTTTACCACAGCCAGGGACCCTGGACTGAAAAGGCTCCGCCCCCCTCCATGTTTTTACCACAGCCAGGGACCCTGCACTGGAGAGGCTCCGCCCCCTCCATGTTTTCACCACAGCCAGGGACCCTGGACTGAAAAGGCTCCGCCCCCTCCATGTTTTCACCACAGCCAGGGACCCTGGACTAAAAAGGCTCCGCCCCCTCCATGTTTTTACCACAGCCAGGCCCCCTGCACTGAAAAGGCTCTGCCCCCTCCATGTTTTCACCACAGCCAGGGACCCTGGACTAAAAAGGCTCCGCCCCCTCCATGTTTTTACCACAGCCAGGCCCCCTGCACTGAAAAGGCTCTGCCCCTCCATGTTTTCACCACAGCCAGGGACCCTGGACTAAAAGGCTCCACCCCCTCCATGTTTTCACCACAGCCAGGGACCCTGGACTGAAAAGGGGCCGCCCCTCCATGTTTTCACCACAGCCAGGGACCCTGGACTGAAAAGGCTCCGCCCCTCCATGTTTTCACCACAGCCAGGGACCTTTGACTGAAAAGGCTTCACTTATTTCTATTGTTTCATGTTGTTTATATTTGTGCACATGAATGAATTTCATTTTGAGTTATTTTAATGTCCAGCACTTGTTCAAAGTGTTTTGTAAATAAAGTTGGCTGTGACCATCTCTTCTCATGCTACACTGTAGATCAGACACCAGGTTTCAGCATTTTTCATAATTTTGTCGTTTAGCCCTTCTGGTAGCTAATCAGAAGTGCTGTTCATTTTGGCATATTATGAGAGAAGTTAATGTTGTTTATAAGTCAGAGTACAGACCTTTTCAGGACGGTCAAGTGAGAGAGCCGGAGGAGGCAGCAAATGATCACAGGAGCGTCGCTGAAGGTTACACGTTTATTACAAGATAACTTAGTGATAAATCGTGGTGAACTGTGTAAATCAGACTCCGCTTCTGTATCCGGCGGCGGTCAAGTTTATCTTAGCTGTCTACTCCTCCAAGCTTGAGTTCAGTCTCCTGAGTCCAGAGCCCCCTTCCTGGTTTGGTCTGCCCTTTTAAGACCTGGCTTAAAGTCCATCCCCTTCTGGTGGGTTGTACTGTAGTCCTTCCCTGTGCTGCACTGAGAAATGCCCCAAATGAACTACAGGAACCATCAGCCCTTTGAGTCTGCTAAAGACACGTCTGCATTAAAGTGATCTTCCATTGTTTACAATTCCTAAGCAGCTATCAAATGCCACGTCGGGTTAAACTGTCTGTAGGACACCGTAATCTACAGTTGTGTCCTTGCCACGTAGTCTTAAACAGTCAGTAAACCACCACAATTTCTCCTTGTGTGTCTGCAGGTGGGCTCGGGTCCAGGTGTTGGCTTTAACGTGAACATAGCGTGGACTGGAGGAGTGGAGCCCCCTATGGGTGATGTGGAGTACCTCACTGCCTTCAGGTAAACACTGGCTCCATGTGAAACCGCCATTAAGCTAGCGATGTGAACTGGTTTGTCCATGAGAGGTGAACCTGCAGATCTTAGCAGCTCTCTGCATTAACAGAAATGCTTCTGTAATTTTAGTGGCTGTTTATCTCACCAGTATGTTCCTTTTCTTCTATTGTTATTGTCATTTTTGATGGTTTTATTGAAGGGAGTGTGGACATGTAGTACAGTGGGTACAGAAAGTATTCAGAACCCTTCAAACTTTTCACTCATTGTTTTTATTGCAGCCATTTGCCAAAATCAAAAAAGTTCATGTTATTTCTCATTAATGTACACTCAGCACCCCATCTTACCCTCCAAGCATGGAGGTGGCAGCATCATGGTATGGGGGGTGTTTTTCAGCTGCAGGGACAGGACGACTGGTTGCAGTTGAAGGAAAGATGAATGCGGCCAAGTACAGAGATCCTGGAAGAAAAGCTCTTCCAGAGTTCAGGAGCTCAGACTGGGCCGAAGGTTCACCTTCCAGTAAGACAATGACCCTCACACACAGCTGAAATAACAAAGGAGTGGATCAGAACCACTCTGGACCATTCTGGACCGGCCCAGCCAGAACCCTGACTTAAACCCAACTGAGCATCTCTGGAGAGACCTGAAAATGGCTGAACACCACCGTTCACCATCCAACCTGACAGAACTGGAGAGGATCTGCAAGAAGAACCAGAAGATCCCAAATCCAGGTGTGGAACACTTGTTGCATCATTCCCAAGAAGATTCATGGATGTACCAGCTCAGAAGTACTTCTACTCAGTACTGAGCAAAGTGCTGAATACTTATCACCATGTCATATTTCAGTTTTTTTCTTTTTAATAAATCTGCAAAATTTCTACATTTCTGTTTTTTTTCTGTCAAGATGAGAAATAAATGAACTTTTTTTATTTTGGCAATTGGCTGCAACGAAACAAAGAGTGAAAAGTTTAAAGAGGTCTGAATACTTTCTGTGTTCTGGTCCTGAAATGTTGACATCTTCCTGACCAAGAGCCCCCCCCAGACAGAAAAATTCAACATTGTCAGATTGGCTTGAAAATCGGTAGGGTGGAAGGCGTGAGTGCCTCCCTCACCCCATTCAAAGGGACTGCCATTGTCATTTCTGTCCATTTCCAGTCCGTTTGAATGGGATCGTAACCGTAACCATTGACTGGAGATGGATGAATTGTTGCGGAAAAACAATCAATACGTGGACCAGCAGTCCAGCATCCATGCTGTCAGCAGCATGTGCAGAAATGCTCGTTTGTCTTTGGGTTTAAGAGACAGGCTCGTGAGTAGGTCGTGACCATCAGGGCCACCAGCTGCACTGGAGTTTACCGTCTCTTTCTACTTGCATTACGCCGTGATGACGACGGTTTCGTCCTCAAAACGTTTCAGAAAAGACCGCGCAAAGTTGTCGGAGCAATGCTGCCAGAATCCAGATCATTGAAGTCCAGTTGGTATGAGGAAACCCATGAGACCGTGCCCTGAGACAGCATGCCAGCAGCAGTGTGGGGGGAGCCTCTTAGAGGAGTCGGCTTCCTCCCCCATGCGGGCGGGGTCTGAATGTGTCTGTTTCTCGTTCAGGACAGTGGTGATGCCCATCGCCCAGCAGTTCGGCCCTGACGTGGTCCTGGTGTCTGCAGGCTTCGACGCTGTGGAGGGCCACCAGTCTCCCCTGGGAGGTTATAACGTCTCTGCCAAAAGTCAGTGTTGTTGCCATGGCGATCGTCTCAGCCACACCAGTCCCAGACCGTTAATGAGCGGAGCGTTACGGTTGTGTGTGCAGGTTTCGGTCAGCTCACGCAGCTGCTGATGGGCCTGGCGGGTGGACGCGTGGTCATGGCGCTGGAGGGAGGTCACGACCTCACCGCCATCTGCGACGCATCGGAGGCCTGCGTGTCCGCGCTGCTGGGAGACCCGGTAAGAGACTGCGTGATCCTCAACGTCATCACGCTAGCGGACACGTGCTAATCATCACGCTAGCAGACGCGTGCTAACTCTCTCCCGTGTGTGTCAGTGTGACTCGGTGGTCCAGTGGCCTCAGGAGAAGCCGTGTCCCAAAGCCTGCGCCTCTCTGGAGAGGGTGATCGAGATCCAGAGTAAGCAAGTCCTCCATCAGACCACGCTCCTCCTCCTCCTCCTCCTCCTCCTCCTCACACCTCCCTCTCCTTCTGCCCCCCAGGTAAACACTGGCCGTGCCTCCAGAATCTGGCTCAGACCAGTGGACACTCATCAGACGGGTCTCTGGGGGCCCTGGGCCAGTCGGAGAAGGACGAGGCGGAGACCGTCAGCGCCATGGCCTCTCTGAGCGTGGACGTGGAGCAGCCAGGCCCCGTTCCTGGAGACGCCGAGACCAGGTCAGTCCACGGTCCTGAGACCAGCACACGGTCCTGAGACCAGGTCAGTCCACGGTCCTGAGACCAGGTCAGCACACGGTCCTGAGACCAGCACATGGTCCTGAGACCAGGTCAGCACACTGTCCTGAGACCAGCACATGGTCCTGAGACCAGGTCAGCACACTGTCCTGAGACCAGCACATGGTCCTGAGACCAGGTCAGCACACTGTCCTGAGACCAGGTCAGTCCACGGTCCTGAGACCAGCACACGGTCCTGAGACCAGGTCAGCACACGGTCCTGAGACCAGCACATGGTCCTGAGACCAGGTCAGCACACTGTCCTGAGACCAGGTCAGTCCACGGTCCTGAGACCAGCACACGGTCCTGAGACCAGCACACGGTCCTGAGACCAGGTCAGTACACGGTCCTGAGACCAGCACATGGTCCTGAGACCAGGTCAGCACACGGTCCTGAGACCAGCACATGGTCCTGAGACCAGGTCAGCACACTGTCCTGAGACCAGCACATGGTCCTGAGACCAGGTCAGCACACGGTCCTGAGACCAGCACATGGTCCTGAGACCAGGTCAGCACACTGTCCTGAGACCAGGTCAGCACACGGTGCTGAGACCAGCACACTGTCCTGAGACCAGGTCAGTACACGGTCCTGAGACCAGCACATGGTCCTGAGACCAGGTCAGCACACGGTCCTGAGACCAGCACATGGTCCTGAGACCAGGTCAGCACACTGTCCTGAGACCAGGTCAGTCCACGGTCCTGAGACCAGGTCAGCACACTGTCCTGAGACCAGGTCAGTCCACGGTCCTGAGACCAGCACATGGTCCTGAGACCAGGTCAGCACACGGTGCTGAGACCAGGTCAGTCCACGGTCCTGAGAGCAGCACACAGTCCTGAGACCAGGTCAGTCCACGGTCCTGAGACCAGGTCAGTCCACGGTCCTGAGAGCAGCACACAGTCCTGAGACCAGGTCAGTCCACGGTCCTGAGACCAGGTCAGTCCACGGTCCTGAGACCAGCACACGGTCCTGAGACCAGGTCAGTCCACGGTCCTGAGACCAGCACTGACCAGTTAGGCTGTCAACGAATATTTCTAATTCAAATATATATTTGAATATTAATAAAAACCCGAGATTCGGATGTGAAAATGATTTTGAATATTAAATAGACAGAGGGTAAACCAGCCTGGTACACCAGGCCTACATCTGCTACACTGGTTTGATTACCGGCCGACTTTTTGTTCCATGTTTATTACAGCTGCTTGGAGCATTCAATGTTCCATAATTTCATTTCAATCTGTTGGGACCTTTAAAGATGTGGGGGTTTGAAAGATGTTTCTTTCAACAACTTCTGCAATTTTGGGTCAAATTGGGTTCACTACATACGCTGTGATTAATTAATTAAAATCTTTAAATCTATAAATATTATTCTACATCAGCCGTAAAAGTAATGTGGCTGAAAAACGGCCTCAATCATCTCTGATTCCTGAACTTATTCATTTGTCTACTGGCTTGTCAGTTACTTTTACTACTGTAGAAACAACGGGTAATAGATGAGACTGATCAATGAGAGTGATTGATTGGTGAGAGTAATGCTGCGACCCGGAAGCTGCGCACGCATCTGACGTTTCCAGCAGATAGCTAACATTATTCTGCTACAGTTAGCAACGTTCAGACAACAACATCTGTTTTACTGCGTTTTTGACATGATGGAGAATCTGTAGCTGCCGTCTGCTGAACACCGGAGCGACTCGTGAACGTTGTTCTGTGGTCAGAGGATGGAGCTGTGAAGCTAGCAGGTTGGTCTGGAGCATGCACTTTATTCAAAAACTCACCAACAGTCTCTGCTTTCTGAAATGCAGAAACATCTTCTACAGCACCTTTAATACTGAAATAAACCAAAAAAATACCTATAGACTGATCCGACCAAACGCCACAACTAGACCGTCCGCCACTGCCTGGGGAGCGTTTCTGTACATGTGTAATGAGAACAGATGAGAATCGGACGTTTTCTTCCCAACATGGAGAAAATCTGGAAGGACGTCACATTCCTGGTTGTTGGAACATCAGAGGAAAACTTTAATGTGGTAATAAGTGAAGAAGATCAGGGACATTTATTTCATGCTGTCTGTGACAAAACTGGATGGTGCTGCTCAGTCCACTGATGTCAGTCTGTTCGTATCAGCCAATCAGAGCAGAGGAGGAATAACTTGCTGCCACGGTGGAAAAAACACTGGATTTAACCCCCAACAACAAAAACATGGTAAATTAAGGTGAACACTCATTAATCTGACACTTTATTTCACGTATCTATGCTCTTGAAAATGATGCATCACATAACATTATCATGCAAGCTAATGCTAACAGAGACAGCTGTGGTTCATGCTAGCTAATGCTAACAGAGACAGCTGTGGTTCATGCTAGCTAATGCTAACAGAGACAGCTGTGGTGTTGCTGAGAGTTAATGACTAATCTGGGAGATATTGTGAAATATCAGGTTATTGTCTCTGATCAGGGGCAACGTTGGGACCAGAAAATAAAACCAGTTCAGTC
Source organism: Atherinomorus stipes (assembly GCA_023101725.1). Taxonomy (NCBI): domain Eukaryota; kingdom Metazoa; phylum Chordata; class Actinopteri; order Atheriniformes; family Atherinidae; genus Atherinomorus; species Atherinomorus stipes. The sequence continues at coordinate 46,404 of JALJCO010013917.1, read as the reverse complement.
AGAAACACAAACGGATCAGGAAGACGGTGTCCTGCAGCCTTTAGTTTCATCTGCAGGACATGTGAAGCTACGTGGTCTGTACAGTCCTGAAACAACACCAAAAGCCAAATATGGGAGAAAATAGAAAAGTAACCACCTTTGAAAGAGTTTAGTTTTTTAAACTTTGATAAGTAATCATGAGATGTGCATGAGATTCCAGTGTGGCTTGTCATTAAAGCCAGTTTACAAAGATGAATAATAGTTTACATTAATGATCCGATGTAAAATAAATAAATAAATGTCAGAATATTTTAGACATCTCTGGATAACATACCTAAGACGACTGTCCAACGTTGTAAATCCAGATATTCATGCTGTTTTCCATGTTGGTGGATGCGAGGTCATTGAAAATCGTTCCCCAGGCAACGGCGGTGCTGCAAGATGGCGACACACACAACACTCGTCAGATTAGTCTGTACAAGTAGTTTTGTCTTGTATGAGTTTGGCCTCCTGTTGGCACGTTGCTCAAGTGGATAATCGAAGTTATTCGGATTATGTATAAATTTTAGAGCAAATATCCGAACGCCATTTTGGAGCAATTTTGACAGCCCTACTGATCAGCCTCCACTAGCAAGTGTTCCAGCTTTCTGTCTGTGAGAAACATTTCATACAAAGTGGACTGGAGACCTGTCCAGCGCGTCTCTGGTCTCCTAGTTGCTGCTGGGACAGACCCTGCACCGTCCTAACTGGCTGTAACAGCAGACGGTCCTGGTTCTGTCCCAGCTCTGCTAGCATGTTTGAGACTCGACAAAAGAAGACTGGATTCAGCAGGGAATGGTGAAGCAGAGATCTTTTATTGTCCTGGAGGTGGAAACGAGACGTAAACACTGTAAACTGAAAAGGAGATGGGTTAGTGATGCTGCTCAAAGGAATGAAATAAAAAAGACAAAGCTGAAACTAAAAAGGAAGCCAGGTGGGGGAAAAACAAAACACGAACCTAACCTAGTATTTCTGCAACCCAAAAAGGAAAGGAGCAGCACCAATACCAAATTAAATTTTGTGCTTTAATGGCCTGTCTAAACAAATAAAATCCAGGTTTTTACAGATGATTTAATTTGAGCCTTTTTTTCAATGTGATCTATTACTGCACCATTTTCTCTTTTTTAAATCGGTTTCCATCAGTTTTTTCTGTTGTTCCTCTTTTTGTAGTAAAATGATGTACATTTTGTGTTTATAGCCTAATTCTGATTTGTTCTTGTAGGAGTCTGATTTTATTCCATGAATTATACATGTGATATAAATGTGTTCATGACCATCTCAGAATATATTTTTATATGTTAAAGGCAGGTGGATTTGCTTTAGTTAATAGATAAATAAACCAAAAATGAGATCATTACACTGATACAGTGTTAAATATGAATGGACCCTGGACCACTTTGGACTGAAAACTTGGGGCCCGTCATGACAAAGGTTGAGAACCCTGCTCTACAGGAGATGCTATCAGGCCACAGTGGACTTTTGACCCACATGGGTTCCTGTGCAAAATGCCGCCCGAAAAGACATGCTTCCCCTCACCACCCCATCAAAGGGACTGCCAATGTAACAAACAGCCAATACTTAAAAGATATTCATCACCGATCATGGGTAAATTTTGGTGGGTCATGTGGTGCCCAACAAGCCTGCAATTTTTGGTGGGAATCTGAGGTGTACATGTACATGTACAGATACATCGGTTACATTGACTATTTGCACTATTGTCCATCAGGACCACTGCACTGTTACATTGTCAAACTTTACTGTTACATACTACAGTTCCATGTTTGCATTGTCATTGCTCTGTAATATCTGCATTACTTCCTACATTAGGATTGTAATGCCGTTCACATTGTCTACTGTCAACCCATTTGTAAATTTGTAATCTCCTTTAGTATTTAAACGTAGGTTTCGTGTTTAGATTTCTAGGTTATCTGAGCGGATTCCTATATTTTTACTTTATTTTATAATTTGTTATATTTTATCATAAGCACCATGGCTTTGAGAGGACTGTAATTTCATCTGTGTTGTATGTCTGACATGTGGCACATATGACAGTAAAGTTGACTTTGACTTTTGACTTTGAGAATATCAAAAAGTCAGTCGAAAAAGCCATGCCCTGACGTCAAAAAGGTCCAAAGAATGTGACCTTTTACAATCCTCATCAAATTTGCAGGCTAGCATCCAGACCCCATCAGGATCGTAGATTTCAATTTTCAGATAATGTGGACTTAATTTGACACATTTATGGCCCTGTCCACAAGGCCTCCCTCTCTCCCAATACTGAGGTATTGGAAGTGGACAGCTTTGTTTTGATGCCATAACTTGGTCAAATTAAAGAATTTGGCCATGAATGGCCAGTAAGTGGCCATGTTACCTGGAACTGGACGGACCAAATGTGTCAGCTCTCTGAGACAAATTATTTAGGATTTTTTTTGGCCCCTCAAATGAAAACTGTCCACTTCCAATCTCCTGTTATTGGGACTCAGGGAGGCCTATTGGACAGGACCTATAATTCAGTCCCCTTTGCAAATAGAAGCCTGAGACTGGCCTTGGTCTCTGGGCTGAGAGGAGCCAATTGGTTCCATTCCCAACCCTCTAAGACGCTCTCATCTCACGTCAACATTTTCACTTTCACATCTCTCATCTCTAAGATGAGAAAAAAAGTGCTTTTTACAATATTGAATTTCCCCTCGGGCTGCACGGTGGTGTGGTGGTTAGCACCGCAATCTCACAGTAAGAAGGTTGCTGGTTCGATTCCCGGCTGGGGAGGGGGTTCGAACAATTCCAAATGTGGCCTTCCTGTGTGGAGGTTGCATGTTCTCCCCGTGTATGCGTGGGTTCTCTCCGGGTTCTCCAGCTTCCTCCCACCGTCCAAAGACATGCATGTTAGGTTAATTCTCTAAAAAACTCTAAATTGTCCCTAGGTATGAATGTGAGTGTGAATGGTTGTCTGTCTCTCTGTGTTGGCCCTGCGACAGACTGGCGACCTGTTCAGGGTGTACCCGCCTCTCGCCTGATAATGGCTGGGATAGGCTCCAGCAACCCCCGCGACCCTGAACTGGATAAGCGGTACAGAAAATGACTGAATTTCCCCTCTGGGATAAATAAAGTATTTTTCATTTCATGAGAGATGTGGACGTAACTTCTCCTGATGTCTGCAGGTCCATGGAGGAGCCGATGGAGGAGGAGCCGGCCTCGTAGGAGCAGCTCGGACTACAAGCACAGTCACCATCACCTCCTCCTCGCACCTCCTTATCCTCCTCCTTCACCTTCCTCCAGGGAGTGTGTTCACACACACGCAGAGCTGTGAAGGACTCTGATTGGAGGAGAGTCCTGAGAGAAACTTGGATGTATGTCTTTCCTTCTGGCTCATCCACCGGAGAGAAGCAGACGACTTGTTGGCGTCTCCATGGAAACCAGAGGCAGCGGGGCGGGGGATGGAGCGTGGGCGCGGATGCATCGTCACCACTGAGCTTCTCTTCCAGCCTCGACACCCCCCCCAAGACCTGCTGGCAGGGTCGACGACAAGCTGACGGCTGGTCTGCTTGCTCGTCCGTCCGTCCGTCCACACACCAGGCCAGGAGGAGGAGGAGGAACTCGGTGCCTTTTTTCTGTCCTCAGAAACAGACCGTCCAATCAGAAACCACGAATCACTGCCGCAGCACCTCAGCAGCCCATCAGGACTGGTCTCACACACACACACCAACACACACACACTCTTTTCTTCATCTGGAGGCCTTAGTTTGTCCCAACGTCGCCGTTAGCAACCGTGAGATGCAGACTGTGAGGAGGTCTTCATCCTCGTCATCCCACTGTCAGACTCTGTTAGTCCAGATCTACCGGAGGCCCCGACCCCTTGTGCTCGGGACAGCTGGACTGAGGCAGGACTTTAACTCTACACCGACCACCGTTCTTGTTTCTTTAATGTTTGTGGTGTAAATAACGTCCAGCAGACGGAGCGTGTCACTTTTCTACACCTGTACATACGGATCATGTAAAAACTGAACTTTCTCTTTTTGTACAAAAGCAAAGCTGATCTTCTGCGAGCGTGTGAACGCTGGCTGTCGTGTTTTTAGGGTTTGACAGGAGCATGTGGGGGTTTGAAGGGTGGGGCAGCCCGCTTGTTTCTCTGTTTACAGATGCTGATGGGGCTGATGCCGCGGTGAGCTCCGCTCCGCCCGGCAGGACCGCAGCTGTGCTGATCCGGGACCGGAGACCGGTCCTGAGATGGTGGGGAGGCGGTCCTGCAGCCCCCGTGCCGGGTTGCAGCCAGGGATGGGCCACCAGCACCTCCCCCTTTCATACAACACCGTTCATTTACGCTACAATCTATCGCTACACCAATACTGAAGCCAACGCCGAGCTCCGTACTGATACCAGCACCGCTACTGATGCCGACGTGGATCATGTCTGCTTCCTGAGGAGAAATGGCAATGATGCGTTCAGGTCCTGCTCGGAAGAAAATATTAACTCTGAATGAAACTCTGGAACAGAAATAAACACTCGACAGAAATTATGATAAATCTGATCACATGAGACTAGAATCAATCTTTATAATAAAAACGGTCCACAGATTCATTTAGATTTGATTACTGTGACTGACAGAAAAGAGTGCTGAAGAAGCTGCTTCAACCCACATCATCATCATCATCATCATCATCACTAACATGAACATTTCCTCATCAGCTTATCCAGATCAGCTGACCTGGATCAGCTGATGTGGATCAGTCTGAACTTGGTGCAGACGTCACATTTCTGCGAGCAGGAACGCTGACTCTGTCATCGCTACGTGATGCCCTGGAGCAGAAACTGGTCCATGATGTCGTCCAGGACAGGGTGGAGAACCTGGCTCTGGGTTCTCCAGTTCTAAGCAATAGCACAGTGGTAGCCCCCCCCCCACACCCCGGTGAGGAGGAGCAGCAGCCACCACCACCATGAGCTCGTATCACCGCTGTAAATCACCTGTATCGCTAACGGCAGGGACACACTGGACGCCGAAGCGCAGCCGTTTCATTTCAGCACTCATGTTAACAGACGTGTCGACCACATCGGGTGGAGCCATCGTTCAGCTTCTGTTCTATTTTCTGTGATGGATGTAATGGGAACCCAGCTAGTGTGCAAGGTTCCACCTGGATTATCTGAGCCTGGACAGACAGCTTTATGGAGCTGAAATTTCAGATAATCTCTACATTTTCTGTTTGTTCACACAAGTTAAACATTTTCTTTTGTACTTTTCTGAAATTCCCTTAAGAGAAGTTGATATGTCTGATGCAGACTGCTGCTGAGCTAGACAAGCTCACCTGCCTCGCTGTAGCTTCGTGGAAACATAAACGAGTTCAAAGTTAGAAAAGCTCAGCCGTGGTACCCATGACTCTGGCTAGCAAGGTGTGTGGAGCGGCTGAAACTAGGGCTGGGAAAATATTGATACACGGAAATATCGCGATATTTTCATATGCAGTTTCATATTGATATTTAAAAACTGTCACAACAGTCAGCCGGATGCATGGATGAAAACCCAAAATGCAGATTAGCAATGACAGAATGATGGAGCGAGGAACCAGGGTTGAGATGGAAACAATGCAGTCCACAAACAGCAGAAAAACCCAGCAGAGGGACTGCAGACAGCCGGAGGAGAGCACACATGAGCCCGGATTACCACCGAGGCAGAAGGACGACCTGGCCAAGACCGGAGCTCCTGCAGGTCCTGAGATGCAGGTGTGGAATGGAATCAGTCCAGTCTCCGCCCAGAACGTCCACCCCAAACTCAAACTCCACAGCCACAGATCGTGATGTGGTATTCATCTCTTTAACCAACCAAATCTCACAACATCTCATCGCTCTGTTATGAAATCTCGTGAGATTTCATTTGTAAAATAGATCGATACGCATTTTTTTTTGCGAAATTTGGGTCCGATGCAAATTTGCGACACCTTTGGTCAAAAGTAATAAAAATAAAGATAAAACTGATTTTTCATGTCTTAGGGGACGGAAAAAGTTTTATTGATGCCACAAAACTTTTTTCAGTGTCCTTACTATACCTTATATACTATTGTTGACTATTAAACTTCATAGCATACAACAGATATACATAAATATGTAATGTAATGTATAAAAGTATATACATAGTGAAGTATTGCAGAAAGATATAAAACAGAGCTGAAAATGTTCTCTTAGAACATGAAACAAACATTCATGAAGGCAGTATTACAGCTTCCATCAGCTGATTTAGGTAAGCTACATGTTCTTTACTGTTGTCATGGAGACAGCTGTCATCACCGTCACCTGCTGGAACTCAGAAGTTCAGTTACCATAAAATACAGGTGTGTTTATTTTGGTCTGAAAGAATAAAGGGCAGAAACTGCATTTTTCCTGCATGATATTCTATAAAATGACCAGAGGAAAGACTTAGAGTGGTATTTCCTAAAGAAAATTAACAAGTGTACTGAAAGCCTTCTAAATACAGCTGTTTCCATGGAAATGGATGTAGCAGTTTCAGACGAGTGTCGCTAATTTGCTACGAACTGAAATGTTCAAATTGCTTCAGAAATATTTGTCACACGGAGTTTACATCCATATATCAGCTGTATTAGAACACAATAAGCTTATAAATATTTTATTTTAGCAAAACTCACCTTATATGTGAATGTTGCTCCGACTTTCCAAGCTTATTTTGCGCATTTTATAACCAGAAGTCCGCTACGTTTAACGGATAGTGTGCCCACTCAAATGGGTCCGACTGGTAAAAAGGAACGTACGGAAAATGCCCCTACCGTTAAATGTGGAATACACTATCTAACTAATCTAAACTATCTGACTTGTTACTGTAATAAAAACGGTTTCATGCAAAAACGCGATACTCCGCGGTTAAATATCGATACGATATCAGCATATAAAAATATGGTGATATTTGAGTGGATTAATATTGGTCCCAGCCCGAACGGACACGCTGAGCTTCACTCCGGTAGTCGACACGGTCCTGGAGGTGCTGGTGGCTGCTGCTCGCTGACTTTCAGAAATGACCTAGACATCATCGGGGTCAGGCGGAGGCGTTACCGTGGTTACCACACACTCATACCGAGGTAAAACGCACAGCTTTCACACACATGCACACTATTTTCTACATGAGCTGATGCTGTATATTCTTGATATGTTTGATACTGTGGTGTAAATGTGGTGCAAAGAAGCGGGGAGGGAGGGGCACTTCTTTTTACCTCCTCCTGTTTGCAGAGGGGGGGCGTTATTTCGTTGGAACTAATCACAAGCACATTCCTGACTCCTGTGTGTGTGTGTGTGTGTGTGTTCCTGTACATGCTACATTGTGAGGACCATTTTGTACTTCTAACCAACAAAATAAAATATGAGGACATTTTGAAAAGTGAGGACATTTTGGCCGGTCCTCAAAATGTCTAAGAAAACCCCACTTTGAGTCTTGGTTTTAGAGTTCAGGTCACAGTTAGGTCCAGGTTAGGGATGCACCGTATTGGAATTTTGGCCTATATCTGATATGCTGATATTTTAAAACTTGTGGCCGATATTGATGCTGAAAAATTAATGATGTAATATTCATTCCTTGTGCAAAATTAGAAAAACACCCCAACTTGTGTTTATGTAGAACAAGTCAGACTTAACAACAGTTGTTCAAACAAAACTAACAGGATATGTGCGTTATATCCTAGAACTAGGGATGCACGATATTGGAATTTTGGCCGATAATCACTGATATGCTGATATTTTAAAACTCTTGTGGCCCATAACCGATATTGATACCGATATTAAAGCTGGAAAAAATAAGCAGTCATTGGAAATAGCAGTTTTGTTATCCATTTCCGACACTTTTTAAAATAGGACTGGGAAAAATATGGATCTGCTGCACAGTTATGTCTGAATGAGCAAACCCAATCTGTAGGCTTAGATAAGTTTATTTATGCAGACAAAAACTCCTTGGCGACCTGTCCAGGGTGTACCTCGCCTCTTGCCTGTTAATAGCTGGGATAGGCTCCGGCAACCCCCGCGACCCTGAACTGGATAAGCGGTACAGAAAATGACTGAAATGACTGACAAAAACTCCTCATCAGTTTAATCAAGGCCCATCATATACTCCCAATAGCCCAGGCATAGTAAGGATACCCAAAAACCCCAGAGTGCCACGTCACAGCACACGGTAAATTAACACTACAATTCTCACTCGTGAAGGCACATCAACACTACAAGTCAGGTATCAGTTATTCCAGGAATTGAGGGCTATATAACGACCAGGTAAATTTTGATGGGGGAGTTACCCAAACAAACAAACAAAAAGGATAAGAGTAGTTAGTCCGCCTCACAAATGTGCTCCCAGATCTTTCCACAAGCCATACAAGGCTGAGCAGACTAACTAAAAAAAAATCAAAACTAAATCTAAAATAAGGACAGCAGGTGGCAATGACTGTCCAGTAACTGTAAAATAAAAAACACAATTTACGACATAATTCCGAAACACTTTAAGAAATCACAATTAAAAACTAATCTTAAATTAATTGTGCAAGTGACCTGCCACGCCAGTATCCCCCACGTGCAGAAGCTGTTTAATTAATCAGTGCACTGCCTTAAAATCTTGTGTGGCCACACTGCAATATCATAAGAAGAACCCATTTTAAAAAGAAACATCCACTGTTACCAAATGAAAAAAACTACTTAGATTTTAAAAACAATTTGCTTACCAAGCTCACTCAACATGAGGCCCCCCTCATCACCAGCCTCAAGAAAACACCTGGCTCCTCCCCACACTTCCTGCCTTTCTTATACACGCCTCTCCCAATCAGAGGCAGATACAAGCCAGCAGGTGACACTGGTTACAGATACACAGAAATATTGCAATATTTTCATATGCTGATATCATATCGATATCTAAAAACATGGCTTCCACCTATTTTATTCACAAAATCTTGTGAGATTCCATCGTTATGTTACAAAATCTCACAATATTTCCTGAATTCCTGCAAGATTTCGTAACAAAGCGATGAAATATCGCGAGATTTCGTGAGTAAAATAGATCGATACCACGTTTTTAAATGTTAATATGATATCAGCATATGAAAATATTGCGATATTTCAGTGTATCGATATTGTTTCCCACCCCTAGTCTTTAGGAGTTTTAAAGTCTGTAAAAAGAAGTTTTTGAAGAAAAAGAATTGGGTTTTTTTTTTTTTTTTTTAGATTTTAGAAACAGCAGGCTGATCAGTTAAATATCGGTTCAATATTGGAGGGGTGGCCGATGTCCGATACTCAGTTTTAAGGCTGATCCCTACTTCATCCCTACTTCGGGCATGGTTAGGGTACGGGGCTAGGGAATGCATTATGTCAATGAATGTCCTCACAAAGCTAGAAGTACCAGGATGTGTGTGTGTATACGTTGGTCCTTCCCTGCTGCAGCACACGTCTGCCCCGCCCACTCACATGTATATAAAGTGCATAAATGTGTACACACGTGCAATACACGCTATCCAAGCAATCTGTTACTGTGATGATGCTGATGAAGACGATGCTGATGAAGACAATGCTGATGAAGATAATTTTGCCGTTTCAGCCTGGTTTTCCTCCTCGTCCTGATTCTGTCAAATGTTGGAGCTTGAAAAGGGAAGATGATTGCTGTGGTTCTTCACGGTGTCATTTCAGGGTTTGTGGACATTTTAATGAAGCCCTTTTCTTTCTCTTTCTCACCGTAACGTTGTGATGTTGATCTGATGATCTGTTGATCTGTTCTCTCTTTCTGTTCGTTTTTTTAAGTGGGCTTGTTGTTAAACTTGTCTGGAAACTTAATAAAGCAGTTTCAGACCCTTGCAGCTGCAGCACCGGTGCTGGTTTGTAAGAGTTTGGACATAACATCTCGTCATCAGTTTAAGTTGCAGAGGTGATCCTGTTTGTAAAACCCCGGCTTTTTAAACTTGTACTTTCACATTTAAATACAAACTATAGGCTTTATGCATAGCTCCAGTACTTCCTGAACTTAATACTGCACCTTTGTTTCCTGTCTTACATGACTGGACAATTTCATTAATCCAGGTGTGTCTGACCTCAGCTAATGATCTGACTCACCTGGATTAGTCATCCCACTGCTGCAGTTTCAGATATTATCTTCAGTTGAAAATAGTTGTAAACTGATTGGCTCATTAAATGGTCTGATTGGACGTTACAGAAAACACCTGATTGCAGTGATTGTCTCAAAGTGTGCTCAACAACATTTTAGTTCAGGAACTCCATTACTTGTTTATTGTATGGTTGTTTTAAATATTTATTTTAAACCCCAATTCAAAATCAATGTCATGATTTTCATGAAGTTTGGTTATATTGACTACGGTGTTGGCTTATTAACCCAAAAGTTGAGTTATATTGACTACAATGTTGGGTTATTAACCCAGAAGTTGTGTTATTTTGACTACAGTGTTGGGTTATTAACCCGGAATTTGGGTTATATTAGCTACAATGTAGGGTTTTTAACCCAGAAGTTGGGTTATATTGACTACAATGTTGGGTTATTAACCCACAAATTGGGTAATATTGATTAAAATGTTGGGCTATTAACCCAGAAGTTGGGTTATACTGACTACAATGTTGGGTTATTAACCCAGAGGTTGGGTTATGTTGACAACAATGTAGGCTTATTGACCCAGAAGTTGGGTTATATTGACTACAATGTTGGGTTATTAACCCAGACGTTGGGTTATATTGACAACAATGTTGGGTTATTAACCCAGAAGTTGGGTTATCTTGACCACAGTGTTGGGTTATAAACCCGGAAGTTGGGTTTTATTGACTACAATGTTGGGTTATTAACCCAGAAGTTGGGTTATATTGATTAAAATGTTGGGTTATTAACCTGGAATTTGGGTTATATAGACAACAATGTTGGGTTATTAACCCAGACATTGGGTCATGTTGACTACAATGTTGGGTTATTAACCTAGAAATTGGGTTATATTGACTACAAAGTTGGGTTATATTGACTACAGTGTTGGCTTATTAACCCAGAAGTTGGGTTATATTGATTACAATGTTGGGTTATTAACCCAGAAGTTGGGTTATATTGACTACAAAGTTGGGTTATATTGATTACAATGTTGGGTTATTAACCCAGAAGTTGGGTTATATTGACTACAAAGTTGGGTTATATTGACTACAGTGTTGGGTTATTAACCCAGAAGTTGGGTTATATTGACTACAATATTGGGTTATTGACCCAGAAGTTTGGGCATCAACACACATATCTGGGTTAACAAATAACCCAGAAATGAGTTGGTCTATTTTTAACCCAACAGTTTGACCCAGGACATTTTAGTGTGATATAGAGAGATTATTGAGGACCCCTGATCAGTTATCACCAGCAAGATGAAATGATGAAACTGGCATCCCAGAATTAAGAACGGGGACTCCTTTATCCATGCTGGAGCCAGCTAGAAGCCGTAGCGTTGACACCAGCCATATCATCTGTCACCTGTGAGGGAGATTTCTCTACAGTCAAGGTCAGACATTTGGTTAACAGTAAACTGTTGGTTTGGTTTCTCTCAGTTTTCTACACCCCACTCACTTTTGTTTTTGTGTAGGTTAAGACAGACCTTCGAAACAGGCTGCAGGGACATCTGACAGCATGCATGCACCTCAGCATCAACAGCCCCCCTAGAGGACTTTCCCTACAACAGAGCCTTAGAGCTCTTTTTTAAAAAAAAACTAGTAAAATGAAGTTCTCTCCAGCCAGGCTGCAGACTGTGGCATTAGATTGGTAAATAAAAGTATTTAGAAAAACATTCAGTTTGAAGCAGCGATAAGTTCAAAATTTGTCATCGTCGTCACCCCTCCTCCGGGCAGAGGTTTAAAAAAAATCCTGGAGGAAACCCTGTATTCTGGTCAGATGAGACCAGAACTGAACTCTTTGGATGTCATAAGACACAAACACTCCCCTGCTTTAAGAAGAAGATGATGAAGCTGCTAGAACGGACCAGTCAATCACCCGGCCTGAAAGAACTGAATGTCCGAGTTGACCGAAGAGACCCGGAACCTTGAAGATCTGAAGGCAGTTTGTGGAAGAATGGACCAAAATCACACCTGAGCAACGTTTTCCACTGGTTTCTCCATACAGGAGGCGTCTGGAACCACCAACAAAGGTTTTTACACTAAGTAGTAAATAAATGTCAGTAAGTGTATTTAATATTTATTCCCTGTGTCACTATATTACACATAACTTCATTTTTGGACATAAATGTTAGGATTTCTTTGTATGTGTGCATTATTGGGTTGTTGCTGACATCTGGTGTAAATTTCATGTCAATAGCTCTACTAGAAATATATTTCTGAGGAAAATGTTGACGTGTTCAATATTTAAGTTGCTTCTTGCAATTTGATATAAATGGAAGTTGTCGCCAAAGAAAACACTGGATCTTGAATCAAATCTAATCAAAATGGTTTTGTGGCAGATTCTGTGATAGGGGCATCATCTTCCACTTGGTCAATGAACCGTCTGGATTCTTGCCCCGAATGAAAAAAAAAATCACCTGACAATTCATCATCAGTTACATTTATTATACATACAAAAGTTTTCTTGCTATAACTCCAACATCACTTTCTTTTTTCATTTTTATTTCTGAACACAAAGAAATAAATTGAAGTACTTTTTCTCTAACTCTTTGACTTAATGTTAAAAACTAGGGATGCACGATATAATTGGCCTGAAAACCAAATATTGGACATCGGCCCACCCCGATCAGCCCACTGTTTTTAAAGTCTACACACACACACAAAAAAATCTTCTTCAAAAACTTATTTTTTACAGACTTTAAAACTTCTAAAGACTAGGGGGTGTGAAAACATATCAGTTCACTGAAAAATCGCTATTTTTTCATATGCTGATATCGTGATATTTAAAAACGCGGTATCGATCTATTTTTACCAACGAAATCTCGTGAGATTTTTTGAGTAAAATAGATCAATACCGCATTTTTAAATACTGATTTAAAAATGCAGCATGTGCAAATTTTGCGATATTTCAGTGTATCGATATTTTTTCCCACCCCTATTTCATCGTTCTGTTACAAAATCTCGCAAGAATTCACAAAAATTCCATGATGTCATATGCTGACATCATAATGACATTTAAAAACGCAGTATCGATCTATTTCATTATGCTATTACGAAATCTCGAGAGAATCCCTGAAATATTCAGAGATTTTGTAACAGAATGATGAAATCACCCAAGATTTTGCAAGTAGATCAATCCCACGGTTTTAAATATCGATTGGATATTGGCATATGAAAATATCGCAACATTTCAGTGTATCAATATTTTCCTTCACCCCTATTTTTCAAAGTGTCGGAAATGGATAATAAACCTGCTATTTGCAATGACTGCTTATGTTATTCAGCTTTAATATCGGTATCAATATCAGTTATCGACCATCTGAGTTTTAAAATATCAGCATATAGGATATTGGCCAAAATTCCAATATTGTGCATCCCTATTAAAAACAATCAAACAAGATTCAGATGATATCTACGCAGACTTTTCTGGAAGGTTTATAAAAGGCACAGTATTCCAAACGGCCGTCATCCCGGGGCCGTTGGGACGGTCTCTCAGATAAAGGCCACTGGTTTCTGGTAAACGTGAAGCTTCAGCTCTCTGGCTCATAGATCTTCAGCAGGTGCTGCAGGTCAGATGGATAACCGGTGACGGGGCAGCAGCGGCTGGCCTTCACATACGTGTAGATGCAGCGGTAACAGAAGACGAAGCCGGAGGTGGACAATGCCGTGGCGTTGCTACGCAGCCTCTGGCACAGCGGGCAGTTCCTGGCGTCGGCATCCCGGCTGCGATCTGGCTGCAGGTGGAGGGGAGGGGGAGGCGCGGGCAGGGAGGTGAGGCTTTTCACCGCGCTCTGGTTGTCTGACGAGTACCACCACTCCAGGAACTGCAGGAAGAACACGCCCAGAGAGAGGGAGGTGGACAAGGAAATGGCCATGCCCCTCACCGCCTGGGTCGTGAGCCACCACGCTCTCTGCAGCAGGCTGCAAACAGAAACAACAACAGTTACAGCCTGCATCAGTCACAAACATCCCAAACACCTCCACTGGATCAGCCTCTACAACATCTGTGGTCGCAGATCAGTCACGGCTGCCCCGAAGATACAGGCAGACCAGGGCAACTAGAAACAACTATCCCAGGAACAGGCAGCCCAGGGCAACATGGGCCCTGGGGCAACAAGATACAACTATCCCAGGGGAGACATGGGCCCAGGGGAAACGAGATACAACTATCCCAGGGGAAACACGGGCCCTGGGGTAACAAGATACAACTATCCCAGGGGAAACATGGGCCCAGGGGAACACGGGCCCAGGGGTAACAAGATACAACTATCCCAGGGAGACACGGGCCCAGGGGAGACATGGGCCCAGGGGTAACAAGATACAACTATCCCAGGGGAAACATGGGCCCAGGGGAGACATGGGCCCAGGGGAACACGGGCCCAGGGGTAACAAGATACAACTATCCCAGGGGAGACACGGGCCCAGGGGAGACATGGGCCCTGGGGTAACAAGATACAACTATCCCAGGGGAGACATGGGCCCTGGGGTAACAAGATACAACTATCCCAGGGGAGACATGGGCCCAGGGGTAACAAGATACAACTATCCCAGGGGAAACATGGGCCCAGGGGTAACAAGATACAACTATCCCAGGGGAAACATGGGCCCAGGGGAGACATGGGCCCAGGGGAAACAAGATACAACTATCCCAGGGGAAACATGGGCCCAGGGGAGACATGGGCCCAGGGGTAACAAGATACAACTATCCCAGGGGAAACATGGGCCCAGGGGTAACAAGATACAACTATCCCAGGGGAAACATGGGCCCAGGGGAGACATGGGCCCAGGGGAAACAAGATACAACTATCCCATGAACAGGTAGCCTAGAGGAAACAGGCCCAGCGGAAAAAGTTTACCTCCCGCCTGCTGGCTTGCTGCTGCTTTTCCGCTCCATGTCCCTGATGTCCTGGGCGTTCAGTCGGGCGAGTCTGGCGTTGGCGAGCCATAGCAGCGGGCTGTGGGTCCTGCTGACGCCAAAGACAAAAAGCAGCTGCTGGCAGAAGATCCAGGCCTGCCAGGCCGAGCTGACATAGGGATATGCCGCCACCGCCGCCCGGTACAGCCTCTGGCTCCTGGTCTGAGCCAGCCTGATGGAGAAGTCTTCCTCGTCCCTCTGCCGTGCCAGAGTCGCCTCGAGTTTGCCCCGAAGGTATGGCACCAGACACAGGAGGACAAGGGAGCGCCAGCGGGACGTCCCGTATGGCCCAAGCCCACCGGAAACTCTCTTCAGGCCGTAGAAGTTCTCAGAGAAGGAGGCGCTGCAGCTGGACAGAAAGTGGTTCTGGAGGAGGAGGTCCAGCAGCAGGTATAACTCATCAAAGCTTCTCCACAGGAGGCCAAAGCGGGAGGGGTTGGATTCAGCCAGAACCTGAGAAAGAGAGAAGGGGGGGGGGTGTCTTAGCTCAACCACCATCATGCAGGGTTCCATAGCTTCCAGCACTGGTGCACCTAACTTTTTCATGTAGGTGCACCAACATGTTTCCAGCATCATGTCAGCAGCTCATTTTAATCCAGTTTCAGGATTTTCTTTTGATCATTTTACATAGACATTAGGCATGCAACGATATAAAACTTTCATGTCACTGTTATTGTGACCAAAAGTATCATGGTTATTGATATTATTGCGGTATTGGTGAAATCTGCTCAAAATGTTCAAAACGTTCTTAGGCTGCGTACACACCAAACGCGATTTGGGCGTCAAGGGCGTCAGGTTTACATGCAAAGTCAATGGCCGACAATGGAATCACTGATTT
This sequence comes from Atherinomorus stipes, assembly GCA_023101725.1. Lineage (NCBI taxonomy): Eukaryota > Metazoa > Chordata > Actinopteri > Atheriniformes > Atherinidae > Atherinomorus > Atherinomorus stipes. The sequence goes on along the minus strand of JALJCO010013917.1, from coordinate 30,529 downwards.
AGAAAACAGCATTAAAGACAAACAGTTAAGACAAACATGTCAAAAAACTTTAAAGGCCGACTTTAATTTTAAACATATGTAGAGGCCTTTGTAGTGTATCAGGTCCACACTGAACATTGCTAATGCAAAAATGTACAAATACTAGTCCGACGGGGCTTTCCTGCCGCTCGTCTGAAACAGCGCCCCCAGCAACAGACCGGAAGTGACGTAGGGGTAGACGAACGCTCCGACTCTACACATAAAAGCATGGATCACAGCAGGATGAGGAGACTCTGAATAACACATTCATCACAGCTTTAATGCTGAAGGCCACAGATATATGTAGAGACATGAAAATGTGGAAAATAACATGGAAAATTTATTTTGTAAGTCACCTTTGGATTAGTTTTCATTTTTAGATCATGTACAAGATGCTTGGTGTCACATTTAGGCTGCATACACACCAAACGTGATTTGAACGACAAAATTGCGCCTGACGCCCAAAGTTGGACGCTTGGTCACTAAAAAGTCAGACGCTTGATTTCCAGCGTCTTGACGCCCCTGGTGCGCGGCGAGGGATGTCCAGCCAAGCCGCGCTCGACGCGCCTCGGGAGGAGCCTCTGCTTTCTCTTTTTCCTGTCACCGGTTTGTCTGCACCATGACAGATGCATGAGAGAGCGGCTCGGCTTTATGTGATAAATAAAGCAGGGGAATGTTGTCTTCGGGCATCTCTGCTCTGAGTCTGCTCTGACCTACTAACCATGACATTTATGTCCCCCTGCATCTCTAGGACCTGACATCTATGTCTCCCTGCATTTCTAGGACAATGACATCTATGTCCCCCTGGATCTCTAAGACCATGACATCAATGTCCCCCTGCATCTCTAGGACCTGACATCTACGTCCTCCTGCATCTCTAGGACCTGACATCTATGTCCCCCTGCATCTCTAGGACGAGACATCTATGTCCGCCTGCATCTCTTGGACAATTACATCTTTGTCCACCTGAATCTCAAGGACATAACATCTATGTCCCCCTGCATCTCCAGGACCATGATATCTATGTCCCCCTGCATCTCTGGGACCTGAAATCTATGTCCCCCTGCATCTCTAGGACCTGACATTTGTGTCCCTCTGCATCTCTGGAAATCCTCCACCAGTGTGGCAGTGTAGACGGCTTACAGTCAGGAAAATAACTGCGACTGCACGACTACATGCAATTGCAGTTCACCAAGTACGGTAACCAGATACACCAGTGTGCATGTTAACTTGTGATGTTTACGTAAAATCAAGATCAGAACGACAAGATTGAAGATATGAATGACTTATTTCCACTGTACTGTGTAGCTCAGTGTGTAACTGCAGGAGTGGAATGACTGGTTTTATTTTGCTCCTGGTTCGAACCTCGCTGCTGCTGCATCGGGCTTTCTGGATGTCTTACCTGTTTGTCTGATTGTTTATTTCATGTACTATCTCCCATGTCTTCACAACCACACCACTTTATAATGTCACATTAAATCAACGAGTGTTTGTTTGTTTGTTTGCTGGGTCGCTCAGTTCTAATGAACAGCAGAGTGAAGCATCACTGTTCTCATGTGGATTGTTGAATCTGCGCGTTCAGAAAACAGGCTGAGTTCTCCTGAAGACAACGTCTGCAAACATCACCAGTTAACACAGAAACCAGTTACCTCGTAACACCGGGACGGTTTCTGGCAGACCCACCTTCACAGACTGGTACTGGTCATTGGCGGAGCGGGGGGGCGGCTTAGGGGGCTGAAGCCTGGAATGATCATATCTTTTTTGAAGTTTCTTTTTTCTGCTTTTCATTATTCTAGATTTGATGATTTCTCATCAACTACAATATATGCAAAACGTAATAAAAAGGGGACGCTGCATGTCATAACTAGGCTCCCCCCTCTCTAAACTTGGTCTGGTCCAAACTACGCGCGCCTTGTGTTGGCACTTCACCTCACAGGAGCTCACCGGCGTGCAGTGCGGCCTGCAGCAGGTCCCACGAGCTTGTTTATTCAGAGCATCAGACGACGTTAATCCCAGGGGGGGGACCGGGTCCTTTCATACCCCGGTCTCCCGGGCGCTACTGGGGGGAGGGGGGAAACAGTGGCTGCTTCACGCGCCAGTGGTTAAGGCTGGCTGCATTGCGGGGGATGCCTGGCCTGCTGCGTCCAGGGGTGGGGGATGGGGGTGGGGGGGAACGTGTTGGGGGCTTGGAGCTCGCGGCTCCTTCCCCGGCCCGAGCTAACACTCAGGAGGCACGAGGGCATGGGCAAGAGAGAGGTGGGTATGTGAAAATAATGAATGAGAGTGTGAAAGAGGAAATGTGGGAGGGAGGAACTTGGGCTGGAAGAGGGAGGAGATGTGGGTAAGTGGTTGGAGGAAAGGGGGGATGGAGGAAGGAGTGGCATGCTCGTGAGTGTCTATTAGGGATGGTCATGAGGGGCTGAAGGAAGGAAGGGCGGGAGTGTGATAGGTCAGAGGGATGGGCGGGGCTGGACATGTAAGGGGGGACTGTATGGGGTATTGGGGGTATAGGGAGGTGGGGGCGTATGTGTGGGGGGTAGGGAGGGGTTGGTGCAGTTATGTGGGGGGAGTGCATGTGTGTGTTAGAGGGTATGAGGAGGTGGGGGTAGGTGTGGACGGTAGAGGGAGGAGAGTGTTGGGGGTGGAGAGAGGAGTGAGTGTGGGTATGTAAGGTCGGAGAGCGGAGTGGGTGGGTGTATGTGTGTGTGGGGGGGGGTACATGGAGGTGTTGGGTAGGGCTGGGCGGTGTGGGCGGAGGTTCGTATCTCGGTGTTCGTGCCGGGCATCTTGGTGTCGATGTGGTGCGGTGTGGCTGCGGGTTGGTTGGGGGCCGGGCGCTTTGGTGGGGGGTGCGGTTTTGTTTGTGGCTTCCGGGGCTTTGTATGCGGGGCGGGCGCGGGGGGATCTGTATCTTGTATGTGGTTGCTCTTGCGGTATTGATGTCTTGGGTGCCTGTGTCTCGATGTGGGGGCGGTGACGGTATATCTTTCAGCCCTAGTGTTGGGGTAGGTGTGTGGGGAGTGTGTGTGTGAGTGTGGTGGCGGGGTAGGGGGTGGTAGAGGTGGTGGCGCCCTGGTGTCAGGTGTGTGGGGCAGGGACTTTGGGGTGGGGGCTGGCCTGCCTTGGGGGGGTGTCGTCTGGGGGGTCCGGTCCTCCTGGGTTTCGGTTGGGCCGCCCGGGTCCGGGGGGGGGGGGGGGGGGGGTGGTGGCTGCTCCTGGGCGCTTGGGCCCTGGGCCCGGCGCTGTCTCTGCTCCGGGGGACGCCAGGCGCCCGGTGGGGTCGGCAGCTGCTGGTCTTGGTCCGCTGGGGCCTGGGCCCCCAGACCGCGGGGGGCTCCGGCTGGGGCCGCCTTTTGCCGCCCTTCGGGGGATTCATGTCCGCTCTTTGGGGGGGGGGGGGGGGGGGGGGTGGCTGGGATCTGGGCCTCTGGGTGGCTGCTGGGGGCCTGGGTCGCGAGCCTTGCGGGCTTCCTCCTCCTTACAGAGACGAGGCTGCATCTGCATGACTGTATCACCACGGAGACCCTTTATTATGCATGTTGACACTGTGACACTACTTCCCATTGCGATGACTAGGTTGTACCTCTTCTCTGCTTCCCATTGCGATGACTAGGTTTTACCTCTTCTCTACTTCCCATTGCGATAACTAGGTTGTACCTCTTCTCTGCTTCCCATTGCGATGACTAGGTTGTACCTCTTCTCTACTTCCCATTGCGATGACTAGGTGGTACCTCTTCTCTACTTCCCATTGCGATGACTAGGTTGTACCTCTTCTCTACTTCCCATTGCGATGACTAGGTTTTACCTCTTCTCTACTTCCCATTGCGATGACTAGGTTTTACCTCTTCTCTACTTCCCATTGCGATGACTAGGTTGTACCTCTTCTCTGCTTCCCATTGCGCTGACTAGGTTGTACCTCTTCTCTACTTCCCATTGCGATGACTAGGTTTTACCTCTTCTCTACTTCCCATTGCGATAACTAGGTTGTACCTCTTCTCTGCTTCCCATTGCGATGACTAGGTTTTACCTCTTCTCTACTTCCCATTGCGATGACTAGGTGGTACCTCTTCTCTACTTCCCATTGCGATGACTAGGTTGTACCTCTTTCTCTACTTCCCATTGCGATGACTAGGTTTTACCTCTTCTCTACTTCCCATTGCGATGACTAGGTTGTACCTCTTCTCTGCTTCCCATTGCGCTGACTAGGTTGTACCTCTTCTCTACTTCCCATTGCGATGACTAGGTTTTACCTCTTCTCTACTTCCCATTGCGATGACTAGGTTGTACCTCTTCTCTACTTCCCATTGCGATGACTAGGTTGTACCTCTTCTCTACTTCCCATTGCGATGACTAGGTTGTACCTCTTCTCTACTTCCCATTGCGATGACTAGGTTGTACCTCTTCTCTGCTTCCCATTGCGCTGACTAGGTTGTACCTCTTCTCTGCTTCCCATTGCGCTGACTAGGTTGTACCTCTTCTCTGCGTAGTTCTGCGTGTGTTTGTATGATCTGAGGATATTTAAGCCACCTGCAGGTCCTCCTGTAGGGGATTGCTTGTTTTGTTTTCCAACAGAGACCTTGGTTGTTTAGGGATCGCGGTACAGATGTACCAGTGAACTGTGTAAGTGGATTCATGTTTTCTCTCCTCTCTCTCTTCCTCTTTCTTACTCCTTTCTCTCTGTTTCACTTTCTATCATTACCTCTGTTAACTTTCATTTCTCCCTTGTCAGGCACAGCAGTATGAAATGGAATGGTGTAATAGACAAATGTTTAAATAAAGAAATGAAATGAATAAACATGATATCAAGTGGAGCCTTATGTTCATAAAGCTCCGCTTGATAAAGCAAAACTGTTCAACAGAATAAAGCAATCAGATTTCCATTCTGCTTGCTTCAATGCTGGACAGGACAAGTAAAAAAGAAAAAAAAAAGAAAAAAAAAATCTAAAGTTCATCTGGTAGGTGGTGGTCACGCGTTATATGGAAACAAACCTGTCATGAATGACGGCGGTGTGTCCGTTACTTTTCCCTTGTAACTTTTAGAACAGTCAGATGTCATTATGTTTGGCAGTGAGAACAGATGTGATCGTTTCAACAAGATGAGTGAACGTAATTATTGAAATCGTAATATGGTGCGTTTAGCATTGGTTTATGAAACAAGTACAGTAATGGGCTAAGCCCAATAAATTTCCATAAATTTATAATTAATTTTTACTAACTTTTGATAAACATATACAGTAGACTATATATACTATTTTTTAGTGATTTGCCAACCGTGGACATCAGGTCCTTTTTTTTTAAAAAAAAAGTGAACAGCTCAGATGAGAGAAAACAACTAAAGACAATTTCACAATGATATCATATGTCATCTTTGGATGATAATAATTTGCTCTGCTTGATGTATGAATGAAGGACAAAAAAGAGAGAGATGGTAGTAAGAAAGAAAAATGCCAGCATGAGCATTTTAGAACACACTTACCCTAGTTTGTGTAGGCTACTTTCTTTGGAAGTTGAGATTAAATGATGTCATGTTTAAATGCTTCATATAGCAGTAACAAAAACACATTACCTGCTGATATTGTGGTTTCAGCCCACCACAATATGCAGGTATGACCTTTTACTTGTTTCAACTCCAGAACAAAGGTACAAATAACCTTATAATTGTGTGGAATATATTGGTGTGTCAATTTTTACAATAATATTTTTTGTGGCTCTTGTTGGTGTTAGTACAGGAAAGATGACAGCAAGAATGAGAAATATACAGAGGTAGAACAAGAACCAGGTTAAAAAAAAAGAAGATAATGGGATTATATTTTAGGACATGTTTACTTTGGGTGAGGTAGAATTTTTAACAGTTTTTCTTTATACTTTTGTTTAGCCTAAATTATGAATACATCCCTGACTGAGTCCTGGTTTAGTCCTGGTTAGAACTGGTTCTGTGAATTCTGTTCAGTGAGTCCTTGTTTAGTCCTGAGCCATGTACTGGTGTCCTTTGAGTGAGATGTGTGACACCAAGACCGAGTTTTACTTTACTGGTTATCCATTAATACATTACAATGAAAACCTAATGTAGTACTATGATTATTAAAGAACATGGGCAGGACATGTTAAACGTTAGATAGATAAAGATGAATACTGAATAATTTTTGGTACCACACTGCTAGATTAAGTTATTACTTTTTTGGTGTACTGGATCACCCTTCTAACGAATCTTTTTGTGGGCTAAGCCCCTGATGATGACAATGTCTAGCTCCGCCCCTGGCTGGTTCTGGGACCGGACCGGGACTCACCTTCGCGGCGTGCCTCAGCGCGGGTCGGACCGCCTCCATCAGGGACTCCTGAGCCAGGACCTCAAAGATGGAGGGCTGCAGGTCTGCAGGTGTGGAGGTCAGGTGGGCTCCAGCCTCCGCCATGCTGCTGCACGCGCTCAGGTCTGGACTCACACAGTCACGTGTCTGCTCTCATCTGAGAGAAACCTGATCAGGAAGAGGACGTGACGTTTACCAGGTAAACAACACAACGCGGTCCAGGTAAACATGTAAACAAAAGTAAAACATACCTTGTTGATGTTGTCCGCTACGTCAGCAGAGCTGCGTCACTTACGTCTCTGAACACGTCAGCATCATGTTGAGAAGCAACCACCTCGCGGTGCGCGAGACGTTATTTTAAATTAGCGCAGCAGCAGTTTGCGCCGCAGCTGACCGTCTGCAGGCGGACTGAGCGCTACTTCCGCACTCACTCGCTTCCTGACGTCGGTCTGTGCAACGTCACCACGTACTCCTGCTCATATACGTAGACATACATACGTAGACACCCCATTGGACGAGATGCATTGGACGCTGCTGGCCGCTAGGCTGACATGCCTATCGGGCGGCCATCTTGGGTCAGACCACAGTTCAGACCGCTGCTGTCAGAGTGAATGAAGGCTCCTCACATCTCATATTAATCACATGTAAGACACGTAAAAAATAAAATAAAATTTCACATTGAGCACTTAGATGACTCCACCGTTTCAATAACCAAGACGAACTGGAAAAAAAATTTATTTGGAAAACATTTATTTATTTAGAACCAAAACAATTTAAACGCAAGTGAATAAAGTCAAACTTTATTCCCTTGATTCAAACTGGATTCAGAGTTCTGGAATCACTGATCAGCCTTTATGCAACGTTCTGACACTGGATTTTATTTATTTACTTTTTCTTTCCTTTTCCCTTTGTAATGCCCGTACTCTTTTGTATTACTGTGTATTCCGTGTACATTCTTAACAAAGTTTAGAATAAATGAATGAATGATTAATTAATCAATTCTTAATTAATAAGTGATTATTAATGAATATTAAGAAATTAACTAATAACTCACTGAATTATTAATCAATGGATTAATTAAGACATTATGAATTATTTAATAAATGTGAATGAATTACTTGAATATTAACAGATTTTTTGATTAACTAAATTTTATTGTTGTGTCAGGCTTATAACCTGTCCAGGTGGACTTTGACTGTCTCTAAACGTTTGCATGCAGATGTCCAACTTTTCATGTTCAAGTATTTATTCTCCAACATGCTGCTCTCTAAGAAGATGAAGCATAAAAGTGTCTGAACCATGAAGGAGAACTAAATATTCTGCTGGTGAACCTGGTCTGATGATGTCAGGATGTGAAGAGGATGATGAAGAGGACTGTTTAGGTCAAACCTGTCATTCAACCAGAACCTTAAGTGTCCGTTGAGTTATTTGTAGTTAATCATTTTGTTAGAAGACATGTTTTTTGTAGTTCAAATATTAACATTGAATAGTTGTACATGTGTATTCAGAATTCCAGAGAAAGTGGAATCATGTTCACCTGTAAAGGTTGTTCTGGGTTTGAGCTTCATTCTGGCATCATGCAGCCAAATTACCTCCAATATGATGTAAGCAGTTTGTATGTGATGATCTTTCTGGATGAGAGAATCTGAGGAGGACCTGGGGCCTCATGTACAAAGAGTTGCGTGGATTTCCTACTGAAACCCGGCGTACGATCAAATCCTGAAAACGTCATACGCACAAAAGTTTTCAGATGTATGAATCTGTGCGCACGCATGGATCCAAGTACTTTTCCTTTGTACATCCCAATCAACGTGGAATTGAGCGCACATGTTGGAGTACCTGACGCCTCCCTGTCCACACCCCCACATAAATACGCAAATGACATTTAAATGAGATCTGCAGCGGAGATTCTCCTCTCTGCACCATCAGAAAGACAAAATATGAGCATGACAGTGAATGAAAATGAAAAAAATTCACGGAGAACGAACTTGAGGCAGCTTGTTTAAGTAGAAATGCGCAAAAATGTGAACTTTAACACGCTGTTGTCCGGCAACACACCCAACAGAAAAGTGAATGGGAGAGTGTGTGTCGCGGTCAAAGATGGGGGGTCAGAGTCGCGCACACAAGCCGAAAAACGAAGTGGTCCAACTTCAAGTTGGATGTGAATCAGAGGACGGCTGCTCGTGACTGCATTTCGTCTTTCAGAGGTGGGGGGAGTTCACGCGGGTGACTCCGGTTTTACTAAAGGTAAATAAATATATATTTGTGAAACGTGTGTTTATACAGTCGCCTCCTCACAGCCTGATGTCGCCCCCCCACAGCCTGATGTCACGGGAAATACTGTATTTATTAGCTGACACAATCTATCACCATAAGAGGACGTGCAGCATTGGGAATTCCTCCTGCATCACCTGCGTCACAGCCTCGGGGGTTTCCTAACCCGGGATGCAGATGTAACTGACCTGTTGCTATTAAATTGCCATACCGGCCGAGTCCTCCCCCCCCCCCCCTACTGTGTTGGTATAAGTGATTGAACAGATCATCCTATAGATGTCCTCACAAATTAAGTGCATTAATAAACAAACCGGCATATAAGTGAATTTATTCGCCGGAGCGCGTGGAGGCACAGCTGGGTGTGTTGCCCCCCCAGCCTGGCTTCAGCTCTGTGCACAGAGATGTCTCTGGGAACTTAAAGCGTCTGACCAGCCAGTTATCATTAAATCAGTAAATCTTCTCGACCTCTAAAAACACTCTCTGTATATCCACCATTTCGAACGTCTTCTTCCATCTAAAGCAGCTGCTGGAAAGGAGCCTATTTTTGCTCCACTTTGCGCTTTTATATCCACACATAATTGCAGACGCAGGTGTTAATTGTTTATGAGGGCTGTTTGTTCATGTGTCTGACCACATCACTCAGTCTGGGGATGGTTGTTTTCACATTTATTTCTTTTAACAGTTTCCAGCGTCGCCTCCAAGTGTCGCCAAAGTCTCCACAGCTGTAGAAACGTTCGTACGCAGCCATGAAGTTGACGTGAAGCACCGCACATTTCCACGGTCACTCCATTCTTGATACATCTCGACTTTACCTGGAAATGATCGTGCGCCACGTTTTAGTGCGTACGAACCCTTTGTACATGAGGCCCCAGGACTGGTCTCGACCTGGTGGATGCACCTCCTGGATCATGGACCTGCAGGACTGGTCTGGACCTGTTGGATCCACCTCCTGGATCATGGACCTGCAGGACTGGTCTGGACCTGTTGGATCCACCTTCTGGAACATGGACCTGCAGACAGAGCAGGACTGGTCTGGACCCGGTTGATCCACCTCCTGGATCATGGACCTGCAGACAGAGCAGGACTGGTCTGGACATGGTGGATCCACCTTCTGGAACATGGACCTGCAGACAGAGCAGGACTGGTCTGGACCTGTTGGATCCACCTCCTGGATCATGGACCTGCAGGACTGGTCTGGACCCGGTTGATCCACCTCCTGGATCATGGACCTGCAGGACTGGTCTGGACCCGGTTGATCCACCTGCTGGATCATGGACCTGCAGACACAGAGCAGGACTGGTCTGGACCTGGTGGATCCACCTCCTGGATCATGGACCTGCAGGACTGGTCTGGACCTGTTGGATCCACCTCCTGGATCATGGACCTGCAGACAGAGCAGGACTGGTCTGGACCTGTTGGATCCACCTCCTGGATCATGGACCTGCAGACACAGAGTAGGACTGGTCTGGACCTGGTGGATCCACCTCCTGGATCATGGACCTGCAGGACTGGTCTGGACCTGTTGGATCCACCTCCTGGATCATGGACCTGCAGGACTGGTCTGGACCCGGTTGATCCACCTCCTGGATCATGGACCTGCAGGACTGGTCTGGACCTGTTGGATCCACCTCCTGGATCATGGACCTGCAGGACTGGTCTGGACCCGTTGGATCCACCTCCTGGATCATGGACCTGCAGGACTGGTCTGGACCTGGTGGATCCACCTCCTGGATCATGGACCTGCAGACAGAGCAGGACTGGTCTGGACCTGGTGGATCCACCTTCTGGATCATGGACCTGCAGGACTGGTCTGGACCTGTTGGATCCACCTCCTGGATCATGGACCTGCAGACACAGAGCAGGACTGGTCTGGACCTGTTGGATCCACCTCCTGGATCATGGACCTGCAGACAGAGCAGGACTGGTCTGGACCTGTTGGATCCACCTCCTGGATCATGGACCTGCAGACAGAGCAGGACTGGTCTGGACCTGGTGGATCCACCTCCTGGATCATGGACCTGCAGGACTGGTCTGGACCTGGTGGATCCACCTCCTGGATCATGGACCTGCAGGACTGGTCTGGACCCGGTTGATCCACCTCCTGGATCATGGACCTGCAGGACTGGTCTGGACCCGGTTGATCCACCTCCTGGATCATGGACCTGCAGGACTGGTCTGGACCCGGTTGATCCATCTCCTGGATCATGGACCTACAGGACTGGTCTGGACCCGGTTGATCCACCTCCTGGATCATGGACCTACAAACACAGAGTAGGACTGGTCTGGACCCGGTTGATCCACCTCCTGGAACGTGGACCTGCAGACAGAGCAGGACTGGTCTGGACCCGGCTGATCCACCTCCTGGATCATGGACCTGCAGGTCTGGTCTGGACCTGTTGGATCCACCTCCTGGATCATGAACCTGCAGGTCTGGTCTGGACCCGGTTGATCCACCTCCTGGATCATGGACCTGCAGGACTGGTCTGGACCTGTTGGATCCACCTCCTGGATCATGGACCTGCAGGACTGGTCTGGACCTGTTGGATCCACCTCCTGGATCATGGACCTGCAGGACTGGTCTGGACCTGTTGGATCCACCTCCTGGATCATGGACCTGCAGGACTGGTCTGGACCTGGTGGATCCACCTCCTGGATCATGGACCTGCAGGACTGGTCTGGACCTGTTGGATCCACCTCCTGGATCATGGACCTGCAGGACTGGTCTGGACCTGTTGGATCCACCTCCTGGATCATGGACCTGCAGGACTGGTCTGGACCCGGTTGATCCACCTCCTGGATCATGGACCTGCAGGACTGGTCTGGACCTGGTGGATCCACCTCCTGCATCATGGACCTGCAGACAGAGCAGGACTGGTCTGGACCCGGTTCATCCACCTCCTGGATCATGGACCTGCAGACAGAGCAGGACTGGTCTGGACCCGGTTGATCCACCTCCTGCATCATGGACCTGCAGACAGACTTGGACCTGGAGGACAGAACCTCTCAGGTTCTCATAGAAAGCTCCAGCAGCAGCTGCAGAACTCCTGTGGTCCTGGAACATTATTATACTGCTGAATAGTAAATGATGAGGAACATTTCTGTCACTGTCCCTTTATTTTATCCTCCATCTGCTGGGATGAACTGTGAAGGAAAAACGTTTCTGAAGTTGTGAGATAATTGTTTATTTCATCAGGACAGTGTCAATGTCAATCACAAAGTTCTGTCTTTATTCTTCTTCATCATTTATAATAAAACTTTGGTCCAAGTATTGAGCTGTTGGTTCTCTCACCATTAGAACAGATCTGTGTAACCAGATTAACTGATAAACCAGATTTACTGATTCATTAAAACCGTGAATTATAAAATATCATAAATATTTGTACTAAAGTGATAAATGACATATTCTAAAGGCAGTAGCTACCCTGTTCCTCTGACATGTGGAGGATCATACTCTGCTCTGTGCATGGTAAACACACATTATGACAGGAACGGATCCAGTCCAGGGGTCTCATTTATAAAACTTTATAAAACCCAAAGTTTGCTTACGCCGAAAAATATTCTGATTTATAAAAGCGGGCGTACGCAAAAATCCAAGCAATTTCCCCCGTCATAAATCACACTCTCCTTGGAAGTTTGCGCAGGTGAATTTGGCTCATTTCCCGCCCCCCCTACACGCCCACTTTCTACCATGAAGGGTCAATGCAAAGCACCTCATGGATATTTTTGCATATAAATAAGCTGATCTGAGGCATTTAAACTTGATCGCGGCGACTGAGAAGACGAGAAAACGCAGTTTCATGGAGAACGAAGTGGAGGAGCTTGTTGGTGGTGAAACGTTGAAAGAACGTTATATTTGGACGTCACAGAGGAATCGCAGATAAACAGAAGTGACATCACGTTGCTGCAGCGGTGAATGAACACAACGGCTGCTGCACACCGGAGGCGTTGTGGTCAACAACTGCGCACCGGGATTAAACGGATTCGGCCAGTTTAACACACAGATCCAGGAGTTCCCAAACTTTCTGAGCCACGACCCCCCCCAGATACCAGACGTTGTTGTTCCTGACCCCCCCCAGATACCAGACGTTGTTGTTCCTGACCCCCCCCCCCCCCCCAGATACCAGACGTTGTTGTTCCTGACCCCCCCAGATACCAGACGTTGTTGTCCCTGACCCCCCCCCCCCCCGATACCAGACGTTGTTGTTCCTGACCCCCGCAACAGCTGAGATCATCCTGCAGCATCTACATGTGAGGCTGGAAAACTGTCAGAATCTTCATGAATTAGGGGGATAACGGGGGTTTGGTGGATTATTAATGAAATGAAATGATATTAATCCCAGAAGGGAAATTCAATGTTTGTAATACTGTTTTTTTTTACAATATAACATCTAACATAACAATAATATAAAAAGTACAAGTGCAACAATAATCATACATATGTACACAACTGTAAGAAAAACATGATAATAAAAAAAACAACTTAGCTGACCAAGATATGAGACGGGGCTTTGCAAGATATTGCTAAATTGCCATTTTTATTCTGAGTTAGGCGCTAATTTATTTATTAGAAAATGAATGCGTTTATATTCCTACAGATTAATCTCCTGCATTAACAGATTTATTTTGACAACCCTAAAAATTCTAAATGTATTTAGTTTACAGCGATTACAAACGTCTGGCGACCCTCTGAAATGATCTAAGAATCCCCAGTTCGGGAAGGTTGCTCAGGGGAATCTATCGGCATCAGTCAGTAATCATGGAGGAATATTGGTGGTTTCTAAAAACTCTCTCCATCTTTATCCTTTTCTTTCCATGATCTTCCAGCAGTGCAGCGCGTCCATGTGAAGCATTATGTACGAGTGTCACCGTTTCCTCAGTAATTACAATCAGCCTCCACACCTGGTTACAGGTAACCTACCAATAACTGTCATCCTATATAACTGAAGCTGCAGCTACTGTAGCTCTGAAATGAGGCTGATGGATCGTACAGCTCAATCCAGGAACAGACGGGGGTTTACGATGGTCTCCAGTCTGATATGATGGTTAAATGCACGATCGTGGCTTCAGCTCATCATCTTACCAGCGGTGCCGCCAGTTTCCCGTCTCCAAAATGTTCGTGCGCAGGTTCAGAGTTTGTGCCGCCAGTTTCCCGTCTCCAAAATGTTCGTGCGCAGGTTCAGAGTTTGCGTACAGGTGCGCACATTTTCCCGTCAGGTTTGTTTTTATAAATCTGAAACTTTGCGTGGAAAATTACTTACGCCACTTTCAGGCCCTGTTTTGTGCGTAAGCAGCTTTATAAATGAGACCCCAGGTCTGCTTCAGACCAGGCCCACCTCCACCTGCTGTTTGGTCCAGATCAACATAGATTCTGAACAGACAATCAACAAAAACACAGATTAACTAAATTAAAATACAATACTAAGAAAACATTTAAAAAGAAAAAGCAGAGGCACCTCTCAGACCCCAATTTAGACTCCAGGAAGATGAAGAAGAAAAGTTTGGTCTGGTGAGACGAAGAGAACCACACTGGAGTCTGACCTATCAATTTGGCGGGGGGGGACACAACACCGGCACTGGAGTAAGACGGGAGTAAACAACCGAGCAGCTGTTTTTCTTTCTTTTTTCTAATTGGAGGAGCTCCGATCCAGTCTGGGAATAAAACGCACCCACAGTTGCTTTCTTCTCACTAACGAGGTAAATGTGATGTATGATGGAAATAAGGATGCAGAATATTTCAATGCTAAGTTGTTAGCATGTAAATGTAGCAGTGTGACAGCCATGTGACTGTTCCCGGGGACGAGAGACACTCTGGACACTTGTTAAATTTAGTTGATGTGGTAATTTTATAAAGTAATGGTGGCCTCAGCCTGTGAATTTAGATATTTGAACTACAAGCCAGCGTTAGCCTGTGGCTATGGTTAGCATACAGTACGTCAGTTTACTCAACGATCAAACTGTAAACAACGTACAGATTTATAACTTTATTACTTCAGTAGACATTGTGTCTCTAACTCTGGGCTCAGACTGAGTGTAATGTGGTTAAATTAGAGACCAACGCAGTCCAAGCAGCTCATGCGTGTGCACGACATTAGCGTCACTTCCACTTGTCGTCAGAGCATTTGTTTCGCCAGAGGGGGGCGAACTTCTGGGAAAAACCTGGAACTTGCGCAGAACTCCTTTAATCGTATTTGTGATCAGAAATTTATTAGAAATCAGCCAAACCTTTTTCTAGTGCACATCATCCACAAATGAGTTCCAATGAGAAAAAGCATGATGTAAAGACGTAGTATTCATTTGAAATGAAATGAAATGAAAAATACTTTATTTATCCCAGAAGGGAAATTCAACATTGCAAGAAGCTCACTCTTTTTTCTTCTTTTTTTAACAACATAACATTTATATGAAGTAATAAAATCACAATAATAAATCAGTCAGTTAGTCTTGTTCTTTAGGGTGATGGTTGCTGGTAGGAATGAATTTCTGTATCTCTCCGTCCTACAGTGAACCTGACGCAGCCTCCCACTGAACACACTCTGTTGATTCTTCACCGTGTTGTGGAGAGGATGGGAAGTGTCCTCCATCATCTTCATCAGCTTGTGCAGCATTCTTTTGAACGATCAGCTCCAGCGGCTCCAGAGTTCTCCCCAGCACAGAACCAGCTTTCTTGATCAGCTTGTTTAGTTTCTTCAAGTCTCTGGTTCTGATGCTGCTGCCCCAGCAGATGCTGCAAAGCTGAAATAAAGAAATAAAGTTAGAAAGAAATAAAGGAAATAAAGTTCTTACTGACTTATTATTTCTGGAATAACTAGATAAACAGATTTTTCCTACAGGCGTGTTAACAGCAGACAGCAGAGATGTTCTGAGCATCAATCCTCTGTTGATGTTTGAAAAGCATACATACTCCCACTCCAAACACATACTCCATGGGTGTTACAGGAATATGACAGAAACTCGTCGTAGGATAAAACAAGGCCCTCGTTATTAAAAAGTTCATCTACAAGTATGATATTGTTCTGAAACCAGATTTCCATAAAGAGTGATTTGTGTTTATATAAAATGTCTTTTTTATTCCAGATATAATATTTGTGTGGTGTAAAATAGTGTTTATAGATGAGTGACCATGACAAGAAGGCTTGGCGATGAAATGCAGACAGTTTCAGAGCGATTTTACAAATTACACATTAGAAACAAATCAATGCCACCAATCTGTGGAGAGGTATGGTGTTCCATATTGACTTGGGGTTTCTAAAAAGTTGTTTCTGCCAATTGATTTTAAATGTTTTATATAAAGTATGAAATTCAAGAAAATTGAGACCACCATTTTCATATGAATTCATAAGAACGCTTTAAGTAATGTGATCTGTTTTTCCATATAAAATTGAAAAGCATTTTGTCAATCTCAAGTAATTTATCATCTACATGCAAAGCTAAAGATGCATATGTCAAACGAGAGAAGCCCTCTGCTTTAGTGAGTAAGACTTCATCAGTGATCAATTCAGGGATAGGCCGGACGCCCCTGAAAACTCAGCAATAACATCTAAAGCAACAGAAATTTGTTTCTCATCTTTTATAAAAAGAGTAGTGTCATCTGCTAGCTGAGTAATAAGTAACTGTTTATTAAGGAGGGAGGTACCTTTGTCTGAACTAGAGTTCATGTGATCAGATAGAAGCTGCTACTAACAGAAAAAGATGAGGACAGGCAGGACAGCCTTTATGGACCTTTTTGGTTCAGTCGCCGCTGAACTCCATTATATGAAATTTGGTGGATAATGACCCCCCAGCCCCCACCCCCGGATCTCTGGCTGCTTTTGAGGTATTAAAAAAGTGCTCCAGAGTCTTCCTCAGCATGAGGATGAGGAGAAGATGAAGGACCATCATTCTGTGGGTGTACTATTCCTTTAATATTGTTGCGTTACCCCCTACAGTAACATTAAAAGATTCAAAGGAGTTAACAGGAAATTCAAAAAAGTTCTGTTTAACTTTTAAAGTAGTGTAATATCGAGAGCAGCACCATTAAAGTTTATCTGAACAGATTAAATTAACGCTAACAGATACAAAATTTTGATTATTTATCAATTTAAACCTCTTTTTAAAACATCTGTATACAGCAAACAAATAAATTTGAACATTCTTATTTCTTAAAAAAAAATAAAACTGAACGTTGAAGTAGAGGATCAAGCACAGGACAGTGCTCGACTGGAGAAATCCATGTTCATGGGGGAATTTCCGAACCACTGATAAAACCTGGACCTCCTTGGAGTATGCAGACTTTCCCTCTTCACGTGCTTCCTTTATCTTTGGCCACAGTTTTTGGCGGTTCTGCCTTTCCTCCTTTGTCAGGTCCTGGGAAAAGCGTAGGCCTTCAGACTGGAGATAGCCGCTGTTCCTGGCAGCCTTCCAGCCTTCAGACGTCTGGAGATAAACCTGATGATGATACCGCAGGGCCTTCTTCTAGAGTTTATCAGACTGACCAGTGTACACACAGCATCATCAGAGTTAAAGACGTGGGAGATGGTAGTTTTCCTGCAAAGAGGGAGGCTTACTTGGGCTCACTGGTAGTAGAGGGAACTCCTCATCTATCGCAGGTTGCAAGGTGGAGTCCATTCCAACGTTATCATCACGCTTTGTTAACCAACAAGCAAGCAGAATTTTCTCCCTCTTTGCAGGACTCACTTCTTCTACCAGACTTTGGCATTTTGCTGAGTCCTGGCTAAGTATCACACCAGAGAAGAAACAAAAACGTATCTTCTCGCTACTTTTCAAGGCAATAAACGTTAACTGTTGCGTTAAAAGTATAAAAATGGAAGTTAGGCGCAGAGAGCTCGATAAAAACCGACTCGTTACGCCGCCATCTTACGCAGCCCGTGTGGAGTGTGGATCAGAACATGCTCGTTGGGATTTTTTTTTTTTTTTATGGATCCCCATTAGCTTACGTCATAGCGAAAGCTAATCTTCCTGGGGTCCTACACAAATAAAAACATCACATAAAAATACAACAATTACACAATTATGCAGCACTTGTATACAAAGTAAAAACAAATAAACAGAATTATGCTTTATGAACCGTACACCAACTTTTGCGCCTCAAAGATTTAATACAGGCTTGTTAGCATTAGATGTTTTTTTTTTTAACTTTTTCTTAAAATTTAATTTATTGCTGGTTTGCTTAATGTAATTAGGCAGTGAATTCCATCCTGTAATAGTTCGATAGATAACTGTTGATTTAAGTAGTTCTGTTCTGGGTTTGGGTGGTTCAATATAGCCTGAAATGGCTTGTCTTGTCATATGATAGTGTAAATCTCGTGTATATTCAACTTGTTCAAAAAGTGTTGTGGTCTTTTATTGATTAATACATTCCAAAAACTATTGAGAAGATGCAAAAGAACTCTGCACTCAACAGGAGGCCATGAAAGATTTTTGTGCATTTCTGTGACATGTGTGCGCTTAGAACACTGGAGAACTAACCTTGCAGCTTTATTTTGAGTTGTTTGTAATTTTTGCAAGTCTTTTTTTGAAGCAGATGACCAAATGGCTGAGCAGTAGTCAAGGTGTGACAAGACTAAGGCTTGTGTTACTTCCTTCAAAGTATCTCGCTGTACATACTCTGAGCATTTTCTTGTAATGGAGATGCCTCTTCCCATTTTTGTCACTATATTATCTATGTGTTTAGTCCAGTTTAGTTTCGGGTCTAATATAATGCCAAGTAGTTTGACCTCTCTTACTTGTTCCAATTGCTTTCCAGACAGTGAGATGCTCAATTGAGGGTCACTGTCTAGCATATGTCTGGATCCTAATACCATACATTTAGTTTTAGCTATGTTCAGCACTAATTTGTTGTGTTCAACCCAATCCGCAACTGCTTTTAGTTCCATATTTAATGTATTGCTTAACTCTGTAACAGTATGTGCAGAACTATACAGGGTGGAATCATCTGCATACATAACCACATAAGATTTATTTAATGCTAATGGTAGGTCATTTGTAAATACGGAAAATAAGAGAGGGCCAAGAGAACTTCCCTGTGGAACCCCACACTGCAACTCCTTACTATCTGAGAGACTACCGTTAAAAAATACTCTTTGCTTTCTCCTAGACAGATAACTCTCCATCCAGGAAAGAGCAACTGAACTGAAACCATAACTTTCAAGTTTTTTTCAACAACAGACAGTGATCAATTACATCAAAGGCTGCACTGAAGTCTAAAAATACTGCTCCTACAAGCCTCCCACCATCCACATTCTTCAACCAATCATCGGTTATTTGTGTTAATGCTGTGCATGTGGAATGCCCTGCTCTGTATGCATGTTGGTAACTAGTGAGCAGATCATTACACAAAAAATAATCTTGAATCTGCACAAATACAATTTTTCTAAGATTTTACTCAGTACTGGGAGGAGACTTATTGGTCGACTGTTAAAACCATCGAGATTAGATCTTTTATCTTTTAGTAGTGGAATAACCTTGGCTTCTTTCCAAAACTCTGGGAACACACCATACTCGAGACATTTGTTGAAGATGTGACACAATGGCTTTGATACATGTTTAGCGGAGATTCTGAGTAATTTACAGTCAAGATTATCTGTTCCAGAAGGTTTATCATCAGACAAATTCAACAGCAAACTTTCAATATTTTCTTCTACTAATGGTTGAAAGACAAACTTGCACCGTTTTCCTTTAATGATACCATCTTTGATGATGTTATACACTGTATTTTCATTTATTTTACACATGGTATTCCTTAAACTATCCACTTTACTCATAAAAAAATCATTGAAGTAATTTGCAATATCATATGGCTTTGTGATAAATGTATTCTGTGTTTCTATGAAAGAGGGATTCATGTTTGAATTCCTCCCCATTATGTTGTTCAACGTTCTCCACAACTTCTTTCCATCATTTTTAACCTCATTTATTTTAAGCCTATAATATTCCTTTTTTTTATTCATATTCATTTTTGTCACAGCATTTCTTAACTTACAGTAATGTCGTTTGTCAGATAGAGAACCTGTCCTGTCTGCAGTTCGTTTTGCTTCATTACGCTGGGTCATCAAACTCCTCAATTTATCATCCAGCCAGGGTGCATTTTTTGACCGGACAGTGCATTTCCTCATTGGAGCATGCTTGTCAGCTATGTTCAAGAATAACTTCATAAATATACTCAATGCTTTTTCTGGGTTTTCTTCACCACATACATCTATCCATTTCACAGACTCAACCTCCTCAACAAACAATGCCCGATTAAAGCTTTTATAAGACCTTCTATAATTAACCCGGGGACCAGCTTTAGGTACTTTGGTTTTTCGCACAATTGCAATTAGATTGTGATCACTGCAACCCAGTGCAACTGATATAGCTTTTGAACAATATTCTGGCCTATTGATATAAATATGGTCAATGCATGTTGTTTTTATTTCACCAAACTTGTTCCTAGATGTTCTAGTTGCTGAGGTCACTGCCTGAGTCAGGTTACATGTTTTCAAAACAGACAAAATTCTCTTAAGGTTGGGACAGTCCTTTTTTAAGGCATCAATGTTCAAATCTCCAAGAAAAGTAGATCTCGTTATTAGAATCAGATGCATTATCTAACATTTCACATATGTCATCCAGGTATTTCACACTTGCACTTGGTGGCCTATAGCAGCAGCCAATCAATATTGGTTTTAAATGTGGTAGATTCATCTGTACCCATAAAGCTTCGATCTCATCCATCATTAAGTCACACCGCTTTTTTGATGGAATATGACTTTTTACATACAGGGCAACTCCACCACCATACTTGTCTCTATCCTTCCTGAACAAACTGTATCCATCTATTGCAACCTCTGAGTCGTTGACAGAGGAGTCTAAGTGTGACTCTGACATAGCTAGTATGTGAATGTTATTAGATTCTACCAGACTACACAGTTCATATACCTTGTTCCTTAGACTACACAATTTAAATGAGCCATCATCGATCCCTTTTTAGGCAAGTCCTTCACCTGTAACAATGGCATCATAAATTCGCAGTTAAAAACAAAATCATCAACATACAGTAGCTTTAAGAGATTCCCTTGATCTTAGGTTACTTTGGGGTGCTACTGCGGGGGGCGCGTTATCAGTTTGTCATGCCTCAAAAAGTCAATTTCCCCCTCTCTCCCGTGCCTCTCTCAGCTTCGGGAGTAGCTCTTTCCTTCTCATTCGGACTGCATCAGTGTAATCTTCATTAATGTAAATGTTAGTCCCTTTCAAATTTTTAGCTCTCTCCAGAACTGCTGATCTATCCATGAATCTTAAAAACTTCACCACAATAGGTCTGTGTCTGCTGCCGCCAGCTGCTGGTTTTCCAGTGCGGTGTGCATGCTCGACTTCAATGTCCTGCTGCAGCTTGAGTTTTTCCACAAAAACAGCCCTGACTTTTTTCTCTGCATCAGCCCAGGTTTCCCCTGGAACTTCAGTGATGCCATCAAAAATTAGGTTGTTCTTTCTTGATTGACTGGGATTGACTGCGTCTGTCTACGTCTGACGTCATGCTCAGACCAGAGTTGCGTCAGTCGTCAGGGAAGCAGCAGCAGATGGAAATGCAGGATGGAGGATCTTTGCCGTTATTTGGATAAAAGCTTGGATAAATGCTGCCGATCTGATCCAGTCTGATTCCAGAGTACTGAGACAGCATGTTGGTGGTATAAATACATGAACTTGTACTGTACTGTAGTAGAAACGTCTGCAGACAGAATGTTATTTACCTGTTCAGGTGCAACATGAAGGACGGCAATCTGGGAAATGTCCAAGCTTAAATATACAAAACTTTAATGCTTTGCCTCGTCTAGAGTTTAAAACAAATAAATGAGATGAAAGTTGTTTTTCTTTTTTTAGATGAGGGTAGAATTTTTTTTTTATTACAACCTCGCCATAAATACCGTCCTAGATGGTTAAATCACATGTACGCTGCAGGTTCTCACTTTTTAAAAGAATCTTTTCCTTCTTATTGTTAAAGAAGAACGGCGCAAGTTCCAGGTTTTCCCCAGAAGTTCGTCTAGTAATTCCAGAAATAATATTAAGTCAGTAAGAACTTTATATTAAATGAATACTACGTCTTTACCTCATGCTAGTGTTGTAGTCAAGACCGCACCAACCGAGACCAAGACATTTCCGAGACCAGGGAGTACCGAGACCAAGACAAGGTCAAGACATTTAGAGGTCGAGACCGAGACAAGACCAAGACTTTCACAGACCGAGACCGAGACAAGACCAAGACCTTTACGGACCGAGACCGAGACAAGACCAAGACTTTCACAGACCGAGACCGAGACAAGACCAAGACCTTTACGGACCGAGACCGAGACAAGACCAAGACTTTCACAGACCGAGACAAGACCAAGACCTTTACGGACCGAGACCGAGACAAGACCAAGACTTTCACAGACCGAGACGAGACGAGACCAAGACCTTTATGGACCGAGACCAAGCCGAGACCAAGGACACAAATATCAAATAAAAATCATAACAAAACATCAAAATGTGAGGGTTTTTTAAAGTTAACTTTTAAACAAATATGACACAAAAATTAATCGTTGTTCTGTTGTTTTGAAAGCAGCACTACGAATTAAATAAACTATAAACTAATAAATTTAGGCAAACATCAATTTTAACTATTGCCAAGTTGGGAGAAATCTCTTCTTATTTTCTGAGATTTGGTCTCTTTTTAATCTCAGTGTCTGTTTTAGAACTAATGACAACAGTATAAGTAGCCTACTCCTATATGTAGGCCTAAGTTCTGCATATCATCTGAAATTTCTGCAGTGTCATCATCATCATCATCATCATACTCACAATGTTGAAAAGTTTTACAAAGAACTATTTTGTTTAGTAATGAGACAGTTTGCACAAACATGAAATGATATAATCACTACTAAAAAAAAAGTTTATAATCAAACAAAATTCAGATTCACAACGAACCTGAAGTAAACACGCACGCTGCATGAGGTGAGAACCATGTAGACTCAATCACAAATGCGCAAACAGGGAGTTTGTTCAGTAAATATAAACTCTACATTAACCTGGAGACAATAATGACCCTGCTAAGCATCACTGTTGCAGGTAAGATGTTCTTAATGATCTCTGATGTGAAATAATTACTCTGCATACCTGAAGTCTGAAAAAATAACGGGGATTTGCTGTGTGGATGATCGATCTCTGATCAGTGACTGAACAGCTGATGATGCGGTGCTTTGCGCCTTGGCAGGCGGAAGAAGTAGTTCAAACCTATTTGTACGATTTAGTTCGTTTTCACGGTGTTCATCGGTGATAATAAATGTGAAATCAGATTTAGCTTGAGAATCAGTTCTATAATACAGGTGGTTGGTCGGGGAAGAATCACTATTTCAGTATCAATCCGCACAGAAATCGTCTTTTCGGGTAAATGCTTTTGAGCTTCATGTTTTTTTGGTTAATTTTATTATAAATACTGAGGTCCTGGTCCAGACCTCGGTATGCTATGGTATGGCAATGGTAGCTACAGTCATGCTTACAAGTTCACACAGCCGCTCTCCTCCTGTCGGCTCGCGCATCTCTGCAGGTGTGCGCAGGAGGCGCTTGGTCACAGTGCAGCTGCAGGGAGACGTAACACTACCGATGCTTTTAAGTTGTCATTCGCTGTTTTTAAGAGGCTCCTTTTCCACTCTTTTCAGCTGCTAAGTTATGGACAAAAAGCCGATCAGCAGTGGTCTCCACCGGTCTCATTCAAAAATCCCGAGACCGAGACAAGACCGAGACAAAATGCTGTCGATACCAAGACGAGACCGAGAACCTAAAAAAATGGTCTCGAGACCAAGACCGATCACGAGTACTACAACACTACATCATGCTTTTTCTCATTGGAACTCATTTGTGGATGATGTGCACTAGAAAAAGGTTTGGCTGATTTCTAATAAATTTCTGATCACAACTAAGATTAAAGGAGTTCTGCGCAAGTTCCAGCTGTTTTCCAGAAGTCTGCCCCCTCTGGCGACGAGTGGAAGTGACGCTAATGTCGTGCACATGCATGAGCTGCTTGGACTGTGTTAGTCTCTAATTTAACCCACATTACACTCAGTCTGAGCCCAGAGTTAGAGACACGATGTCTGCTGAAGTTCTAAAGTTATAAATCTGCAAGTTGTTTACGGTTTGATTGTTGAGTAAACTGATGGATTATAGGTGATTCCACTGTGAGGGATGTTCAGTGGCTGTGAGGAAAACAGAGCACTTTGGTGTTCTTTCCAAAGGATATGGTCGGTGACATACAGGAGAGATTTCTGAAAACTCTGGCTGAATACCCGACTGAGACAAACATCGTTCTACACGCAGGCTCGAATGATGTGTCCAAGCAGCAATCTGAGGCTCTGAATCGGGACTTCACTGAACTGATAAAAACAGTGAGATCTCTGGATGCAGCAGTTTTCATCAGCGGACCTGTACCGACCAGCCATCAGAGGAGGGGACTTAAGATTCAGCAGGCTGCTGGCGCTGAATGAGTGGCTCTTATCAGCGTGTGCTAATAACAATCTGCATTTTATTAACAACTTTCCTATTTTTTGGGAACGGAGACATCTTTTTAGGGCTAATGGCCTCAATCTTAACAGATCTGGAGTAAAGCTGCTAACTTCCAACATATTTCACTGCCTCCGTCATCTCTCTGTGCGGAATGTCAACAATGAGATACACTCCGTTTTATCTCAAAAGGAAGGCCAAACAGAGGAGGAGCTGCCCCCCCTCCCCGACAAGAGCTTCAGTGAGAGACAAGAAGAAGGATCTCTGTTTCCCCTGACCAGCACACCGAACCAGGATGGTGGTCCTTCCTCGCCCCCCAAAACCCCTGACAGACCATCATCTCCCCAACTCTCCCCCTCCTCCCCCCACCTGAAATTCACCGATGAGATGATGAAACGGGTCAACATTGGGCTCAGATCTACGCCCAAGCCAAACGCCTTTTTATCCCCCATACACCCCCTACCAGAACAATCAAAGGTAGGGGGGCCACCTCACCCCCCCTTCGACAGTCTGACGTATGATGTGCTGGGGGTCCGGGCTGCGAGGTTAGCGGTCATCAACTTTCCCAGAACAAGCTGGAACCCTGTTTAGGACGTTCTACTATCCCTGTTTAGAAGGTTTTACTATCCCTGTTTAGAAGGTTCTACTATCCCTGTTTAGAAGGTTCTACTATCCCTGTTTAGAAGGTTTTACTATCCCTGTTTAGAAGGTTCTACTATCCCTGTTTAGAAGGTTCTACTGTCCCTGTTTAGAAGGTTCTACTATCCCTGTTTAGAAGGTTCTACTGTCCCTGTTTAGAAGGTTCTACTATCCCTGTTTAGAAGGTTCTACTATCCCTGTTTAGAAGGTTCTAACATCCCTGTTTAGAAGGTTCTACTATCCCTGTTTAGAAGGTTCTACTATCCCTGTTTAGAAGGTTTTACTATCCCTGTTTAGAAGGTTCTACTATCCCTGTTTAGAAGGTTCTACTGTCCCTGTTTAGAAGGTTCTACTATCCCTGTTTAGAAGGTTCTACTGTCCCTGTTTAGAAGGTTCTACTATCCCTGTTTAGAAGGTTCTACTATCCCTGTTTAGAAGGTTCTAACATCCCTGTTTAGAAGGTTCTACTATCCCTGTTTAGAAGGTTTTACTATCCCTGTTTAGAAGGTTCTACTGTCCCTGTTTAGAAGGTTCTACTATCCCTGTTTAGAAGCTTCTACTATCCTGTTTAGAAGGTTCTACTATCCCTGTTTAGAAGGTTCTACTATCCCTGTTTAGAAGGTTCTACTGTCCCTGTTTAGAAGGTTCTACTATCCCTGTTTAGAAGCTTCTACTATCCCTGTTTAGAAGGTTCTACTATCCCTGTTTAGAAGGTTCTACTATCCCTGTTTAGAAGGTTCTACTATCCCTGTTTAGAAGCTTCTACTATCCCTGTTTAGAAGGTTCTACTATCCCTGTTTAGAAGGTTCTACTATCCCTGTTTAGAAGGTTCTACTATCCCTGTTTAGAAGGTTTTACTATCCCTGTTTAGAAGGTTTTACTATCCCTGTTTAGAAGGTTCTACTATCCCTGTTTAGAAGGTTCTACTATCCCTGTTTAGAAGGTTCTACTATCCCTGTTTAGAAGCTTCTACTATCCCTGTTTAGAAGGTTCTACTATCCCTGTTTAGAAGGTTCTACTATCCCTGTTTAGAAGGTTTTACTATCCCTGTTTAGAAGCTTCTACTATCCCTGTTTAGAAGGTTCTACTATCCCTGTTTAGAAGGTTCTACTATCCCTGTTTAGAAGGTTCTACTGTCCCTGTTTAGAAGGTTCTACTATCCCTGTTTAGAAGGTTTTACTATCCCTGTTTAGAAGGTTCTACTATCCCTGTTTAGAAGGTTCTACTATCCCTGTTTAGAAGGTTCTACTATCCCTGTTTAGAAGCTTCTACTATCCCTGTTTAGAAGGTTCTACTATCCCTGTTTAGAAGGTTCTACTATCCCTGTTTAGAAGGTTTTACTATCCCTGTTTAGAAGGTTCTACTATCCCTGTTTAGAAGCTTCTACTATCCCTGTTTAGGAGGTTCTACTATCCCTGTTTAGAAGCTTCTACTATCCCTGTTTAGAAGGTTCTACTATCCCTGTTTAGAAGGTTCTACTATCCCTGTTTAGAAGGTTCTACTGTCCCTGTTTAGAAGGTTCTACTATCCCTGTTTAGAAGGTTTTACTATCCCTGTTTAGAAGCTTCTACTATCCCTGTTTAGAAGGTTCTACTGTCCCTGTTTAGAAGGTTCTACTATCCCTGTTTAGAAGGTTCTACTATCCCTGTTTAGAAGCTTCTACTATCCCTGTTTAGAAGGTTCTACTATCCCTGTTTAGAAGCTTCTACTATCCCTGTTTAGAAGGTTCTACTATCCCTGTTTAGAAGGTTCTACTATCCCTGTTTAGAAGGTTTTACTATCCCTGTTTAGAAGGTTCTACTATCCCTGTTTAGAAGGTTCTACTATCCCTGTTTAGAAGCTTCTACTATCCCTGTTTAGAAGGTTTTACTATCCCTGTTTAGAAGGTTCTACTATCCCTGTTTAGAAGGTTCTACTATCCCTGTTTAGAAGCTTCTACTATCCCTGTTTAGAAGGTTTTACTATCCCTGTTTAGAAGGTTCTACTATCCCTGTTTAGAAGCTTCTACTATCCCTGTTTAGAAGGTTCTACTATCCCTGTTTAGAAGGTTCTACTATCCCTGTTTAGAAGGTTCTACTATCCCTGTTTAAAAGGTTCTACTATCCCTGTTTAGAAGCTTCTACTATCCCTGTTTAGAAGGTTCTACCATCCCTGTTTAGAAGGTTCTACTATCCCTGTTTAGAAGCTTCTACTATCCCTGTTTAGAAGCTTCTACTATCCCTGTTTAGAAGCTTCTCCTATCCCTGTTTAGAAGCTTCTACTATCCCTGTTTAGAAGGTTCTACTATCCCTGTTTAGAAGGTTCTACTATCCCTGTTTAGAAGGTTCTACTATCCCTGTTTAGAAGCTTCTACTATCCCTGTTTAGAAGGTTCTACTATCCCTGTTTAGAGCTTCTACTATCCCTGTTTAGAAGGTTCTACTATCCCTGTTTAGAAGGTTCTACTATCCCTGTTTAGAAGGTTCTACTATCCCTGTTTAGAAGCTTCTACTATCCCTGTTTAGAAAGGTTCTACTATCCCTGTTTAGAAGCTTCTACTATCCCTGTTTAGAAGCTTCTACTATCCCTGTTTAGAAGGTTCTACTATCCCTGTTTAGAAGGTTCTACTATCCCTGTTTAGAAAGTTCTACTGTCCCTGTTTAGAAGGTTCTACTATCCCTGTATAGGAGGTTCTACTATCCCTGTTTAGAAGGTTCTACTATCCCTGTTTAGAAGGTTCTACTATCCCTGTATAGGAGGTTCTACTATCCCTGTTTAGAAGCTTCTACTATCCCTGTTTAGAAGGTTTTACTATCCCTGTTTAGAAGGTTCTACTATCCCTGTTTAGAAGGTTCTACTATCCCTGTTTAGAAGGTTCTACTATCCCTGTTTAGAAAGTTCTACTGTCCCTGTTTAGAAGGTTCTACTATCCCTGTATAGGAGGTTCTACTATCCCTGTTTAGAAGGTTCTACTATCCCTGTTTAGAAGGTTCTACTATCCCTGTTTAGAAGGTTCTACTATCCCTGTTTAGAAGGTTCTACTATCCCTGTTTAGAAAGTTCTACTGTCCCTGTTTAGAAGGTTCTACTATCCCTGTATAGGAGGTTCTACTATCCCTGTTTAGAAGGTTCTACTATCCCTGTTTAGAAGGTTCTACTGTCTCTGTTTAGAAGGTTCTACTATCCCTGTTTAGAAGCTTCTACTGTCCCTGTTTGAAGGTTCTACTATCCCTGTTTAGGAGGTTCTACTATCCCCGTTTAGAAGCTTCTACTGTCCCTGTTTAGAAGGTTCTACTATCCCTGTTTAGAAGGTTCTACTATCCCTGTTTAGAAGGTTCTACTATCCCTGTTTAGAAGTTTCTTCTATCCTTGTTTAGAAGGTTCTACTATCCCTGTTTAGAAGCTTCTACTATCCCTGTTTAGAGGTTCTACTATCCCTGTTTAGAAGGTTCTACTATCCCTGTTTAGAAGGTTTTACTATCCCTGTTTAGAAGCTTCTACTATCCCTGTTTAGAAGGTTCTACTATCCCTGTTTAGAAGGTTCTACTATCCCTGTTTAGAAGGTTCTACTATCCCTGTTTAGAAGGTTCTACTATCCCTGTTTAGAAGGTTCTACTATCCCTGTTTAGAAGCTTCTACTATCCCTGTTAAGAAGGTTTTACTATCCCTGTTTAGAAGCTTCTACTATCCCTGTTTAGAAGGTTCTACTGTCCCTGTTTAGAAGGTTCTACTATCCCTGTTTAGAAGGTTCTACTATCCCTGTTTAGAAGGTTCTACTATCCCTGTTTAGAAGGTTTTACTATCCCTGTTTAGAAGGTTCTACTATCCCTGTTTAGAAGGTTCTACTATCCCTGTTTAGAAGGTTCTACTGTCCCTGTTTAGAAGGTTCTACTATCCCTGTTTAGAAGGTTTTACTATCCCTGTTTAGAAGCTTCTACTATCCCTGTTTAGAAGGTTCTACTGTCCCTGTTTAGAAGGTTCTACTATCCCTGTTTAGAAGGTTCTACTATCCCTGTTTAGAAGCTTCTACTATCCCTGTTTAGAAGGTTCTACTATCCCTGTTTAGAAGCTTCTACTATCCCTGTTTAGAAGGTTCTACTATCCCTGTTTAGAAGGTTCTACTATCCCTGTTTAGAAGGTTTTACTATCCCTGTTTAGAAGCTTCTACTATCCCTGTTTAGAAGGTTCTACTATCCCTGTTTAGAAGGTTCTACTATCCCTGTTTAGAAGGTTCTACTGTCCCTGTTTAGAAGGTTCTACTATCCCTGTTTAGAAGGTTTTACTATCCCTGTTTAGAAGGTTCTACTATCCCTGTTTAGAAGGTTCTACTATCCCTGTTTAGAAGCTTCTACTATCCCTGTTTAGAAGGTTTTACTATCCCTGTTTAGAAGCTTCTACTATCCCTGTTTAGAAGGTTCTACTGTCCCTGTTTAGAAGGTTCTACTATCCCTGTTTAGAAGGTTTTACTATCCCTGTTTAGAAGGTTCTACTATCCCTGTTTAGAAGGTTCTACTATCCCTGTTTTGAAGCTTCTACTATCCCTGTTTAGAAGGTTTTACTATCCCTGTTTAGAAGGTTCTACTATCCCTGTTTAGAAGCTTCTACTATCCCTGTTTAGAAGCTTCTACTATCCCTGTTTAGAAGCTTCTACTATCCCTGTTTAGAAGCTTCTACTATCCCTGTTTAGAAGGTTCTACTATCCCTGTTTAGAAGGTTCTACTATCCCTGTTTAGAAGGTTCTACTATCCCTGTTTAGAAGCTTCTACTATCCCTGTTTAGAAGGTTCTACTATCCCTGTTTAGGAGCTTCTACTATCCCTGTTTAGAAGGTTCTACTATCCCTGTTTAGAAGGTTCTACTATCCCTGTTTAGAAGCTTCTACTATCCCTGTTTAGAAGGTTCTACTATCCCTGTTTAGAAGGTTCTACTATCCCTGTTTAGAAGGTTCTACTATCCCTGTTTAGAAAGGTTCTACTATCCCTGTTTAGAAGGTTCTACTATCCCTGTTTAGAAGGTTCTACTATCCCTGTTTAGAAGGTTCTACTGTCCCTGTTTAGAAGGTTCTACTATCCCTGTTTAGAAGGTTCTACTATCCCTGTATAGGAGGTTCTACTATCCCTGTTTAGAAGGTTCTACTATCCCTGTTTAGAAGGTTCTACTATCCCTGTATAGGAGGTTCTACTATCCCTGTTTAGAAGCTTCTACTATCCCTGTTTAGAAGGTTCTACTATCCCTGTTTAGAAGCTTCTACTATCCCTGTTTAGAAGGTTCTACTATCCCTGTTTAGAAGGTTCTACTATCCCTGTTTAGAAGGTTTTACTATCCCTGTTTAGAAGCTTCTACTATCCCTGTTTAGAAGCTTCTACTATCCCTGTTTAGGAGGTTCTACTATCCCTGTTTAGAAGCTTCTACTATCCCTGTTTAGAAGGTTCTACTATCCCTGTTTAGAAGGTTCTACTATCCCTGTTTAGAAGGTTCTACTGTCCCTGTTTAGAAGGTTCTACTATCCCTGTTTAGAAGGTTTTACTATCCCTGTTTAGAAGGTTCTACTATCCCTGTTTAGAAGCTTCTACTGTCCCTGTTTAGAAGGTTCTACTATCCCTGTTTAGGAGGTTCTACTGTCCCTGTTTAGAAGGTTCTACTATCCCTGTTTAGAAGGTTCTACTATCCCTGTTTAGAAAGTTCTACTATCCCTGTTTAGAAGGTTCTACTATCCCTGTTTAGAAGGTTCTACTATCCCTGTTTAGAAGTTTCTTCTATCCTTGTTTAGAAGGTTCTACTATCCCTGTTTAGAAGCTTCTACTATCCCTGTT
>JALJCO010013916.1:0-23250 GCA_023101725.1 Atherinomorus stipes | reverse complement strand
CTTTAAACCATTCTTGGCAAATAGACATTACACGTCAAACTAGTTTCGGTGTCATCTTAACATGTTTGTGATTTATATACTTTTAGCAATTAAAAATAAGAATGTATGAGATTTAAAAGATTTAAAAGGAGGGGAGATTTAAAATAATCCCCTCTGATTTACATGAAATTTGATAAAATTCCATTTTATTATTTGTATTTATGAATACTCATCACTCACTCACCCTCCTCCTCACTCGTCATTTTTTCAACATTAAATCAGATCAAATATGAATTACTTTTATCATTTCTATCACTTATTGTTCATCCAAGATATCTTATCAAGAGTTACATCATTATTGGTGTAATTATTTCTAATATTATTACTGCATACATGACCGGTCAGAAGTTTGGGGTCACTTTTCCCATGAAATCCAGCAGGGCAGTTTTTTCCCAAACGTGACAAAAATAATAATAAATAAAAAGCTTATGGAAATCATGACAATGATTTTGGATTGTTTTTCAACAGAAAAAAATAAAAACAAACAAAGAATAAAACAAGCATGACGGAGCTCCGAAGCTAAAATGTTGATGAGCAACACTTTGATACAATCACTGCAATCAGGTGTTTCTGTAACGTCCAATCAGACGTCTGCACCTGCTCACAGGTATGTTGGTCCATGTTCATGGGAAAGATGCTCTGATGTGTCTGGGACAGTTTTTTTGTTTGTTTGTTTGTTTTTCTTTTTTTAATTATTCTTTTCAACCAAAACTCAAAAAATATATATTTTATTTCACTAAAAACTAATTTATTAAAAAAAAAAAAAAAAAAAAAAAAAAGGTTTCCCTCCTATTTGAATAAATATTGTGAAATTATGAGTTTGAGGTCGACTTTCCCATTAAAGTGATCCTAAACTTTGGACCGGTGGTGTAAATCTTCATACTGTAACTTTCATTTATTTATGTTTATTTGTTGCATGTTTTATTGTCTTCACCCATGTTTAATCCAAATAATCTTTAATGTCTGTGATTTGTCTTGTGCCTACTTCTGTGAACCAGGTCAGCAGCCGGACTCTGGACGGCAGGCGGACCACAGTGACGTTTGGTGTTAGCGGGAACCAGTGTGACCAGTGTGACCAGTGTGACCAGTGCGTGTGTGTCGACTCACCCCCATCTTCAGCCAAGCAGAAGAGTCAAGACTTGAGACCAGCTCAGAGGGCCAGAGACCTTCTGGACAGACAAATCATCTTACATATTCATATTTACAGGACATAAAAATACATGAAGATGAAATGTTGCCGTAAATATTACAACCACAACCCCACAAAAACGCTGGGATGCTGTAGAAGAGTGGAAAAAATCATTTATTTCTAAATGTTATAAACATTCTTCATTCACTGTAGAGCATAAAAATGTCTCAGGTGGGGGGGGGGTGCTGCTGAACGTTGAGTCTGTGTCTGCAGGAGCTCGGCTGGAATGTGACTTTTACAACTACAGCTGTTTCTTATGCCATTTGATGAAACACTGGTAAGACCTACACAATAACGGCACTGACCCCACCCCGGGATCTTCTCTAAATCATGACACTGACACTGCTAAAACAGGCCGTCATAAGTCCCGTTTGTCGCCTGAGCTCCAGCCTGCCTCCGGAAGTGAAGCTGATGAACATCTACTGTCACGTTTAAAGGTAATGATGGAGGACATGCGCTCAAATATTGTCGGGAGCTTTGAGCAAATCGTATCTGAAACGGTGAAAAGAGAAATCACGACTGCTCTGGGCCCACTCGAAGCTAAAGTAACGTCGCATGGCCAGACAATTGTGGACCTTGAACGTGCAGCTAATGATCATGACAACAAGCTAACTAGCCTAGAAGCTACTGTTGCTACGCTAACTGGTCTGGCGGATTCGCTATCCAGAAAATGTGAAGACTTGTGACAGATATGTGAAAACTCATGAACAGCCTTTGAGGCAACTGTTGCCTTTGTGAATGGGAGGGGTCGTTAGCACCTTTCTCCCCCTTTTCCCTCGTTTTTGCTGCTCATATTTTTATATTCTTTGTGTTCCTAGATGCTGAACGGCAGCTAATTGCAAACTACAACAATTAAACTAACTTGCTCATAGAGCTCATTACTGATTTGATTTATTTTATTTTAGTTCTACCAAATTTTCAACCCTGAAGATTTTTTTTTTGTTGTTTGTATGTTTTTGTTTTGTTTTGTTTTTTGTTTTTTTTTGGGGGGGGGGGTCCTGATATCAGTTTGTTAACCTATGTTTCCACTTTGTTTTATTTTTCATTCTTTTCCTTACCTATCTTCCTATGAATCTAGGTATTATCTCCAGTTGTAATATTATTCATATGTGATGGTGTTCGTGCACAGCCGGCTGGTTTAATATGGCTGCTTTTCATAATACCCTTTCGAGTTCTGGATGGCAACCAGTTGCATGTTTGTAATCTATTAGTTTACTTAAAGTTCACTTAATGGTTTGCTCTGTCATGATTACTACCTCATTTTATGTCTAGCTACAACCCTGCAACCTCCCTGTTTGTTTTAGGAAAGTTAGTTTATCTTTCAGTGTCTTACTCATTTCTCATCCATTTAAAAAAGGAGTGTGTATGTATGTGTGTATATATATATATATATATATATATATATATGTGTATATGTATGTATATGGGTGTATGTGTATATGTTGGTGTGTATGTATGTATATACGTGTGTGTATGTGTAAATATATTCTTTGATTATACTGAAACAAGGTCTTTTACCTGACAGAAATGATAAGGTGCATTCTGTACAGATTTATACTTGTCACATTCCAAATGGAGGGTCAAGGTTTTTTTCTTTCTTCGTCCTTGTCCTCCTTAACGGCCTTGTAGGCCAGACGGGTTTGTTTTTCTTCAAGATATCACGCATCCAGTTCGGAGGATGCTTCTGTGAGATGTTCAGAGGGTTCGCTGTATTGTTGTGGTTTTTTGTGTACGTGTGTTTGCTTACCACCAACCGTTCACATACATTTTCGTATGTTCATCTCTGTTAATGACCTTTTTTTCCTTTGTGCTCATCTATCTTTTTGACTGTGTGCCGGGACGAATTGTCACAGTTACTTACTAACTCTAACCTATGTCTTCATCTCAGAAAAGACAGGAACTCCAGTTGATCAGCTTCAACTGTAAGGGGCTCAACAACCCAGTCAAACGGAGGAAGGTACTACATCACATTCACCAATTGGGAGCACAAATTCTATTCTTACAAGAATAGAATTTGTGCTCCCAAACTTGTGCTCTTTGTGCTTTGTCCCAAAATTTGTGCTCTTAAAAACTTAGAACATCAGAAACTTAAAAGGAGCTGGGTAGGCCAAATTTATCATTCTTCTTTCCCTGGCAGGGCTAGAGGAGTAGCTATCCTCTTGCACAGATCGATTCCTCGCATTAAGCTCGCATTAATTGCATTAAAATGAATATTCTTCCGCGCTTCTTACACCTGTTCCGATGTCTCCCGCTCTTCCTAACTGGCTCCTTCTTTGGTCAAGTAGACTCTGTCATCACAGACTTTCTTTGGGATGGGAAGATCCCTAGACTATCTAGGCAATATTTACAACGGCCGAAAGCACTTGGAGGAATGGCCTTGCCCAACTTTAGGTATTATTACTGGGCGTCTAATATTGGGGTGTTTACATATTGGCGCCAATGTAGCTCTTCCTCCCACCCTGACTGGCTAGTGATGGAATCAAACTCTGCTAAACCGGTGTCTCTCATGGCTTTGCTGTATTCCCCAATTCAGTCCACAATTGCTGCGTATACTAAAAATATGGTGGTCAAAACCTCGCTGAAAATTTGGAACCAATTCAGACGCCACTTTGGTCTACAGCTTTTATGCCCTCATGCACCTCTAGCGGCAAATCATATCTTTCCTCCATCTCTTATTGACAAAACCTTTTTAGCTTGGTCAAATTGTGGAATTCAGACTTTTAAGGATTTGTACATTGACAATATATTCGCCTCCTATCAGCAACTCTCAGCCAAGTTTGTTCTCCCATCACAACACTTTTTTAGATACTTACAGGTGCAAAGTTTTGTTCAAAGTAACTTCCCTGCCTTTCCCAACTTGCCTGAGGACTCTGACATAGACTCATTGCTAGTGCCTCCTGCTGCATTTAAAGGTTCTATCTCACTTTTCTACAATCGGATATTCTCACTACGCTTAAAGTCACTAGGCTCTGTCAGAGCCCTCTGGGAGGAGGATCTGGGGTGCACAATATCAGATGAGCTTTGGTCAGAGATTCTGATGCGAATACACAGGTGCTCCATTTGTGCAAGACACTGCCTCATTCAGTTAAAGTTTGTGTATCGCATATACTATACTAAAGCCCGTTTGTCCAAGATTTATAGTAATGTCTCCTCAGCCTGTGACAGATGCCAACAGTCCCCCGCGAACCTTATACATATGCTTTGGCTGTGTCCCCAACTTCATAACTTCTGGACTGAGATATTCATGGTTTTGTCAGACATGATCGGAAGGAAAATTGACCCGAACCCTCTGAGTGCCCTGTTTGGGCTTTCCTCTGGCGTATCTCCTCTAACCCCCCACTCAAAAAAACTCTTTAGCTTTTATGACTATTATCACAAGGAGGCTAGTTTTACTTAAGTGGAAGTCCCCCCTGCCCCCGTCCTCCATCCATTGGCTTAGAGATGTTCTTTATTTTCTTAAACTCGAGAAGATTAGAATGACGCTACAGGGATCTGCTGATAAATTCCTACAAATATGGAAACCACTCATAACAATAGCCAGACAGAAGAATTTTGCTTCCATTATGGACTAACTACTCTCTTTTGGTCCTTGGGAGGTCCCTTGTATAAATCTATAGTCTCTCATCCATTTTCATTACTCTTTTTTGATAAGTTTGTTTCTGTTGCAGTTTCCTGATTGCACACAGTCAAAGTAACATCCTAAAATAGGAATGATTGGAGGTTTTTGCTGTTTTGTTTTGTTTGTGTGTGTGTTTAATTATATTATTACCTTTTTCACTTTTTACTTTTTTTTTTCTTTCTCCTCTTCCTTTAAGGAACTTGTACAACATGGATCCTATGTGGATGCTGCGCATCATGATGGCTTTGCAATCTGTGCGATTTCTGCCCAAAACCACATGAAGAAAGTTTGCAAAAAAAATGTCTCGGGTGTAGAAACGGAGACATTTTTTTATTTTCTCATAGAAAATATTCACAAACTGTGAATCTGATGGCAGCAGCACGTCTAAAAAAAGTAGTTCCAGGGAGACGTTTACCATCGTGTAGTAACACATCTGTAAAAAGTAGTTCCAGGGTGATGTTTACCATCGTGCAGTAACACATCTGTAAAAAGTAGTTCCAGGGAGACGTTTACCATCGTGTAGTAACACGTCTGTAAAAGTAGTTCCAGCGTGATGTTTACCATCGTGCAGTAACACGTCTGTAAAAAGTAGTTCCAGGGAGACGTTTACCATCGTGTAGTAACACGTCTGTAAAAAGTAGTTCCAGGGTGACGTTTACCATCGTGTAGTAACACGTCTGTAAAAAGTAGTTCCAGGGAGACGTTTACCATCGTGTAGTAACACGTCTGTAAAAAGTAGTTCCAGGGTGATGTTTACCATCATGTAGTAACACGTCTGTAAAAAGTAGTTCCAGGGTGATGTTTACCATCATGTAGTAACACGTCTGTAAAAAGTAGTTCCAGGGTGATGTTTACCATCGTGTAGTAACACGTCTGTAAAAAGTAGTTCCAGGGTGATGTTTACCATCGTGTAGTAACACGTCTGTAAAAAGTAGTTCCAGGGTGATGTTTACCATCATGTAGTAACACGTCTGTAAAAAGTAGTTCCAGGGTGATGTTTACCATCGTGTAGTAACACGTCTGTAAAAAGTAGTTCCAGAGTGATGTTTACCATCGTGTAGTAACACGTCTGTAAAAAGTAGTTCCAGGGTGATGTTTACCATCGTGTAATAACACGTCTGTCAAAAGTAGTTCCAGGGAGACTTTTACCATCGTGTAGTAACACGTCTGTAAAAAGTAGTTCCAGAAACATCCTCACATCTTCATCATCTGACCTCAGAACAGTTTTCCACGTTGCCTCGGAGCATTTTTAGTAAGCTGTGCTCTAGAGAAGACGGATGGTGGTGGTTCTGGGTCCTGTATGTGGTCCAGAGGAGACGGATGGTGGTGGTTCTGGATCCTGTATGTGGTCCAGACGGATGGTGGTGGTTCTGGGTCCTGTATGTGGTCCAGAGAAGACGGATGGTGGTGGTTTTGGGTCCTGTATGTGGTCCAGAGAAGACGGATGGTGGTGGTTCTGGGTCCTGTATGTGGTCCAGAGAAGACGGATGGTGGTGGTTCTGGGTCCTGTATGTGGTCCAGAGAAGACGGATGGTGGTGGTTCTGGGTTCTGTATGTGGTCCAGAGAAGACGGATGGCTGTGGTTTTGGGTCCTGTATGTGGTCCAGACGGATGGTGGTGGTTCTGGATCCTGTATGTGGTCCAGAGGGTCCAGACGGACGGTGGTGGTTTCGGGTCCTGTATGTGGTCCAGACGGATGGTGGTGGTTCTGGATCCTGTATGTGGTCCAGAGGACACGGATGGTGGTGGTTTTGGGTCCTGTATGTGGTCCAGAGGAGACGGATGGTGGTGGTTCTGGGTCCTGTATGTGGTCCAGAGGAGATGGATGGTGGTGGTTCTGGATCCTGTATGTGGTCCAGAGGAGATGGATGGTGGTGGTTTTGGGTCCAGTATGTGGTCCAGACGGATGGTGGTGGTTTTGGGTCCTGTATGTGGTCCAGATGGATGGTGGTGGTTATGGGTCCTGTATGTGGTCCAGAGGAGACGGATGGTGGTGGTTTTTGGTCCTGTATGTGGTCCAGATGAATGGTGGTGGTTCTGGATCCTGTATGTGGTCCAGATGAATGGCGGTGATTTTGGGTCCTGTATGTGGTCCAGACGGATGGTGGTGGTTCTGGATCCTGTATGTGGTCCAGACGGATGGCGGTGGTACTGGGTCCTGTATGTGGTCCAGATGGATGGTGGTGGTTTTGGGTCCTGTATGTGGTCCAGAGGAGACGGATGGTGGTGGCTCTGGATCCTGTATGTGGTCCAGATGGATGGTGGTGGTTCTGGGTCCTGTATGTGGTCCAGACGGATGGCGGTGGTTCTGGGTCCTGTATGTGGTCCAGACGGATGGTGGTGGTTCTGGGTCCTGTATGTGGCCCAGAGCGGATGGTGGTGGTTTTGGGTCCTGTATGTGGTCCAGACGGATGGTGGTGGTTCTGGATCTTGTATGTGGTCCAGAGGAGACGGATGGTAGTGGTTTTGGGTCCTTTATGTGGTCCAGACGGATGGTGGTGTTTCTGGGTCCTGTATGTGGCCCAGACGGATGGTGGTGGTTCTGGATCCTGTATGTGGTCCAGACGGATGGTGGTGGTTCTGGGTCTTGTATGTGGTCCAGACGGATGGTGGTGGTTATGGGTCCTGTATGTGGTCCAGACGGATGGTGGTGGTTTTGGGTCCTGTGTGTGGTCCAGATGGATGGTGGTGGTTTTGGGTCCTGTATGTGGTCCAGACGGATGGTGGTGGTTCTGGGTCCTGTATGTGGTCCAGACGGATGGTGGTGGTTCTGGATCCTGTATGTGGTCCAGACGGATGGCGGTGGTTCTGGGTCCTGTATGTGGTCCAGAGAAGATAGTGGTTTTGGGTCCTGTATGTGGTCCAGAAGAGACGGATGGTGGTGGTTTTGGGTCCTGTATGTGGTCCAGACAGATGGTTGTTGGTTCTGGGTCCTGTATTTGGTCCAGACGGATGGCGGTGGTTCTGGGTCCTGTATGTGGGCCAGATGGATGGTGGTGGTTTTGGGTCCTGTATGTGGTCCAGAGGAGACGGATGGTGGTGGTTCTGGCTCCTGTATGTGTTCCAGACGGATGGTGGTGGTTCTGGATCCTGTATGTGGTCCAGACGGATGGATGGTGGTTCTGGATCCTGTATGTGGTCCAGACAAATGGCGGTGATTTTGGGTCCTGTATGTGGTCCAGACGGATGGTGGTGGTTCTGGGTCCTGTATGTGGTCCAGAGAAGACGGATGGTGGTGGTTCTGGGTTCTGTATGTGGTCCAGAGAAGACGGATGGCTGTGGTTTTGGGTCCTGTATGTGGTCCAGACGGATGGTGGTGGTTCTGGATCCTGTATGTGGTCCAGACGGATGGTGGTGGTTCTGGATCCTGTATGTGGTCCAGAGGACACGGATGGTGGTGGTTTTGGGTCCTGTATGTGGTCCAGAGGAGACGGATGGTGGTGGTTCTGGGTCCTGTATGTGGTCCAGAGGAGATGGATGGTGGTGGTTCTGGATCCTGTATGTGGTCCAGAGGAGATGGATGGTGGTGGTTTTGGGTCCAGTATGTGGTCCAGACGGATGGTGGTGGTTTTGGGTCCTGTATGTGGTCCAGATGGATGATGGTGGTTATGGGTCCTGTATGTGGTCCAGAGGAGACGGATGGTGGTGGTTTTTGGTCTTGTATGTGGTCCAGATGAATGGTGGTGGTTCTGGATCCTGTATGTGGTCCAGATGAATGGCGGTGATTTTGGGTCCTGTATGAGGTCCAGACGGATGGTGGTGGTTCTGGATCCTGTATGTGGTCCAGACGGATGGCGGTGGTACTGGGTCCTGTATGTGGTCCAGATGGATGGTGGTGGTTTTGGGTCCTGTATGTGGTCCAGAGGAGACGGATGGTGGTGGCTCTGGATCCTGTATGTGGTCCAGATGGATGGTGGTGGTTCTGGGTCCTGTATGTGGTCCAGACGGATGGCGGTGGTTCTGGGTCCTGTATGTTGTCCAGACGGATGGTGGTGGTTCTGGGTCCTGTATGTGGCCCAGACGGATGGTGGTGGTTTTGGGTCCTGTATGTGGTCCAGACGGATGGTGGTGGTTCTGGATCCTGCATGTGGTCCAGAGGAGACGGATGGTGGTGGTTTTGGGTCCTTTATGTGGTCCAGACGGATGGTGGTGTTTCTGGGTCCTGTATGTGGCCCAGACGGATGGTGGTGGTTCTGGATCCTGTATGTGGTCCAGATGGATGGTGGTGGTTCTGGGTCTTGTATGTGGTCCAGACGGATGGTGGTGGTTATGGGTCCTGTATGTGGTCCAGAGATGGATGGTGGTGGTTTTGGGTCCTGTATGTGGTCCAGACGGATGGTGGTGGTTTTGGGTCCTGTGTGTGGTCCAGATGGATGGTGGTGGTTTTGGGTCCTGTATGTGGTCCAGAGGAGACGGATGGTGGTGGTTTTGGGTCCTGTATGTGGTCCAGACGAATGGTGGTTGTTCTGGGTTCTGTATGTGGTCCAGAGAAGACGGATGGCTGTGGTTTTGGGTCCTGTATGTGGTCCAGACGGATGGTGGTGGTTCTGGATCCTGTATGTGGTCCAGAGGAGACGGACGGTGGTGGTTTTGGGTCCTGTATGTGGTCCAGACGGATGGTGGTGGTTCTGGATCCTGTATGTGGTCCAGAGGACACGGATGGTGGTGGTTTTGGGTCCTGTATGTGGTCCAGAGGAGACGGATGGTGGTGGTTCTGGGTCCTGTATGTGGTCCAGAGGAGATGGATGGTGGTGGTTCTGGATCCTGTATGTGGTCCAGAGGAGATGGATGGTGGTGGTTTTGGGTCCAGTATGTGGTCCAGACGGATGGTGGTGGTTTTGGGTCCTGTATGTGGTCCAGATGGATGGTGGTGGTTATGGGTCCTGTAAGTGGTCCAGAGGAGACGGAAGGTGGTGGTTTTTGGTCCTGTATGTGGTCCAGATGAATGGTGGTGGTTCTGGATCCTGTATGTGGTCCAGATGAATGGCGGTGATTTTGGGTCCTGTATGTGGTCCAGACGGATGGTGGTGGTTCTGGATCCTGTATGTGGTCCAGACGGATGGCGGTGGTACTGGGTCCTGTATGTGGTCCAGATGGATGGTGGTGGTTTTGGGTCCTGTATGTGGTCCAGAGGAGACGGATGGTGGTGGCTCTGGATCCTGTATGTGGTCCAGATGGATGGTGGTGGTTCTGGGTCCTGTATGTGGTCCAGACGGATGGCGGTGGTTCTGGGTCCTGTATGTGGTCCAGACGGATGGTGGTGGTTCTGGGTCCTGTATGTGGCCCAGACGGATGGTGGTGGTTTTGGGTCCTGTATGTGGTCCAGACGGATGGTAGTGGTTCTGGATCCTGCATGTGGTCCAGAGGAGACGGATGGTAGTGGTTTTGGGTCCTTTATGTGGTCCAGACGGATGGTGGTGTTTCTGGGTCCTGTATGTGGCCCAGACGGATGGTGGTGGTTCTGGATCCTGTATGTGGTCCAGACGGATGGTGGTGGTTCTGGGTCCTGTATGTGATCCAGAGGAGACGGATGGTGGTGGTTCTGGGTCCTGTCTGTGGTCCAGAGAAGACGGATGGTGGTGGTTCTGGATCCTGTATGTGGTCCAGAGGAGACGGACGGTGGTGGTTTCGGGTCCTGTATGTGGTCCAGACGGATGGTGGTGGTTCTGGATTCTGTATGTGGTCCAGAGGACACGGATGGTGGTGGTTTTGGGTCCTGTATGTTGTCCAGAGGAGACGGACGGTGGTGGTTTCGGGTCCTGTATGTGGTCCAGATGGATGGTGGTGGTTTTGGGTCCTGTATGTGGTCCAGAGGAGACGGATGGTGGTGGCTCTGGATCCTGTATGTGGTCCAGATGGATGGTGGTGGTTCTGGGTCCTGTATGTGGTCCAGACGGATGGCGGTGGTTCTGGGTCTTGTATGTGGTCCAGACGGATGGTGGTGGTTATGGGTCCTGTATGAGGTCCAGAGATGGATGGTGGTGGTTTTGGGTCCTGTATGTGGTCCAGACGGATGGTGGTGGTTTTGGGTCCTGTGTGTGGTCCAGATGGATGGTGGTGGTTTTGGGTCCTGTATGTGGTCCAGAGGAGACGGATGGTGGTGGTTTTGGGTCCTGTATGTGGTCCAGACGAATGGCGGTGGTTCTGGGTCCTGTATGTGGTCCAGACGGATGGTGGTGGTTCTGGATCCTGTATGTGGTCCAGACGGATGGCGGTGGTTCTGGGTCCTGTATGTGGTCCAGATGGATGGTGGTGGTTTTGGGTCCTGTATGTGGTCCAGAAGAGATGGATGGTGGTGGTTTTGGGTCCTGTATGTGGTCCAGACAGATGGTTGTTGGTTCTGGGTCCTGTATTTGGTCCAGACGGATGGCGGTGGTTCTGGGTCCTGTATGTGGGCCAGATGGATGGTGGTGGTTTTGGGTCCTGTATGTGGTCCAGAGGAGACGGATGGTGGTGGTTCTGGCTCCTGTATGTGGTCCAGACGGATGGTGGTGGTTCTGGATCCTGTATGTGGTCCAGACGGATGGTGGTGGTTCTGGATCCTGTATGTGGTCCAGACGGATGGTGGTGGTTTTGGGTCCTGTATGTGGTCCAGACGGATGGTGGTGGTTCTGGATCCTGTATGTCGTCCAGACGGATGGTGGTGGTTCTGGATCCTATATGTGGTCCAGATGGATGGTGGTGGTTCTGGGTCCTGTATGTCGTCCAGATGGATGGTGGTGGTTCTGGGTCCTGTATGTGGTCCAGACGGATGGTGGTGGTTCTGGGTCCTGTATGTGGTCCAGACGGATGGTGGTGGTTCTGGGTCCTGTATGTGGTCCAGACGGATGGTGGTGGTTCTGGGTCCTGTATGTGGTCCAGATGGATGGTGCAGGTTCTGGATCCTGTATGTGGTCCAGACGGATGGTGGTGGTTCTGGGTCCTGTATGTGGTCCAGACGGATGGTGGTGGTTCTGGGTCCTGTATGTGGTCCAGACGGATGGTGGTGGTTCTGGGTCCTGTATGTGGTCCAGACGGATGGTGGTGGTTCTGGGTCCTGTATGTGGTCCAGAGGAGACGGATGGTGGTGGTTTTGGGTCCTGTATGTGGTCCAGACGAATGGCGGTGGTTCTGGGTCCTGTATGTGGTCCAGACGGATGGTGGTGGTTCTGGATCCTGTATGTGGTCCAGACGGATGGCGGTGGTTCTGGGTCCTGTATGTGGTCCAGATGGATGGTGGTGGTTTTGGGTCCTGTATGTGGTCCAGAAGAGATGGATGGTGGTGGTTTTGGGTCCTGTATGTGGTCCAGACAGATGGTTGTTGGTTCTGGGTCCTGTATTTGGTCCAGACGGATGGCGGTGGTTCTGGGTCCTGTATGTGGGCCAGATGGATGGTGGTGGTTTTGGGTCCTGTATGTGGTCCAGAGGAGACGGATGGTGGTGGTTCTGGCTCCTGTATGTGGTCCAGACGGATGGTGGTGGTTCTGGATCCTGTATGTGGTCCAGACGGATGGTGGTGGTTCTGGATCCTGTATGTGGTCCAGACGGATGGTGGTGGTTTTGGGTCCTGTATGTGGTCCAGACGGATGGTGGTGGTTCTGGATCCTATATGTCGTCCAGACGGATGGTGGTGGTTCTGGATCCTATATGTGGTCCAGATGGATGGTGGTGGTTCTGGTTCCTGTATGTCGTCCAGATGGATGGTGGTGGTTCTGGGTCCTGTATGTGGTCCAGACGGATGGTGGTGGTTCTGGGTCCTGTATGTGGTCCAGACGGATGGTGGTGGTTCTGGGTCTTGTATGTGGTCCAGACGGATGGTGGTGGTTCTGGGTCCTGTATGTGGTCCAGATGGATGGTGCAGGTTCTGGATCCTGTATGTGGTCCAGACGGATGGTGGTGGTTCTGGGTCCTGTATGTGGTCCAGACGGATGGTGGTGGTTCTGGGTCCTGTATGTGGTCCAGACGGATGGTGGTGGTTCTGGGTCCTGTATGTGGTCCAGACGG
Source organism: Atherinomorus stipes (assembly GCA_023101725.1). Lineage (NCBI taxonomy): Eukaryota > Metazoa > Chordata > Actinopteri > Atheriniformes > Atherinidae > Atherinomorus > Atherinomorus stipes. Next base: position 10,420 of record JALJCO010013916.1, on the reverse strand, counting down.
ATGGTGGTGGTTCTGGGTCCTGTATGTGGTCCAGAGGAGACGGATGGTGGTGGTTTTGGGTCCTGTATGTGGTCCAGACGGATGGTGGTGGTCCTGGGTCCTGTATGTGGTCCAGACGGATGGTGGTGGTTCTGGGTCCTGTATGTGGTCCAGACGGATGGTGGTGGTTCTGGGTCCTGTATGTGGTCCAGAGGAGACGGATGGTGGTGGTTCTGGATCCTGTATGTGGTCCAGACGGATGGTGGTGGTTCTGGGTCCTGTATGTGGTCCAGATGGATGGTGGTGGTTCTGGGTCCTGTATGTGGTCCAGATGGATGGTGGTGGTTCTGGATCCTGTATGTGGTCCAGACGAATGGTGGTGGTTCTGGATCCTGTATGTGGTCCAGACGGATGGTGGTGGTTTTGGATCCTGTATGTGGTCCAGATGGATGGTGGTGGTTCTGGATCCTGTATGTGGTCCAGACGAATGGTAGTGGTTCTGGATCCTGTATGTGGTCCAGACGGATGGTGGTGGTTCTGGGTCCTGTATGTGGTCCAGACGGATGGTAGTGGTTCTGGGTCCTGTATGTGGTCCAGACGGATGGTGGTGGTTCTGGGTCCTGTATGTGGTCCAGACGGATGGTAGTGGTTCTGGGTCCTGTATGTCGTCCAGATGGATGGTGGTGGTTCTGGGTCCTGTATGTGGTCCAGACGGATGGTGGTGGTTCTGGGTCCTGTATGTGGTCCAGACGGATGGTGGTGGTTCTGGGTCCTGTATGTGGCCCAGAAGGATGGTGGTGGTTCTGGATCCTGTATGTGGTCCAGACGGATGGTGGTGGTTCTGGATCCTGTATGTGGTCCAGAAGGATGGTGGTGGTTCTGGATCCTGTATGTTGTCCAGACGGATGGTGGTGGTTTTGGGTCCTGTATGTGGTCCAGACGGATGGCGGTGGTTCTGGGTCCTGTATGTGGTCCAGATGGATGGTGGTGGTTCTGGGTCCTGTATGTGGTCCAGACGGATGGTGGTGGTTCTGGGTCCTGGTCTCATGTGGCGTCTTCTCTGCATGATGGAGCTCTCACCCTTGTGGATTTCAGGGTGAACTGTGTTCAGAGACGGAGGTTTCTGGAATCTTCCTGAGTCCATCAGTGGTTTCCAGTAGAGAATCATGTCTGCTTTACTGCAGGAGATCACCAGCATCCACTGCTGGTTCTCATAGAGATGTCTCTGGATTTCTTGAATGTGTGGACCTGGGTTACTCAGTTTGGTCGTGAGGGCTGCAATCCAGCAGGTTTTCCATGTCTCCCTGATCCAACACAACTGAATGAGTCATTGTGCAGAGCTTGATTGGCTCTTTGATCTGTTTGACCTGAGTCAGGTGTGTTAGAGCAGGGAAATGGAAAACCTGCTGGATTGCAACCCTCATAGGACCAAACTGAGAAACCCTGCTGTAGATGACTACACGTGGGGAACAATGTTCTCTAGATTTTCTATATCTATTCTGAGATTCTGCCTCTCTATAACCTTTTTTTATATACACCCAAATCATGTTTCTAACCTGTAAATAATTATTTTCCAGACTATAAGTTGCACTTTTTTATAATTTGGCGGCTTGTGCGACTTATATATGAAAAAATATACAATTTCACTTGTTTTTCAGTATCAGTTTATATTGACTGATATGAGCCTAGGATGAATATTACCGTCTAATGTCAAAAAAGGGCGCTCTGGCCTTGTGACAATATTCTGCTCCAAGGACAAAAATCCCAAAATAGCCTGATCTCAGTGAGGGGAGTTCATTCTGGCTGTGCGGTGGAACAAATCCTCAAAAAACATGTTTATACATGTTATTTAATATGTTTATGATCGTTTACAGGCATTAACTTTGGGCTAATTGGGTAATTTTGAGCAGAAACATGTAGGATATGAAAAATCCAAAAATCCTCTCATTTTAATAAATAAATACAACCTACAGTCCAGTGCAACTTATATGTTTTTTTTTTCCTGCTCAAGATGCATTTTTTTGACTAATGCGACTTATAGTCTGGAAAATACGGGAATGTAATTAGCTGCAGCATGTTCCTCCAGCTGCCAATTTCCATTCTTTTGTTACCACCATCAAATACTTTATTCCAAAATATGCGATTATTGTGAGTCACTTTTAAAAATTAGGGTTTGTGATTATGCTGCCACCCAGCATCCCAACTTTTCTGATGTTGTGAAACATTGTGTAAGTCCAACCAAATCCATCTTGTGTGAACAGCCAGTACCTGTCCCCGCTGCATCTGCCAGCTCGTTGCTAGGAGACGACGATGGACAGCTCATGATCATGTACTCAGCATCTTCCACTGGGAACACAACACATGCAGTTACTGCAGGGGGGGTGGGGTGTAGAGCTGACTGTGGTGGTGGTCTTACCAGCAGCGTCCTGAGTCTGCAGCTTGGACAGCAGCTCTGAGATGGACTTCTTCTGGGCCTGAGCGATGTAACTCAGGTTCTCCGAGTCCAGAACAGACAGGAAGGACTGCAGGTCCCAGATCAGCTTGGCCAGCACTAGAGACAGTAGGACAGGTGGACAGACAGGTGAAGAGCTGGACACTTCAGGAGCCAGCATCACTGACAGAAAGTCGAGTCCACTGTAGCAGAACAAAAGTAGAGTTTCTAAAGATATTATGATGGTGTGTTGATGCAAAAATAAATGAAGCATTACCACGAGTCTGGAAGTGTTTATTAAACAAAAGGAGTAAATATCACGTCTGAGACAAATCTTACAAAGTCTAAGAAGGCTCTGACCCCAGGGAGCGGGAATATAGTTTTTAACTAAGAGAGCTCAGACAGGCTGGCACCAGAAGAGATAAAACCCTGCAAGATGTTCTTATACTGACAGAAGACAAAGATTCATACCAGGGTCAGGGCAGGTTCATTTATACAGCACATTTCATGTACACGACGTTTCAGTGCTTACCTGAAACAACAGAAGCAGGATGCAGGAAGGCAGTTCTAATATAGAGAAATAAAAGCTTTAAAGAAACAGATGCAGATCTGAACTCCTGAAAAAACCTTTATTTAAACACTGGTTCTGACTCTGGAAGTGATACAAGACCAGATCCAGATGACCTGAGGGGTCTAGTAGCTTCATACATGGTCAGGAGGTCCGAAACCAGGGTTACTCAATTCGGAATCACAAGGGCTGCAGACCAGCAGGTTTTCCATGTCTCCCTGCTCCAACACATGTTAATGAGTCACTGTGCAGAGCTTGTTTGGCTGTTGGATCTATTTATTTGATTCAGGTGTGTGAGAGCAGGGATATGGAAAACCTGCTGGATTGTGGTCCTCGTAGGACCAAGTTGAGTAACCCATTCAGAGCTTCATAGACCACGACCAGGACTTTAAAGTCTATCCTGTGACAGAATGGCAGCCAGTGTAAAGACCCCAGAACAGGCCTGATGTGGTCCAGGTTTCTGGCTGTAGTCCATCACTACAGCCAGATTTCTGGCCCAGTTGGTGGTTTGTAGGTCTGAGTCCATCACAACACCCAGATTTCTGGCCCGGTTGGTGGTCTTTAGGTCTGAGTCCATCACTACAGCCAGATTTCTGAACTGGTTGTTGGTTTTGAGGTCTGAGACCATCACTACAGCCAGATTTCTGGCCTGGTTGGTGGTTTTTGGGTCCAAGTCCATCACTGCAGCCAGATTTCTGGCCTGGTTGGTGGTTTTGAGGTCTAAGTCCATCACTACAGCCAGATTTCTGGCCTGGTTGGTGGTTTTGAGGTCTAAGTCCATCACTACAGCCAGATTTCTGGCCTGGTTGGTGGTTTTGAGGTCTAAGTCCATCACTACAGCCAGATTTCTGGCCTGGTTGGTGGTTTTGAGGTCTAAGTCCATCACTACACCCAGATTTCTGGCCTGGTTGGTGGTTTTTGGGTCCAAGTCCATCACTGCAGCCAGATTTCTGCCCTGGTTGTTGGTTTTTATGGACTGAAGTTCTATAGTGACCTACTGTCATTTTTCTTAGGCTTCAAAAACAATCACCTCAGTTTTGTTTTTGTTCAGCTGAAGAAAGTTGAGGCACATCCAGTCATTAATCTCATCAATACATTTACCAAGAGCCTGTACAGGGCCCCGGTCTCCTGGTGACACTGTAATATATGGCTGTGTGTCATCTGCGTAGCTATGGTAACTAATATTGTTGTTCTTTATAACCTGGGCCAGTGGGAGCATGTAGATGTTAAACAGAAGAGGCCCCAGGATAGAGCCCTGGGGAACTCCACATGTGATTGTTGTCTGCTCAGATGTAAAGTTGCCTACTGACACAAAGTACACATTAGTGTGATGTGTCACATCATTTCATAAAAGATTTGAAAATGCTCTTTCAGACTGTAAATGTTCTACCTTTATTGGCTCGTTTAAAGTTTGAATAAAGTTTCAATGTGAAAGTTTATCTGAGTTATAGTGCTCCAAAGTGGACTTAGTTTTCTTTCACTTGGCCAGAATCTCTTTCATTTCAATGGGACCAAAAATTGCAGTTTTTCTTTTCTCGAATCTCGTAAAAACCATAAGACTTCTGTACAGCATACTCCTATTCCTGATCAAGACACAAGTTTTGATATAATGTCTTTGGGGTTGAGCTGAGTGAGGACGAGTTAGATGGCAGTAGTGATGGAAACTGCCAGCAGAAAACTCATAACTACAGCCAGCCAACCGTTTGGAGGGTTTTATCTCATCCTCACACTGAGTCACAGTTTAACCGAGTGTCGACGGAGCGGCAAAGCGATGAGTCATGTTTGATCCCACACTCGGTATCTGCCTATCACTGTTTACACTGACACAGACACACTGTCTGTTTGTGCTCTCCCTCAGGATCTAATGTTTAACTCCTCTACTCATTCCCACCAACAGACGTGAATAAAATGTGCCAGTCTGACAAGTTAGCAGCAGGACAGTAACTGCTGCTTACGCAGGTGTCTGACAGCGTGCTAACATGCTGAATCAGCCATGTGGACATGTTCAACGTGCCTGCGTTCAGCCTGCTTACACACTGGGATGGCTTTACAGCATACTGCAAACATAATAAATCAATCATCTCAAATAAAACATTTCACATCTAGATCATTTTCTCCATCATCTTCATATCTTTTCATTTCAGTTTCCAAGTCATACGGAGTCAAAGTGAAGCAGGAAAATAAGAAAATGTCATGAAGTCAGTTTGTGTTTGTGTCATGAAAGGAGCTGTTGTCTCTCTGTGTGAATGAATGTCTGTTCGCTTCAGAAGAGTCCAGCGCTGAAATCATTCACATGAAGTCTGAAAATGTCTCAGATTACACGCGCTTTCTTCCCCTCAGAGCTCAACATGACTAAAACATGACAAACAAACTTCTATCAACTAGCGATGCCAGTAACTGATCACTTAGCAGCACATTGATCTGATTACATTTTCAAGCAACGAGTAATCTAACGAATTAGTATTTTTATTTTACTGTAATTAGATTAAAGTAATATACATGTGTTTTTCCCAAGTTAGCAGGATAATGCTTCCATCAAAAGTAAGAGTGATGTTAAGACTTCATTGTACATCATTGCATGTGTTCTCGTTAGCATGTTCCTGCAGGATCTGGATTATCAGACTGAACACACCTTCTCACTCACAGTGCTACGGACACTTTCTGGAATCAGAAGCATGCAGTGACTTACCTACTGAAATTTTGCTGAATAAAAGTTCATATAAACATGAATCATTCACTGCACATTACTTTAGAAAAAATAGTACTGAAGTAAAACCTCATTCAATGACCTGGTGCATGCTGGGAGCTTCACCTTAAAGGAATAGTACACCCACAAAATGACATGCGTTCATGTTCTACTCGCCCTCATGCTGAGCAAGACTCTGGAGCACTTTTTTAATATCTCAAATGCAGCTGGAGATCCAGGGGGCGTTTCATTATCCCCCGACTTTCATATAGTGGAGTTCATCAGGGCTCAAACCAAAAAGGTCCATAAAAGTCCACAAAAACTTGTCAATATTCCTCCATACTGCTCGTCCAATGTAATCCAAGTGTCCTGAGTGGGTAGCGTCCAGAATTTACTGGAAACGACGTCATTTACTATATTTTTAGAGCCTAAACAGTAGAACATCGTACTTCCTATTTGCGTGTTCGTGGAAGTTCAGAACACTACAGAAGCAATTTCTGGTATGGAGGAATATTGACAAGTTTTTGTGGACTTTTATGGACCTTTTTGGTTCAGTTGCCGGTGAATTCCACTATATGAAAATCGATGGCTAATGAAAACCCCCCCAGATCTCCGGCTGCATTCGAGACATTAAAAAAGTGCTCCAGAGTCTTGCTTCGCATGAGGGTGAGGAGAAGATGAAGGACCATCATTCTGCGGGTGTTGCATTCCTATAACAAACATAACACAAGTAAACAGAAAATGCAGTTTTTAAATGGAGATTTTTATTAGTTAGGGGGGAAAATCCAACCCTCCATGTCCCTGTGTGAAAAAGTGATCTTCCCCTAAACCTAATAACTGGTTGTTCCACCTTAGCAGCAACAACTGCATCAAGCGTTTGTGATAACTGGCAGTGAGTCTTCTACAGCGCTGTGGAGGAATTTTGTTCCACTCATCTTTGCAGAATTGTTGTAATTCAGCCACATTGGAGGCTTTTCCAGCATGAACCGCCTTTTTAAGGTCATGCCACAGCATCTCAATGGGATTCAGGTGGGGGCTTTGACTAGGCCACTCCAAAGTCTTCATGTTGTTGTTCTTAAGCCATTCAGAGGTGGACTTGCTGGTGTGTTCTGGATCATTGTTCTGCTGCAGAACCCAAGTGCGCTTCAGCTTGAGGTCACCAACAGATGGCCGGACGTTCTCCTTCAGGATTTTTTGGTAGAAGCAGAATTCATGGTTCCATTTACCACAGCAAGTCTTCCAGGTCCTGAAGCAGCAAAACAGCCCCAGACCATCACACTACCACCACCATATTTTACTGTTGCTATGATGTTCCTTTTCTGAAATGCCGTGTTACTTTTACGCCAGATGTAATGGGACCTCCACCTTCCAGAAAGTTCCACTTTTGTCTCGTCAGTCCACAGAGTATTTTCCCCAAAAGTCTTGGGGATCATCAAGATGCTTTCTGGCTAAACTGAGACGAGCCTTTATGTTCTTTTTGCTCAGCAGTGGTTTTGGTCTTGGAACTCTTTTGTGACCTCTTGGATGAGTCGTCGCTGTGCTCTTGGGGTCATTTTGGTCGGCCGGCCCCTCCTGGGAAGGTTCACCACTGTTCCATGTTTTCACCATTTGTGGATAATGGTTCTCACTGTGGTTCTCTGGAGTCCCAAAGCTTTAGAAATGGCTTTGGAACCTTTTCCAGACTGATAGATCTCAATGACTTTGTTCCTCATTTGTTCCTGAATTTCTTTGGATGGCAGCATGATGTCTAGCTTTGGAGGATCTTTTGGTCTACTTCACTTTGTCAGGCAGGTCCTATTTAAGGGATTTCTGATGGAGAACAGGTGTGGAAGTAATCAGGCCTTTTAACGGGGGGGGGGGGGGGCAATCAGCTGTTCACACAGGGCCATGGAGGTTTGGATTTTTTACCTCCTTAAAATGAAAATCTTCCTTAAAAACGGCATTTTCTGTTTACTTGTGTTATCTTTGTCTCGTATTTAAATTTGTTTGATGTTCTGAAACATGTAAGTGTGGCTAACATGTAAAAAATTAAGAAATCAGGGAGGGGGTAAACACTTTTTCACACAGCTGTATGTCGGGAGCAACTCTGCTCCCGACACTTTTACAGGTTCCTGGTCATGACTGGATCGTTGGGTCTGATTCCAGGACTGACTGCACCTGTCCAGGTGAAAGTATTCACCTGGCTTGATGCCGTGGCCTTCACATTTCCCCTGGTGACAGGACACACTGATAAGCTGCAGGATGCTGCTAATGGTTAACACAGAATAAAGAATGCGGGACATTATTTCACTTTCAAGTCCTGCAAGTGCAATGTAACCCCCCCCCCCACAAAAAAAACCACAATGTACAAATGTTTAAAAATATCACTTTTTTAAAACTGTTCGGTCCACTTCAAATGAACCAAATGCAGGAAGTGGACCACCACGCAGGGGATTGTGGGTAAACACAACCAAAAAATCAGCATGTTTAGGACGATAGTCCTGAGAAATGTCTCGTCAAGAATAAGAGCAAAAACATCTTTGCAGCGTTTCATCTGCAACAGACATCTCCATCAGCTGAAGGATGTAGCACCGTCCATCCAATGCAGGTATACGCCGTACAATATATATAACGCGGGTATATTCGCCATCACGCAGCGTTAGTGTTGATTTCATCTGTGCCACAGAAATCAGGAAAGTAAACATGGAGAGCGAGTCGGACCGTAGTCAACGTGCTTTCTTACTGCATCTTTGTCCGTCCTCAGAATGGAGGAAAACCAGCGGCTAGATTCTCGTGCAGATGGAACGTAGGAGACGAGAATTTGTGGCTGAAGCAGAGTTGTTTTGATACGTTATATGAGATGAGACCGGTGTAATGTCCCGATGTAGGTACGTACCGCCCACCATCATCACGCAAATTCACAACCCAGGTCTGGCGTTCCCACTGCATGCCGATTGGAGCCATTTTTAGCGTGGTTTTAACCTGCGTCGCTCGCCAGGTCATTTGATGCGGGTCAGTGAGCCTTTCCCACTGCCACGAAACGCCAATTGTTTGCAGGTTTAGAGGGGGTTTTTGGCCAGTGGGAAAGGGGTGTAACTCAACTCAACGGTGTATCATCTGGGGGAGGGGGGGGCTGTTTGCATGATGATGTGCTCTAATCTCTAATTGGAGAACATGAATTTTGTAGAATGATAAGCTGCTGTCTGATTTAACTGCTTTTATTTATTATTTTTATTTTTTTATTTTTCTACTTGTCCTGTCCAGCATCGAAGCAAGCAGAATGGAAATCTGATTGCTTTATTCTGTTGAACAGTTTTGCTTTACCAAGCGGAGCTTTATGAACATAAGGCTCCACTTGATATCATGTTTATTCATTTTATTTCTTTAATTAAACATTTGTCTATTACACCATTCCATTTCATACTGCTGGGCCTGACAAGGGAGAAATGAAAGTTAACAGAGGTAATGATAGAAAGTGAAACAGAGAGAAAGGAGTAAGGAAGAGGAAGAGAGAGAGGAGAGAAAACATGAATCCACTTACACAGTTCACTGGTACATCTGTACCGCGATCCCTGAACAACCAAGGTCTCTGTTAGAAAACAAAACAAGCGATCCCCTACAGGAGGACCTGCAGGTGGCTTAAATATCCTCAGATCATACAAACACACGCAGAACTACGCAGAGAAGAGGTACAACCTAGTCAGCGTGATGGGAAGTAGAGAAGAGGTACAACCTAGTCATCGCAATGGGAAGCAGTGTCACAGTGTCAACATGCATAATAAAGGGTGCTCCATGGTGATACAGTCATGCAGATGCAGCCTCGTCTCCGCAAGGAGGAGGAAGCCCGCAAGGCTCACGACCCAGGCCCCCAGCAACCACCCAGAGGCCCAGATCACAGCTACCCCCCCCCCCCTCCCAAAGAGCGGACATGCATCCCCTGAAGGGCGGCAAAAGGCGGCCCCAGCCGGAGCCCCCCGCGGTCTGGGGGCCCAGGCCCCAGCGGACCAGGACCAGCAGCTGCCGACCCCACCGGGCGCCCCCCGGAGCGGAGACAGCGCCGGGCCCAGGGCCCAAGCGCCCAGGAGCAGCCACCCCCCCCCCGACCCGGGCGGCCCAACTGAAACCCAGGAGGACCGGACCCCCCAGACAACACCCCCCCAGGGCAGGCCAGCCCCCACCCCAACGTCCCTGCCCCACACACCTGACACCAGGGCGCCACCACCTCTACCACCCCCTACCCCGCCACCATTTAACTGCTTTTAAACAAAGACACAGAGCTGACCGCCACTGAAGCACTGGTAGAACCTCCTGAATCACAAGTCAGGAACATCTGAAAAACCTGCAAGTAGATAACTGATGATCCCTGTAATCTCCTAAACAACCATTCAGGCCTTCTCCATTACTCTGTTATGTAAGTAAACAGCTTTAACACTTAAACGCTTGACAGAAAGAATGGGACAAAAATTCTTCCTGAAATCTGAGGTCTTTAACCCAGTGATTCTCAACCCTGGTCCTCAAGGCACACTATGAAGACTTTCCATGTTGCCCTGTTGAAAAGCAGGGCAAAATGGACAGTCTTCAGGATAGTGTGCCTTGAGGAACAGGGTTGGGAACCACTGTTTTAACCAAATGTAAAATGTAATGAAAATGGAAGAAAATAAACAAAAATATTTAGCATATTATGTAGCGTTTATCACCAGTGATCTATCAGAATTACTGTAGGGTTGGTCTCGCGTGGTCCGGGGGCTGGGGGCGGTGGACTTGTGGCGTGGGGGGG
>JALJCO010013915.1:0-10919 GCA_023101725.1 Atherinomorus stipes | reverse complement strand
CTGGAGCCCCTGGGTGTGTGGAAGCTGCCCCATCCAACCAGATCCCAGAGAAGCGACAAGGAAATAAATTAATGAATGGATGGATGGATGATGGAACTGAGTAAACCAGTGATGGAGGAGTAAAACCAGTGAAGGGGGTGGTCTGAGTGATGCCTCCAGAGTCTATTGAGTAGAATGGGGTGGGAGATGGGGTCAAAGGCTGCACTCAGATTGAGGATGATGATGATGGAAAAGTAGACCATAATCAGCAGGCATGAGAAGAGATCATTGAGTGATCTTGATGAAGTAACTAAAGCGTATAGTGGGAGCAGAAACTGGACTGGATTTGTTCAAACAGGTTGTAATGGGTGACATGACAGTGGAACAGAGAGGCAACAGTTTTTTCCAGCTATTAACAGGCGGGGCGGGTACACCCTGGACAGGTCGCCGGTTTGAGAAAGACTTTGGTTTATTTGTTCTGAGAGTAAGTAGTGGTACTACAATTTGTAGCCTAATAAAATGAGTTATTGCTAATTTTATTGACTTGTTTATTGATTAGAAATCCCCCAAATTTAAATTTTAGCATATTTTACTCTAATAAAAGTAGCATGGAAAAAAGGAGATGGTTTATGTGTAACGTGAGTTTAGTGGTACTACAACATATGATATCATAATTATTGCCAATTATATGACTTATTTGGCTTTTTTAAAAATCCCCCAAAATACATTTAAGCATATTTTATGAGAGGAAGAGTTGTAGTATGATCAACAAGGCTCCATTGATGTGTGTGGTGACTTTTAGAGTCTCTGCACTTTATAATGATGGTGTTATTTATCAATATAGCAAGATGTTAATGAATTATCAAAAGGAACATTTCTCCAAAACAGCTGTTGTAGTATGACCATCTGGAGCCCCTAGGTGTGTGTGGTGATTTCGGAGTCTCTGTTCTGTATGACAGTGGGGTTATTGATTTATGTTCGCAGCGTCTTGCTCCTGTATTGCCAATTAGCCTGGGTGTAACCACTCGCCTTACCGCATGCTCATAGAGATCAATGATATTCACCCAGCTCGGTTTTTCTAAAAAATAACGTTTTTTAATTGTTGTAGCGAGTAGTCTTTGCTATTATGACGTGAAAGGGGTGTCATTTATGTTTCAAAAACGTTTCGTCTCAGAGTTATTGATCCCCGAAGTCCGAATCTGTCAATATCTTTCCAACTTTAATCTAAGTCGTTATATCGAGATAAACTTTCTCGTTTAAACGAGAAGTATATCTCGTTATAACGAGAGCGGTTTCTCGTTAAAACGAGAAAGTTTCTCGTTATAACGAGATATGGCTCCAACATTTATTTCATCGCTCTGGCAGTTCAACGCCACCGTGTCACTACGTAACAGATATGCTCGGTGTAATAAAAAAAATCATTGTTTTTGCAGAACTGGATGGATGAGGGGGTGAGTTTATTCCGCCATCTGGTGGAGGATCAGGGAAACTGGCTCCCATTTGAAAAAATTTAAGAACCATGTGGCTGCAGACACATAGTATTGGAAAACTTTTGTGTCCTTTACAATACACGTCAAAGATCTGAATTTTTAAGGATTTTTAAAGCAATTCTTCAAGTTGTCAAGCACCAAGTGGAGAACATGGACCTGGAGAGTTTGCCAGCTCTTGGTCTCTCAATCTTGCAAATATTTGAACAAGACTTTTTTTTTAGGAAAAAAAAAACCAAAACAAACAAAACTTTCAGAAAATCTCTAAGTAACCACCTATGTCCCATAAAACCAAACAAAAACTCAATCATCAGAACCTTTCTGAAACTGAAGTTCAGAAAAATAGATATTAATATAGAAAACTCCCTGTTAGTCCTAAAACAAAATAATAACACTTTAAAATTCTGATCGAAATCTATCCCTCCATGAAATGCTTGGAAAAGGGTTCAATATTGAACAAAACAACTGTATTTTTTGTGAGAATGATACTTAAACTACGACCTCTGTCTTCAAAAATCCAGCTACAGAACATTTTGTAACAGGACAATGTTGTTTTTTTGCTCTGTTCCTGAAATTGTGATGAATAACATATTGTTGCTGGCTAAATATGTTATCCATACATGTAAATGGCGAAAGGTAAAGCCCACATTCACAGCTTTTAAGACACAAATGAAAGATAACTATTTTAAGTCCTTGAAATGTATGAGATGTAAAATGCTTTATCTCTGTTGCAAGCACTTGGAAGATTTACAAATTTTTGATTAGCCTACCTCTAATGTGTGTGTTATATGCTTTTTTTCCTCAGTAAATTTTTATTCTATTCTTAATTTCTGCCTGTGCCTTGAGAACGGCACTTTAAATGTATTAACTGTTCAATCGATTGCCAAGATGTATGTACATTTTGATACTTCAAATTACCAAAAAAAAAAAGAAAAGAAAAGAAAAGGGGAAAAAAAAAGTTTGCCAGCCGCTAATAAAAGCCACGAAGAAGAAGAGGCGCGAAGCCCCGGATGTGGGGTACATATAGCGGAAGCGGCGACAGCCTCGTCCTTTTCCTCAGTGCTAGTTTCGCTGCGGACCTCGTTCCTGGCTCACCGCTGTTCGTCTGATTTTATTCCGAATAAGTCGGTCAGGAATCATTAAAAATGGTTCGTATGTTTCCTCTTCACCTCTTTCTGAGCCCAGAAATCCCTCCGCGCTTCTTCTTCGGCAGTTTTACAGTTAAATTAGCACACTTTAACCAGCTCATGTGGCTAACGGCTAGCATGAAGCAGGCGCGAGCTCCGCCACGTGCAGCGCACCAAGTTTACCAGCAACGTGCAGATGTTCATGCTGCTGCTCGTCTTTGGTGTTGTGTAGAACTTCGTTCCTGCAGCGTTTCATGCGTCTCTGTCACAAACGTTACCTGTATATATGACGTCAGCATCATCGCGTTGAAACGCGCCGATTTTTACATGTTCAGTTCTGAAAAATGACCAGCATGCAGTTCGGCTCATCAGGGATAAATATTGACTAAAAACTTAATTCATGGAAGCTGTTACCACGCAGACCTGGTGCTCCTCCCGAGGAGGAGACTGAGGAGGTGACGCTCCTCTCCTGAGGAGGAGACGAGCCTCCATCAGTCTGATCTTTTCAATTATTTCCATCAGCCCTGAAAATGCCAGCAGCCACAGATCTAAACATGTTGTATAATGATTTAAGTTGAAACAAACACGACGATAAGTTAATGGATAAAAGATAACAGCACATGTGAGCACACTTGGCATGTAACAATATAAAGATTTCATGTCACAGTTATCGATATCGCAGTTTCGGTGAAATCTGCCCAAAATGTTCTGAAACGCACTGAAATCTTTTCACCAAGTTTTGATTATTTTTTTTAAAAAATGGTAACAAGCAAAATGGACTTTCTGTTGGCGTAACATGTAGACATCAAACTTATAAATGTGCATTAAAGATGCATCTTATGACCATAAGAGGGTTCCTCGCTTTATGCAATATTGTAGATATGTGAGCAATACTTTTCTTCACATCCAGAGCTCAAGATTTGATCTAGTCTGACAGATTTCAGAAGAACTGGTTCAGAAATTAAACTTTCACTGTTTAATGAACCTTTTATAGAAATCAAATGTTCATATCACAGCAGCAGCAAATAAATGAACGCCTACGTTTAGTAAAAACTGATTTCAGTGGCGTTAATTCAGACGTTTCGATAAAGTGTAATGGAAACTTTTTTTTTTTTTCACAATAACACGCCATCAGGTGTGACGTAAGGGGTTAAAATCCAGTTATTCCTTCTTAATTATGATGAATATGATTTGTTTACAAGCATTAACTGTGAAATCGGAGTGATGGGGGAAGTTTTATCAGTCACGTTTATGAAAAATCGCCGTAACTCAGCAAGCTGAGTTTATTATACAGATGGTTTAAGTTCTTCATGTATTATTGACTGACCACGAGCTGTTTGTTGTTTCCACACAATGTGTAACACCACTACTTTATCTCGTTCCCACATGTTAGTTATGTCAACAGGATTTAATAAAACGTGACCACGGATAACATGGTATGACTGCGCCTTCGTATCAACAGCTGCATCACCACATCAGTCAGGTTTTGGTGCCGATAAAGGGGAATAAAAGATCAAGAAATGACATCCACACTCCAGAAGTTGATCATAAGGGTTTTTCATTCGTGTTACCATTCAATGGAAACACCTGCATATCGCTACTGTTCTTTTTCGAAATTTAAGAAATATTGCTTTTATTTTTTAAAAGTGTAATGGAAACCAGCTCAAGGCCCAGTCCCAGTGATCCCCCTACTTTCAAGTCAACCACTAGCACTTGAATTGAAGCCATGTGGGTAGGGTTTTGTGATCTTCTAGGAACTGGGTTCAGTATGTAATGACGTACAGCTCTCTATCCGTTTTGTCTGGCTTTTCCTCAGTAAGTCAGCATCTGACGTCCCTCGCTCTGAAGAGCTAGGTTCATGCCCACTACACCTACAGTACATCCAAAGAGGAACTGGGACAGCACTGCCTTCACGGCAATGTGCAAAATTTAGGGGGAGGGCTTCACTCCAAGCGTGTGAGCTCACACGTGTGTGCGGTTATCTTTTATCCTATAACTTCCCGTTTGTTTGTTGAAACTTTATTCATGGTATAAAATGTTTAGCTCTGTGGCTGCTGGCATTTTCAGGGATGATGGAAATGAACATGTTTGTTTTCCTTCAAATACATGAAGTCTTCATGCCATAAGACCTATTAGTGTATTTATGTGGTTTTCTATTTATTTGTACATGATTGATGAAACTTTATTCATTAGTTACAAAAGCGCATTTGTTAATACTTGAAGGCAAAATGCCAGATTTTATTTATCCGTTCAGGTGTTTCACCTTGTAAAGAGGTAAATAATTTAATAAAGGTGGGTATATTACAGGGTTTTTTTGGGAGGGGGACCGTGGTATCGCATTTAGTATAGAGTACTGTGGAAATTTACTGGTATTGGTATCAGCTACTGAATTTCTGGTATCATGACAACACGAGGAGAACGGGGAGATTGGTCAGTGTAGTTGAGGAGGTGTTGGTGTATGTGGAATATAAATATAATATAAAATATCTTCGGAAATTATTTACCAACGTATGTTTTAGGGATGCACCGGAGTGGAAATTCTTGATCGAAACTGAAAAAAAGTGAGCAAACCAAGGCGGAAAAACTGAGATTGTTGATTTATTAGAACCATAGCATTTTTGGCTAAGGTGTGTACTAACTATGGCTGAAAGATATATCGTTATCGTATCTATATCCAGATATGGACATTCAAGATATTAATGTCGCAAAAGCAACTATATAAAAGATAGATTTCCCCCTGCGCTTGTCCTTCATATAAAGCTCTGGAAGTCACAAACAAAACTGCACTTTCCACCAAACTGCTTGGTTTTCAATAGGGATGCACCGATGCATCGGCTGGACATCGGTATCGGCCGATGTTTGCCTTGTTAACTGCCATCGGCCAATAAAATTGACATTCGCCGATGGCAGTGGCCGATTATTATATATATATATATATATATATATATATATATATATATATATATAATGATTTACATGTGTCATCAACACTGTGCTTAAGAAAAACTCATTTTCCCCCTCTTTTTTTGGGCGGGTGGGGGGAGATACTGGTAGAGGGCATCCGTGCACTTTCCTCAGTAGAAAAAAAAAAAGATGGCGGCGGTCGTGCGGCAATATTTTACCATTTCAGAAAAAGATCAGCGTTACGCAGTTTGCAGTACATGCTCCACAAATATTTTTTATTGGGCCATAAAAATAATCTTCTCACTGAGTATGTTTTTGTTTATTAGGCTAAAATCACTCAATTTTGTTGGGCAATATACTGAAGCATCTTTTTAGTGATTATCAGTCCCAGGTTTTGAAAAGTTTTCAGAAAAGGGCTTGTTATTACTAATGTCAACCACAAAGTGACATTAAAGGTTGTTTCTGTTTCATAAATTGGTCTGATTGAATTTGTGCTCATTCAAGGACAAGACTGATGAGGAGCTGAAAGACTTGTAAATTTCTGTGGCTCAAAGGAAGTAATAAATAAAAGTAGAAAACATCGGCCAAGTTGTTATGTTAAACATCGGTATCGGTATCGGCCCAGACTTTCACAATCGGTGCATCCCTAGTTTTCAACGAACCCGTAGTCATATCGTATCGATATTGAGATGTCTGGCATTAATATATCGATATGAAATTTTGTCCATATCGTTCAGCCCTAGTACTAACCTAACTAAAATCAAGACATTGCAATAAATCAAATACAGGGATGCATGATATTGGAATTTTGGCCGATATGCCTATACTTTTAAACTCATGTGGCCGATAACTGATATCGATACTGACATTAGAGATGAAAAAATAAGCAGTCATTGCAATTAGCAGTTTTATTAGCCGTTTCCGATAAGTTTGAAAAATGGGGGTGGGAAAAAATATTGAAGGACTGAAAAATAGCGTTATTTTCATATGCCAATATTAAATCTATATTTAGAAACGTGGTATTGGTCTATTTTACTTACAAAATGTAGCGAGATTTCATCATTGTTACAAAATCTCACGATATTTCATGAATTCTTGCGAGATTTTGTAACAGAACGATGAAATATTGCAAGATTTCGTTAGCAAAATAGATTGATACTGTATTTTTAAATGTCAATATGATATCGGCATATGATAATATAGCAAATTTTTGTGAATTATTGCGAGGTTTTGTAACAGAACGATGAAATATCGAGATTTAGTAAGAAAATAAATTTATAGCACGTTTTTAAATGTTAATATGATATCAGCATATGAAAATATCGTGATATTTCTGTGTATCAGTATTTTTTTCCTACCCCTACTTTTTTAAAAGTTTTAAAGTCTGTAAAAAAGAAGTTTTTCCTGGAGAATGATTTTTTTCTTTATTTTAAATTACAAACCGCAGGCTCGTCGGTTAAATATTGGTGGGGTGCCTGATGTCCGATACTTAGTTTTAAGGCTGATACCGAACGAGACCGAGTATATCATGCATCCCTAATCAAATACAAAAGTATTAAAACATTTATTTACCACTAACATTACAGCAATGCACAATATATAATAGAAATTTGAAATAAAGTAAATAAAGTGTTTAGTTTGACCCCACTGATGTGTACATGACATAACTTTTTAGATTTTTCTCTGTAGGACTACTACAACAAATACTATAGAGTATAATATTCCTTCCAATCAGGCTCCTCGTTCTCTATTCTTGATGCTTTCAGTCCATCAAGTCTGTCCTCCTTCAGTCCTACAGCATTCCAGCCCAGTGGGCTCACGCTCCCTCACCTCTGGAGAACACTGGACCATCAGAACCTCGAACAGTGTTTCCCGTCATTTTTTACTTCATCTCCGTGTTGGAACCACTTTTACAATCTTTAGTCTGAGCGAATAACAGTGAAAACTCCACCCGCCCGACTCTCTGCTGTCGCCCGGGCAGTAAATGGAGCGAACCCAGTCATAGTGCAGCTGGTCCAGCTGCACTAACGGGGTTCTGGGGAGGAGCTGGACCTGTGCTGGGCGGGTGGGACTGGTTCTGGTCCAGCGGTGGTCTAACAGGCCGGCTGCGTCTGTTTCAGGCCTTCAAGGACACCGGCAAGGCTCCCGTGGAGACCGAGGTCGCCATCCACCGGATCCGGATCACCCTGACCAGCCGCAACGTCAAGTCCCTGGAGAAAGGTACCAGACCCGGTCCGGTTCCCGCCGAGTCCCTGACCCGAGCTATGAGGAGAACCATAAGACCAGAACCACCCTGATGACTTTATACGCTATTCTGAGCCGGACCCGGAGAACCGGGCCGGTCCATCTCTGTCTGTCTCCATCTAATGTCCTGCTGTCTTCTGTCCTCAGTCTGCGCAGACCTGATCCGCGGGGCCAAGGAGAAGAACCTGAAGGTGAAGGGTCCGGTCCGGATGCCCACCAAGGTACGCATGCTCCGCCGGTCCTGACCCAGTTCTGGTCCAGGGTTATCGATGGGAACCAGGACAAACGCTGATTCTCTCAGAATCGTTGAAGTTTTTACATTTCTATTCCTGTTTTCGTTGTCCGGTCTGCCGGATGTGGAACATTTGTTAGTACAGAGTTTCTGGTACACCCGATGACGCTGACGCACAACTCTGCATCCGTCGCTGTATTTAACACGTTTTCAGACCCTCTAACTTTCTTTTAATAAAACGTAGGGCTGCTCACTTATGGGGGAAATTATCACGATTATTTTGGTCAATACTAAAATCGCGATTATTCAAACCATTTAGTCACAATGCATTCATGTAGCATTTCTCTCTGAAACTTATTGAAAATTTAAACAGTGAAATTTTATACATTGTTTTGCAATGTATAAAATGTTTAATTACTAAAATATACTTTAAATATGCATAAAACTTAAATGTATCCAGATGTTCTGTAGTTTCTCTATATTTGAAGAATAAAAAAACTTATTCATTAAAAACTTGATCTTTTGTGGAATATTACAACATTCCTAGTTCATCGGTAATTGAATCGTTTCAGCTCGATTATCTGAGTTTGGAGATCGTTTAACACGAAAATTAAAATTACGATCAAATTTCGATTAATTGCAGCGCCCTGATAAAACCGCTGCACTTTCTGGTCTTATCGGAGACGTTTGAGACCGAAGTGAGAACGTTTCGTTTACTGTGTGCTGCCGCGGCCCCGCCCCCTCCACAGGCTCCGCCCCCATCTCATAGCACACAGGAGATGTTCAGCTCCGTGAACCAGACTGGAAATAAAACCCAAAGCTGACACTGATGGTCAGATATTAAAGCTTCTTAGTGAAGAATGTGGACAGAAACATTTAAAGTTCTGCAACATATTTAGACTCTTAGTTAGAAAACAGTTTTAACAGTTAAAGTTAAAACCGTGAACTGGAACCAGGTCGGTTCAGGTTTGGCCAGGGAAACTTTTCTTTTTCTACTTTTTTATTAAGATTAAAAGCAAACCAACACTTTGGTCAGAACATGAGCAGAGCTGGAGGTGGTTGATGTCTGTGGACGACTGAATCAGTTAAAGAAAATGTCAAGTTCTTTTTTACCCCTGAAAAGAATCAGAATCAGGAATTGTTCAAATTCAAACGATGCCCAACCCAAAAACTGCGGTCCTGACCCTGGTCTTCATCTGGGTTCTGACCCGGGTCCTGGCTCTTGATGGTAACGGTCTGTCCTCTTCCAGACTCTGCGCATCACCACCAGGAAGACCCCCTGCGGAGAAGGGTCCAAGACCTGGGACCGCTTCCAGATGCGGATCCATAAGCGGCTCATAGACCTGCACAGCCCGTCAGAGATCGTCAAGCAGATCACGTCCATCAGCATCGAGCCGGGCGTAGAGGTGGAGGTCACCATCGCCGACGCCTAGACCGGTCCTGGACCAGAGTTGTAGACCAAGTCCAATAAAGACCTGAAATCTGTCCCGTGTCCTTCATTTATTATTTTTGACCCACCAGCTTGTGGTGTCTTTAAAAAAAAAAAAAAAAAAAAAATTCCCAGCAGTGTGAAAAATTGTTTTTATTTATTCGTTGTTGCACTTCCCCTTCCTGACCACAACCTATCATTGCATCACAGTGTGGGGAGGGGGGCGCTGTGGTTCGTCTGTCAGCTCAGATCTGATTCCTCATGATCAGAGAATAAGTGAGCAGACGCAGTCCAAACTAAAACCTCATACAGAATAATGTGAAAAACAAACTATGAACACAAAGAGAATAGTGATGTTCATTTAACACATTTTATTACGTTTTGATCAATTACACTATGGGCAACGCTTATTTAATTTTTAGTTTTGGCCCACAACCATCCACCCTGAGTAATTTTTGGCCCTCCAATATAGAAAATTTGGACACCTGATGTAAGAACTTAACCAAAATCACTTATCAAGAAAAGCAGACAAAGGTACTTTTAGTGGTAGCCTACCAGAAAAAAGGGTGGTCTTAATTTTTTCCCATGTCTGTGTATTACATAAACTCCAACTGTGTGGAGTATTTAAAAATAAGAGGGGAAACTGGTTTGGAAGCAGCTTGGGGGGTCTTAATTGAGCGCATCCCACTTTATTTTTTGTGAAAGCCCCCGTGGCTCCCCCCTGGACCCGGTTTCGGTCCCAGAACCAGCTCAGTTTGCAAATTCGTAAGGTCTTGGAAAACCAGGGAAAGGTTTGAAAAGTCCTGGAAAACTTCACACATCTGATCTTTTATATGCAGTCGTCATGGTAACGGTCAAACGACCGTACGGGTGTCGGACGTCTGGCAGAGTACCAGAAACAAGTTGTTCTTTTACTTTCTGCTAATACTATTAAAAGTACCAAACTACTTTTAAGCACTACAGAGGTTCCAGAAGAAAGTAAAACAACAGAGCTCAGTTGTAGTTTTTACGAGTAGTACAAGGAAGTTTTCTACAGACTGAGGAGGAGGATGATGATGATCGAGTTTCATCTGAAGACTAGAAGACCGGCTTTCCTGTCTGGAGTACATCCACAATACAAGTATTTATGTTATTATATTAGTATTTATTTTTATGTGTACTTATATGCGTAAGAAATATAAATACTACAGTATATTTATTTGTTAGTATTTATATTTCCAGTATTTATATAAGAACCCTCAGACTTGATGCTTGAACATCTTTGTTTAAATACGAGAGAAAACCGGTTTCTGGGCTGAAGAACCTGGTCTAGACTAGTCCATCAGGAGTCTGGTTCTACGTGGTGCTCAGGAACGCGGACTATGAAGAGACGTTGGTCCCTGTTCACAAAGACCTGGACCAGGAACGCGCGGATCTGCTCCTGGTCCCCGGACATGAGCAGCAGGGCTGGTGAGACCAGTTTTAGTTCAGGTCAGGGTTCTGGGTCCCACAGCGAGACGGACAGAGCTGGACCAGAC
>JALJCO010013914.1:0-102677 GCA_023101725.1 Atherinomorus stipes | reverse complement strand
TACATCCCTACCTATAGTGCCTGGAAATTTTGGTTTTGGTTCAGTGTGTTTTTGGTGAAGGGTCATCCATGCAGTGTTTAATATTTCTTTGTTATTTCTTCTACATGGTATCGTAGAGATCTTCAGCTGTTTAGAATGGTATCATATGATGGGCGAAGATGTTTGGTTCACAACCAGAAATTATGTTGAGGTTACATTTTCAGAAAGTGTCTCAGGTTACCCATATTCACGCTACTTAATTTCAGGCTAAATATAATTTTTCAAAGGAAATGTTTTACTTTCACTCTGTAACCCTCCAAACGCCTCGTGGAGGTTTTTTTTTTTTTTTTAAATATAGCTTTTAATAAAAATGTTCCATATTTAACCTTTAAACCAGCTCCTTTGTCTCCTGTCTTTCATTATTGGACAATTTGATTAATCCAGGTGTGCCTGATCTCTAACCATGAAGACAATGGGCAGACACACCTGGATTAATCAGTTTGTCCAGTAATGGAAGACGGGAGACAAAGGAGCTGGCTGAAATTCAGGATGTAGTGGAGTTGTGCATAAAGCCCACTGAGAGCTCATTTAAAGCCAGACTGATTCTTGCTGCTAGATTCAGTTCTAATATCATTTCCAGCTCTGAAACTTGGATTTGTTAAAATCTATTTGGGCTCTTGCAGCATTTTTTTTAAATGCCATGTTTTATTGATTCGATTAATCATAAAATCAGAGGCTGTGACATCAGAGATTGAAGAGTTTCTCCTTTATTGGCAAGGCATACAGGTTGTAGTTGGAAGGAGGGTTAATACACCCACAGTTTGGATTGTCAAAGCTGCAGCGTCGTTATATCCATAAAATCAATAAGAGCAGAGACACCGGTCCAGGACGCCTTGATGCTGTAGTGTTTATATTTCTCAGATCAACACACATGCAGTGAGACCCTTCATGATCCATCCAGTAGAAACAGAAGAAGACAGGAATGAATCTGTCTCTAAACATGGCAGACACCACCTGTCTCCCCACCACAGCACAGAAACAATAAATAAACTCTATGAAGCTCTGTGAAGAAAATGTACAAAATAGAACAATTAGTGCCGAGCAGAGAGACGGACGTCGTCTTCGCATGTCCGTCTGCTGCGCTGGTTAAAGTCTTGTTAAATAGTCCTTTGTGTTGAAGGCACCCTTGAGTGTTGGTAGGTTTGGTGCAGCTCGTGGCAACAGAGAGGATTGCACATTGAACACATCTTTGACCAAAACAAAAACAAAAACATCCCAAGTGCAAAAATAAGGCTTCAAAAAATCTTTCAGCTCATTCACGCATTAACACATAATTCACTCTGTTTGTGGTACTAAATTGAAACCAAGCTCTTCCACAGGCTACGTCTGGAGTATCCCATTACAGTCTATGTCGTGCATGTCAACAGTCAGTTACAGCTGTGTGAAAAAGTGTTTGCCTCCTTCCTGATTTCTTATTTTTGCTTGTTTGTCACACTTAAATGTTTCAGATCATCAAACAGATTTAAATTTTAAACAAAGATAACACAAGTAAACACAAAATGAGGTTTCAAATGAAGAACCCAAACCTCCATGGCCCTGTGTGCAAAAGTGATTATTTTTCTTAAAACTCTTAAAACATAAATTAACTGTGGTTTATCACATCTTTGGAAAGCTGAGTTCAATTTCTCTAGCCACACCCAGGACTGATTACTGCCACACCTGTTCTCAATCAAAAAATCACTTAAATAGGACCTGCCTGACAAAGTTAAGTAGACCAAAAGATCCTCCAAAGCTAGACATCATGCTGCGATCCAAAGAAATTCAGGAACAAATGAGAAACAAAGTAATTGAGATCTATCAGTCTGGAAAAGGTTCCAAAGCCATTTCTAAAGCTTTGGGACTCCAGAGAACCACAGTGAGAACCATTATCCACAAATGGTGAAAACATGGAACAGTGGTGAACCTTCCCAGGAGGGGCCGGCCGACCAAAATGACCCCAAGAGCACAGCGACGACTCATCCAAGAGGTCACAAAAGACCCCAGAACAACATCCAAGAACTGCAGGCCTCACTTGCCTCAATTAAGGTCAGTGTTCATGACTCCCCCATCAGAAAGAGACTGGGGGGCAAAAATGGCTGCATGGCAGAGTTCCAAGACCAAAACCACTGCTGATTAAAAAGAACATAAAGGCTCGTCTCAGTTTAGCCAGAAAGCATCTTGATGATCCCCAAGACTTTTGGGAAAATACTCTGTGGACTGACGAGACAAAAGTGGAACTTTCTGGAAGGTGGAGGTCCCATTACATCTGGCGTAAAAGTAACACGGCATTTCAGAAAAGCAACATCATAGCAACAGTAAAATATGGTGGTGGTAGTGTGATGGTCTGGGTCTGTTTTGCTGCTTCAGGACCTGGAAGACTTGCTGTGGTAAATGGAACCATGAATTCTGCTTCTACCAAAAAATCCTGAAGGAGAACGTCCGGCCATCTGTTGGTGACCTCAAGCTGAAGCGCACTTGGGTTCTGCAGCAGAACAATGATCCAGAACACACCAGCAAGTCCACCTCTGAATGGCTTAAGAACAACAACATGAAGACTTTGGAGTGGCCTAGTCAAAGTCCCCACCTGAATCCCATTGAGATGCTGTGGCATGACCTTAAAAAGGCGGTTCATGCTGGAAAAGCCTCCAATGTGGCTGAATTACAACAATTCTGCAAAGATGAGTGGAACAAAATTCCTCCACAGCGCTGTAGAAGACTCACTGCCAGTTATCACAAACGCTTGATGCAGTTGTTGCTGCTAAGGTGGAACAAGCTGTTATTAGGTTTAAGGGGCAATCACTTTTTCACACAGGGCCATGGAGGTTTGGATTCTTTTTTTCAATCCTTAAAAATAAAAATCTTCATTTTAAAAACTGCATTTTGTGTTTACTTGTGTCATCTTTGTCTAACATAAATTTGTTTGATTATCTGAAACATTTAAGTGTGACTAGCATGCAAAAAAAAAAAAAGAAATCAGGACGGAGGCAAACACTTTTTCACATAATTGAATAAAAAGAAAGAGAAAACAAGAGAAGAGTCCCTCCGCCGTTCACGCTTGAACAGAAGCATTCATCAACACAGTAACAGGCATGTTTCACATCTGCAGCTGCACCGGACAGCACAAAGTGCTTCGCTTTTTTATTCTTTTTCTTTTTTTTCCTCGCAAATACTTAAAAACCAGCTCAGTCACTCACAAAAAAGAAAACAACTGTTTTAAGACAATATCAGTTTCCGTTACTATGTGAAGCAGAGTTAGAGAAAAAAAAGGAAGAGACACTGAGGTCAGATTGGCTCACAGGACGCTACAATCAACCAACTTTATCAGACGCTGATGGAAAGTAGCCAGTGGCAAAATGGAAATTACAGTACTGGTTGTGTCATGCTTGCTTGGCACTTGTTTTGTCATCGACTATGTCCCTGCGAAGAGCAAAATATTGATCAATGAGAGGAAAAACCGGAAAATTCTGGCACAGGCGTCTGTCGCTTGGTGGCTTCCTGGGTTTTACAGCTGCAGCGATGCTAAAAAGCTTTATTTAGTGATTTATTTATCATCTGCAAACCCTAGCGCTTCTACCACACGGCCCTTAATGGCCGAGTAATTCATGCAAATGCACGTTACTATCCTGTCATTTGGTTTGTGGATGCCTGCGGTGGTCTAAGCTGCTCATGTTTTGACTCAACAGAAAAGTGCTTAACTTAAAGGCAGTCTGATAAAAATAAATGGTTGCCAAACATCAAGAATGCAAAATTTACCTTCAAATATGAAAAGAGCAACAAAACCGACACAAAAGTCAACTTTTGTGCAGCCCCGGCATCAGAAGATGAGTGGAGTTTCCATGCAAGCTGCAGCTCCGTTTGTGGACACCGGGGGGCGCTGCATGCACAGCCTGCACCGCTCTGGGTGCTGCTTTCACACTCACTCTGGTTCAGCTTTGTTGTTGACAACGTCATAAATCAGGATGATAAAAAACAAAACAATACATGTCAAACAACTGAAAACATTCAAATAATATGTATTGCCAGCTCCTGGATCACAATCACAGCGTCCTCCAACAAAATGCTGCCTGTTGTGCACGTTTACGTGAGCTGTGCAACATCAGCAGGAGGACTGCTACTGAGCTAACAATGACTGTGATAGTCACTGAAAACAACGGCTACATTTAGAGTTTCCTGCATGAAATCATACCGAGCTCTTCTCTGTCTTCACGTGTTTGGATCTAAATCCAAGAGAAAAACAAAAAAAGGAGCCACAGCAGCATCGTCCGGGTATTAATGGCAGGATGTCTAAAAAAGACGGAGCTTTTTAAGCTGATTCTTCGTTTAAAAAGTGGAAGACTGTGTTTTGGGCAGTCGTAGACCTCAGGCTGTCCGCTGGAGAGAAACATTCGGTACTTCTCCGACTAAAGACAAAGATCATCGGACGCCTGGTTGGAATCTTGTATCCTGGATTGAATGACTCAGTCTGTTTGCCGTTTTCAGTGCACGTGACTGCTGCGTGAAGCTGCAGACCTTCTTAAAGCCCCCACCTGCACCCCAGTCTTGCTCTCACCCCGTCCAGGGAAAACCGGAGGTGACCTTGTCTGCTCGGGGTGGGAGGAGGGCTGCGACGTGAGTGAGAATCAGACGAGGAAGGCCGGGCCGGCGTTATGTGCCCAGCCTGAAGCGAGGCGCCTCAGAGACGCCCTCCTGCTCCGTTTCTCGGTCCTCCGCCATGTCCTTCTCAGAGTCCAGAGAAAACGTCCTGCCCGAGTCACTGGTGAGGATTTTGTTAAGCCGTCGAGTCGTTGTGGACGACGAATCGAACCCGCTGCTGTACTCAGTTCTGCGGAGCTTATGCCCCCCACCGCTGCTGTAGCCCTTCGGTTCTTCAGGGGAACTTTCCGAATCTGATTCACCTTCTTCCTCCAAGGTCAGCACAAACTGGAACTTTTCAGCAGGAGCGGAGCCGGCGCTGGGAGCCGAGGCCTCCCCCAGGAGGGCCTCCTCCTCCTCCTCCTGGCCGTGCGGGTTGGGCGAGGGGCTGTGGGGGATCATGCTCTGGTACCACTCTCTGTTATCCTCCAGGGTGTCCAAGATCTCCTGAGCATCAGGGTGCACCAGGTCAGCCCACGTCTCCCACAGAGGATGAACGATGTAGTCGATGAAACCCACCTAAAAAAGAAGGCAACAGTATTTTTGGTCTGGCACATTTCATAAATTTAGTTATCAGTCAGTCATTTTCTGTACCACTTATCCAGTTCAGGGTCTCGGGGGTTGCTGGAGCCTATCCAGCTATTATCAGGCGAGAGGCGGGGTGCACCCTGGACAGGTCGCCAGTCTGTCACAGGACCAACACAGAGAGACAGACAACCATTCACGCTCACATTCATACCTAGGGGCAATTTAGAGTGATCAATTAACCTAACATGCATGTCTTTGGATGGTGGGAGGAAGCCGGAGAACCCGGAGAGAACCCACGCATACACGGGGAGAACATGCAAACTCCACACAGGAAGGTAATAGTTGGAATTGTTCGAACCCCCTCCCCAGCCGGAAATCGAACCAGCAACCTTCTTTCTGTGAGGCTGCGGTGCTAACCACCACACCACCGTGCAGCCCTTCATAAATTTATCCCTATAATAATAATAACAACAATAATAATAGTAATAATGTTTTCTCTTGTTCTTTTTTCTCCTTTTTTTTTACATATTCCATTCAAATATATACAGTAGTTGTGTGAAAAAGTGTTTGATTTCTTTTTTTTTTTTTTGCATGTTTGTCACACTTGTTTCAGATTATCAAAAAATTTAAATATT
Organism: Atherinomorus stipes; assembly: GCA_023101725.1. Lineage (NCBI taxonomy): Eukaryota > Metazoa > Chordata > Actinopteri > Atheriniformes > Atherinidae > Atherinomorus > Atherinomorus stipes. The sequence goes on along the minus strand of JALJCO010013914.1, from coordinate 96,864 downwards.
CGACAAATATAACACAAGTAAACAGAAAATGCAGTTTTAAAATCAAGATTTTTATTTTTAAGGGAGGAAAAAAGAATCCAAACCTCCATGGCCCTGTGTGAAAAAGTGATGAAAATAAACTCTGGTTTAATCACACCCTGGCCTGATTACTGCCACACCTGTTCTCAATCAAGAAATCACTTAAATAGGACCTGCCTGACAAAGTGAAGTAGACCAAAAGATCCTCAAAAGCTAGATAGGGATTAGGGCCACTGGAAAAAAAAAAAAAAATTCTGAGAAAAAAGTCAGAATTCTGACTTTAATCTCAGAATTCTGACTTTTTTCCAGAACAGTAAAAAAAAAAAAAAAATTCTGGATTTTTTTTTTTTCAATTTCCGAAAAAGTCAGAATTCTGAGATTAAAGTCAGAATTCTGACTTTTTTCTCAGAATTCTGAGATTAAAGTCAGAATTCTGACTTTTTTCTCAGAATTTTTTTTTTTTTTTTCTGGTGGCCCTAATCCTCTTACGTAGCTAGACATCATGCTGCCATCCAAAGAAATTCAGTACTAAATGAGAACCAAAGTAATTGAGATCTATCAGTCCGGAAAAGGTTCCAAAGCTATTTCTAAAGCTTTGGGACTCCAGAGAACCACAGTGAGAACCATTATCCACAAATGGTGAAAACATGGAACAGTGGTGAACCTTCCCAGGAGGGGCCGGCCGACCAAAATGACCCCAAGAGCACAGCGACGACTCATCCAAGAGGTCACAAAAGACCCCAGAACAACATCCAAGAACTGCAGGCCTCACTTGCCTCAATGAAGGTCAGTGTTCATGACTCCCCCATCAGAAAGAGACTGGGGGGCAAAAATGGCTGCATGGCAGAGTTCCAAGACCAAAACCACTGCTGAGCAAAAAGAACATAAAGGCTCGTCTCAGTTTAGCCAGAAAGCATCTTGATGATCCCCAAGACTTTTGGATAAATACTTTGTGGACTGACGAGACAAAAGTGGAACTTTCTGGAAGGTGTAGGTCCCATTACATCTGGCGTAAAAGTAACACGGCATTTCAGAAAAGGAACATCATAGCAACAGTAAAATATGGTGGTGGTAGTGTGATGGTCTGGGGCTGTTTTGCTGCTTCAGGACCTGGAAGACTTGCTGTGGTAAATGGAACCATGAATTCTGCTTCTACCAAAAAATGCTGCTCTCTGATACTCAGTACAGAGATGGGTGAAATGCAGAGCCCTAATTTCCCCTTGGGGATCATACAAGTATATATAAAAAAAAAAAAAAAATCCTGAAGGAGAACGTCCGGCCATCTGTTGGTGACGTCAAGCTGAAGCGCACTTGGGTTCTGCAGCAGAACAATGATCCAGAACACACCAGCAAGTCCACCTCTGAATGGCTTAAGAACAACAACATGAAGACTTTGGAGTGGCCTAGTCAAAGTCCCCACCTGAATCCCATTGAGATGCTGTGGCATGACCTTAAAAAGGCGGTTCATGCTGGAAAAGCCTCCAATGTGGCTGAATTACAACAATTCTGCAAAGATGAGTGGAACAAAATTCCTCCACAGCGCTGTAGAAGACTCACTGCCAGTTATCACAAACGCTTGATGCAGTTGTTGCTGCTAAGGTGGAACAAGCAGTTATTAGGTTTAGGGGAAGATCACTTTTTCACACAGGGACATGGAGGTTTGGATTTTTTTCCCCCTTACTAATAAAAATCTTCATTTAAAAACTGCATTTTCTGTTAACTTGTGTTATCTTTGTCTGCAAACACTTTTCACACAACTATAAATGGATTTTTCAGATATAAAAAGGTGCAAAGTATTATTACTTATAATGGACAATATAGATATATAATAATAATAATAATAATAATATATAAAAAAAAAAAAATAATAATAATAATAATAATAATAATAACAAAAAAAACCAAAAAATCATTCTTTGCCTTATTGTCCGTTTATCGTTGCGTTGTATTATGGATAACTACTTGGTATTATAGCAATATAATAAAATACCACCACAACCACCACTATCAAAAGTACATAACCAAATACATAATTAATCAATAGGTTGATCAGTCAATCATTAAAGAACATACTTAAAAATTCACTGCAACAATGAGCTTTTTGTTTTTTGTTTATTTACTTATTTTTTTAGAGTGACCAAGATTTTTTTTGCTTTTATAAGCAAAATAATTCTGCCGATGGAACAAGCAAAATATTCTTGATAAGATTTCTTGAAATAAGATGCATTGCCTTAAAACAAGTTCCTGTATCTCACTGAAATGTTTCTCTTTAAGTAATTTTGTCTTATTTTGAGTGTGATTAGATATTTTGACGAGGATTCAGATTTGAGTTTTTGCCGTGCACATAAGTGTTTCTGGTAAGACACTAAAACCTGGACTTAGCTCTCCATCGTAGCTACGCCCACTCGTATGTAGCAATGAATGAGTGAGGCAGGACTTAGTTTTGTGCACAGCTTTGATATTTGACCCGTAAGCATTCATAAATTCATTTATGCCTACACTGAATTTTATTTTTACATCTTATTTTCTTTCTTTATTCATCACTGGCGTTTTTAAATCTCCATAAAATTGATTTTAAAAAGCATAACAATCCATTTCACACATTGGTGACGGCTGTCTTTAAAGCAGAGCCTGCGGGCACCACGTTGGCTACCCAACGTCTGATCTGACATAACACTGAAATTATTTTTCCTAACTGGCATCATGATGCAGGCAGGAGAGGCTAAAACCAGGACCTGGAGAGAAATAGCTGGGTACCTGGTTCTTCTCTATGGAGGCGTTCTGTTTGTCACACATTGGACTGATCTCCATCCCTTTCTCTCTCTCTCTGTCCCCCTGAGTGAAAAACTCCACCATGATGCGGTCTGTCCAACTGCGGTACAGCTCCAGGGGTTTGGTGGGGTTGCTCAGGTCTGCGCAGTGGACCATGTTCTGGAGAACCTGCAGCCGGAAAACATCACACTCACGTCACTCTTTGGACTGGATCTATCAAGGTTATAAAAACATGAGCCATCTCATTGCACACGAAAAAAAATGTACAAACTGACCTATTAACAGCGTGCAAAAAGGTCTGTGTCTTTCAAAGGTGCTAAATAGCACCTCTTACCCAAATAGCACTTCAGCTGCAACGAACATGCAATATGAGGCGTTTACATGCAACTGTGCGTGATGGGAAGAGAAAATGTAAATATATTAATTTAGCACTTGCAAAGTGATTTATCAACTGTGAGACGGATTGCATGGCTGGTTTTTAGTGTATATTTTACTACATCTGAAAAGCAGGTGCAAACTCGCAGCTCTGCGCACAAAAGGCTTCAACATCTGAGAGGGACAGTCCTGGAGACGCACACATCTGATTCAAAATCATTTTTCATGAGCTGTGATGGCAACGCATTTAGTTCTCATTGTTGAATTCAATAAAAATCACCACAGCAAACACCACTATTTAACAAAGGTGTGAATTATTCTGGAAAAACTAAACAGAGCATTTGCAGCCATTATTGAGCTTAATGAGAACTAAAGCTGCATTAACTGTCTTTTTATTTCCCCTCTTTGCTAACATCACATTTTAACTGCGGCCGGACAGGATCACACACAAAAACTCAAATCTTAGCAAGTATATTTTTCTAATTTCTAATTAAAATTATCTCATCACACTCAAAATAAGACAAAATTACTTAAAGAGAAACATTTCAGTGAGATATCATGTTTTAAGGCAATGCATCTTATTTCAAGAAATCTTATTAGAAAATTTTGCTTGTTCCATTGGCAGAATTTTTTTGCTTATTACAAGCAAGAAAACAAACAAACAAACAACAACAAAAAATAAAAGATAAAAAATAAAAAATTTTTTTTACTTATTTTAAATGTAGCCAAGATTTTTTTGCCTGTAATAGTAAAAAAAAAATTGCCAGTGGAACAAGCAAAATTTTCTTGATAAGATTTCTTGAGATAAGATGCATCGCCTTAAAACAAGATCTCATATCTCACTGAAATGTTGAGGTAGTTTTTGGGGATGCACCATATTGGAATTTTGGTTGATATGCCGATATTTTAAAACTCATGAGACTGATAACCGATATTGATACCGATATTAAAGCTGAAAAAATAAATCATGTAATATACATTCCTTGTGTAAAATTAGAAAAATACCTCAACTTGTGTTATTTATAACAAGTCAAACTTAATGACAGTTGTTCAAACTAAACTAATAGGATATATGCGTTATATCCTAGAACCACCTGGATTTTCTTCTCCCTGAGAAAAAACCCAAAAAATAATACCCAAAAACAGGGGATATTTAGCTATCTACACAAATGAGCGTGTATAAACTCTGTTCACACAGAACATCCCAAAAGAAACTTTCATTAGAAGTTTGAAAGTCTGTAAAAAAGAAGTTTCTGAAGAAGAAGAAGAAGAAAATTTAGGGTTTTTTTTAGACTTTAGAAACTTCGGCCTGAATATCGGTTCAATATCTGTTAAATTTAATTCTGTTAAATCTGTGGGGTGGCTGATGTCCGATACTCAGATTCAAGGCCGATATAGGCCGATACTGATAGGTGGCTGATTATATTGTGCATCCCTAGTCATTTTATCTTATTTTGAGTGTGATGAGATATTTTGACTAGAAATTAGAAAAATATACCTGCTAAGATTACAGTTTTTGCAGTGCAGGATCACTGCACCGATGTCAGAGACCATGTTCAGGCTGCACACATTTTCATTACCTCCTGATCCATGTCCTCATAAACTTCTTGGCCCCGTCTGAGGCTGCACAGATACTTGTTGTATTCATTTTTTAAAAAAATATTTATCATACTTGTTTTAAATTATATTTTCATTTCCCACCTCTAATATATCCATCCTTTATTTCCTTTACCACTGTCATCTTTCACAATTTGCCACACTGCAAATCTCGAAACACGCAAAACCTAATTTATATAGGGGCGTTTCCAAAACATCTGCACCCGCTGTCATTTCGGGTTTATTCTTTGTAAATCACCATGGTTCAGCCCCTCGCACAAAGTTCTAATTTTAAGTGGGCAAATTTTTACACGCAAATTTGGATCTTAGTAGATCTGTCTTTGAGAAATTCTTCTCTTAATTTGAAAAGTTTCTCACCTGTATGCGATCTGAGTAGTTGTCCAGGAGCAGGACCCCCAGGCTGGTGACCTTCTTTGTCTCCACCATGGTTTTTAGGTCTGCTAACAGGTTCATGTGTTTAGACATGTCCGTGGCCAGCACCTGCAGCAGTCACAGTCACATTAAACCAGGTTTGGCTGCTTAAATTCACACAGACAGACCCGCATGCTTGAAGCCTTCTCCTCACCATGTCGATGACCATTTTCCGGAGCGACTGCCGCTGCTTTTTGCTCACATTCTGAAAAATGTCGCACTTATCCTCCTGCAGGAGCTTGAAGCCGACGGCCAGGTGGTGATTCTCCAGCACAGACAGGTCGTTGTACATCAAGGCCAGCTCTGAGTCTGAGGGGACCGAGTTTAAACGCATCGGGTTAACCGGGAAGCATGTCAATGGAGACATTCACATCGTGCTGGTGGGAGGACGCAAACTCACTGGTGTTAATGAGAAACTGGTTGGAGACTCCTGGGTGATCCACATCATGGATGGCGCTGGCAAACAGAGCAGCCAGGATCTCTAGATCAGTAAACACCGCCTTGGAAACAACAACAAGATGACAATCAGTGTATGTAAGACGTTCACATTGTCATTTAAGTTATCGTTCTACAAATACGAACCATGAGTCCTACAATCCAACATCCAACCAGAAAGTCTTTTTAATCTTGTTCTTATCTTTTAGGAGAAAAAATACTGGCATTGAAACAAACACACAACAGAAACCTTGTTTCCACTTTTTCCTAATTTTCAGTTATTCCTGCTACTATCAGAAAGCTCTTCTTGTCTTCATTCCAGCCATAAAGGACCATTATTTTTCTTTGTTGCTGTAAATTGCTCTTAACTTTGAGCATTTTCTTATTGTGGGGGATTTTAATATACACGTTTGTTGTGATTCTAAACCAGTGGCCAGAGACTTCTTACATGTTATTGACTCTTGAACTGTGTTCCTTAGGCTGAGATGGTGGAAAGCAGGAGAGAAACGTAAAAACATGTCAACTATTTCCACTTTTTCCTCATTTCCAGTTATTTCTGCTACTATTTACCTTCTATCCTCACAAACCAACTCCAACTCAGCTGTATCAGAAAGCTCTTCTTTCTTTATTCCAGACATAGAGGACCATTATTTTTCTTCTTTTCAGACACACATAGAAGTTTTTGCTCACTTATTGATCTTTGGCTGCTCCTGATTGGCATTGCCGTCAATTGAAGCTCTCTGATTGGTGGAAAGTTTGACAGGAAGTGTCTTCATCATCATTTCCAGGTCTAAATCGAGGTCTCTTAGCAACATAATTGTGATAGTGATATTTTTATGATGAAGATGGGATAAATAATGGTGTTATCATGGATCATTGTGGATTTACCAGATAGTCTCTGAATAAACACAACATTTAGAGGCTGGATTGTACAGCTCCTGGATGGGATAGAAATTCTGGAAAACATTCATAGATCACCTAAAGCAGGGGTCTCCAACGAGTCATTTGCAAGCTACTGGTAGCTCACAAGACTATTTTCAGAAGCTCTCCAATATTGATAATAATATAACACAAATTCAAAAAATACATCTACTCAAAATGACAGATGCCCCCTTTTGAGATTGAATGAATTATGTCAGTCTGCTGCCAGTAAAACATTTGCACTATTTTGCTGTATCCTCTATGTCATTTGAATGGGATGGAGAGAGTACAAAGGCGGACCAGGTTGGGTAAATGTTGCCTAACATGAGTACCGCAGCTCTGTGGTGCTTTGATTTGGTAAAAATAGCTCACAGAAGATAGAAGGTTGGAGACCCCTGACCTAAAGGGTAACGAGGGCCCGGGCGGGATTCAATCCACATACTCTCGGGTGAGAATCATGCACACCGGGTCGGCCAAAGGGATATTCCTATGGCCAAGAATCAAGGGCACATGATCAATTGGACGCATAGTGACAGCACGCAGGCTGCCACCACTTATGAATCCATGGACTGTTTACGAGCATCACACATGGAGTAGCCAGGGCACATGATCATTCAGAGGCATAGTGACAGGACCCCACACTGTCACACTATCCATCACAGAGTAACTGTGTGTACGCACTAAACGCGATTTGGGAGTCAAAGTTGGACACTGGGTTGCTAAAAAGTCAGACGCTTGATTTCCAGCATCAAGACGCACCTGATGCCTGTCAAGGGCGTCGGGAGGAGCCTCTCCTTTTTTTCCCCCCTTTCACCTGTCTGTTTGCACAATGTCAGATGCAGTAAAGAGAGCGGTTTGGCTTTATTTCATAAACAAAGCTAGGGAACGTGGTCGTAGGGCGTCTCTGCTCTGTGTCTGGGTTCACCAGATAATTCCAGGTGTGCTGAGTGTGATGAGTTTCAGCATTTACTCCAGGAGCTGCGTGCTGACGAGGGGTGCTTTCAGCTTTCTGATCCGGCCCAGTTTAACGACCTACTGTCCCAGTAAATCCCATCGGCACAGCAGGTCATCAAACCGTCGTTCAGAAACCAGGACCGGACGCAGATCACAGTTTTCTTCTCCAGTGTCTTCAGAGAAGATTCCCCTGGTTCTCCTTGGTGTTTCCCGTCCAGTCATAAAATGTGTGTCTGCGTCATGATATTGAGTCGTTGACACCCTGCGTCAAAACACTAAAGTTCAGATTTTCCAACTCCGGCGTCTGCCACTATTGCCGCGCGGAACATGCGTCGAACGCTTAAATTCTCAAACATCAACGCGCGAAACGCGCATAACGCCTCTAGATGCGTCACGCCCAACATGTGTAACGCACCACAGGGTTTTCTATGCCTCCTGGACGTGCGTTGGCCATTGACTTTGCATGTAAACCTGACGGGTTTGGTGTGTACACACCGTTACACACTACCATTCCTGAGACAATGCTGATGATACAAGCCAGGGGTGCCTAAGTCCAGTCCTCAATCTCTTCTCCTTCATTTAGGTGATTTAGATGTGGCTGCACGGTGGTGTGGTGGTTAGCACCGCAGCTTCACATTAAGAAGGTCGCTAGTTTGAGTCCCGGCTGGGGAGGGGTTTTAACAATTCCAACAGTGGCCTTCCTGTGTGGAGTTTGCATGTTCTCCCCATGTATGCATGGGTTCTCTCCAGGTACTCCAGCTTCTTCCATGTCCAAAGACATGCATGTTTGGTTAAATGAATACTCAAAATTGTCCCCAGGAGTGAATGTGAGTGTGAATGGTTGTCTGACTCTCTATGTTGGTCCTGCAACAGACTGGCTACCTGTCCAGGTGTACCTGCCTCTTGCCTGATAACAGAGGTGGGAATTGTGTCAATAAGTCTTTCCCACCTGGTTCAATAGCTAGGCAGAACAAATGCATGACACGGGAAAGACTTATTGACTCCACAGTTCCAACCTCTGCCTGATATTAGTTGGGATAGGCTCCAGCAACCCCTGCAACCCTTAACTCAGGGGTGTCAAGCTCCGGTCCTCGAGGGCCACAATCCTGCAGGTTTTCCATGCCTCCCTTTCTTCAAAACACACCTGACTCAAATTCATAGGCTTTTAGATTTATTTAATTTGAGTCAGCTGTGCTGGTGCAAGGAGGCCCTTGAGGACCGACTTTGGAAACCACTGCTTTAACTGGATAAGCGGTACAGAAAATTAATGAAAGGATTTGGGTGTGTTGGAGAGGGTATGTTCTAAAAATTGCAGAACAGTAGCTCTCGAGGACCGGACTTGGGTTCGGGGTTCCAGGGATCTTGTGGAGTTTGCAGGGTGTGGTTGGCTCATTGTTGCCGTGGATGTGTGTTGGTACATCTTCTGTGTGTCTACCTCCAGCGCAGGTGTGGACAGCAGCACATGCGTGGACTGGACCACGTCTGCAGCGTGGATGTTGTTGTGGTAGGCCACGTCAGCATGGTAATGATCCTCTAACGTCATCATGAAGTTAATGAAGATGTCAACTGGAATCTTGAAGGACTTGAGCAAGTCTCGTTCCTATAGCGACAGAGCACAGCAGGCTTCATTCATCACGCTCTCATCCACTGCATCAGTATTCCTACCGTCAGCTCCGTTCCGGTGTTACCTGGAAGATGGTGTACATGGTGACTGTCAGAGGACGTTTTCCTGAATACTCCGAGACCTTGAAGATGTCAATACCCCATCTGTTTATGTCCTCCAGCTCCTGCCAGATGACAAGCATGAATGGACGTATTTAGCAACAGATCAGATCTGAAGGATGGACAACAGGATTCTGCAGGACACGTGTTGAACTCATCTGTGTACCTTGGCTAGGAGCCCTTCCTGGCTGGCATTGACCCCAAAGCGAGGGATGGTAGAGGGGGCGAGGCTGTGGGTGGCCTTCTTCACGCCGCTGATCTGCGACATGGGACGCTTCTTTTTGTCTTTCTCCTTGGTAGGGGGAGACATGATATCCATGTCATGTGGCTTCTCTATCAGATAAGGTTGGAGAAACAGTTAATGCTGCAATCTTTAATGAACAAACAAAAACGCTGAATAGAGTTTCAGGATTTACATGTTTGTGATGAGGTTAAAGGAAAAGTTCACCCACAGAATGATGTTCCTTCATTTTCTCCTCACCCTCATGCTTAGCAAGACTCTGGAGCACTTTTTTAATATCTTAAATTCAGCCGGAGATCCGTGGGGGTTTTGTTATCCACCGACTTTCATGTAATGAAAGTGACTGGCACTCAAAACAAAAAGGTCCATAAAAGTCCACAAAAACTTGTCAATATTCCTCCATACTGCTCGTCCAATGTAATCCAAGTGTCCTGAGTGTGTAGCGTCCAGAATTTACTGGAAACCACATCATTTAGTATACTTATATAACCTAAACAGTAGAACATCGCATTTCCCTGATGCGCGTCCATGCAAGTTCACGACACTACGGAAGCTGCGACAGACCAAACCAGATGAGATCACTTGTTCTTTCTTTCTTTCTTTCTTTCTTTCTTTCTTTCTTTCTTTCTTTCTTTCTTTCTTTCTTTCTTTCTACAGCCAAACCCTCTTGTGTTTGTCTGCAGCTCTGTCACTCTTAGCACAATGTAAACAGCAAATTTCTTCTTCTACGCTCGCATTATCGGCAGAGTAGGCGCTGAACGCTGAGGCTTCCATAGTGTCGTGAATTTGCATAAACACGCATCCGGGAAGTGCGATGTTCTACTGTTTAGGATATAAAAATATCCTAAATGATGTTGTCTCCAGTAAATTCTGGATGCTACCCACTCAGGACACTTGGATTATATTGAACGAACAGTATGGAGGAATATTGACAAGTTTTTGTGGACTTTTATGGACCTTTTTTTAGGCACTGGTCAACTCCATTTTAAGAAAGTCTGCGGATAACCCCCCCCCCCTTGGGGATATTAAAAAAGTGCTCCAGAGTCTTGCGCAGCATGAGGGTGAGTAGAAAATGAAGGAACATCATTCTGTGGGGGTTGTATCCCTTTAAGTTCAGAGAAGAGATATCTACCTAGGAAGGTGCTGGAGATGAACTCGGACACCTGGTTCCCGGAGCGGCTGGTCTCCGACAGCTGGGTCAGCTCCCGGTTCAGCATCCTCTTAAACTGAGGACAAACAAAACCATCATTTAAAGGTACAGTCTGTAAGAAATACTGCATTTAGTGGTAAAGATGGATATAGCAATGACTTCCTTTGCCAAGCACTGTTGTGAATGCATGAGTGCTGTTAGTGGCCAAGATGTTTTCATGTGTGAGTGGATCAGTGGTCTCAGGTGTAGCTGTGACTGGACGACAGGTAACTACTTCTAATGTCTTTTAAGGCATTACTGATCCCAAACAGTCTCTAACTCCCACTAAACAAAACTGGTACAGCAGTTTTACAGTTCAGAGGGTTCTCACTTCACACACACCGTTTTGTCCATTCAGAGACACCGTAATAAAAATGGTGGCACAAATATGGCAGCCTCCATGTATGTGGACCCCAAACAAGTAGGTAGAAATGGCTCATTATAAAAAGATAACCATATAACAGCTATTCTAGTGAAGCAAATAAGATCAGTGGATGAATTTTTTCTGCCACTGACCTTTGATTTTGTTACACGCTGCACCTTCAGTCTAATCAAACACACTATCTGCTCCTCATGGATGGTCCAGGATGTGATACTTACATCATCATTACCAACAAATACTACCAAAATACTGAGGCAAAAATTTTGGATTTGCAGAGCTGAAAGTTGAACCTCTTTTTGACGAGGCCTGTTTTTATCTGAAATGACATATCCAAGACTAGAAAAGGACTCAGAGTGCGGACTTCTGCCAAGCAGCTCAGTTGCCCCCATATGGCCCTGTCTCACAATGATAGACTCCCTCTGGATCCAGACGGTGATCCAGATCAACACCAAAATTTAATCAGTCCTTCCTTTTTCCATTATCAACATTCCCTGGAAATTTCATCCAATTCTATTCACAACTTTTTGAGTTATTCTGCTAACTGACAAATGCCTGTAAATACCTTACCTCCATGGTAGAGGAATGAAGGCAGAGGTGATTCTAAGATCAGAGGTTTAGGGGTGCTGAGCACCCAGGGATATACACACTGGCCACTTCATTAGGTACACTTTGCTAGTACTGGGTTGGACTCTTTTGCCTTCAGAACTGTCTTAATCCTTGGTGGCATAGATTCAACGAGGTCCTGGAAACATTCCTCAGAGATTTTGCTCCATATTGACATGACATCATCACGCAGTTGCTGCAGATTTGCCGGCTGCACATCCATGATGAGAACCTCCCGTTCCACCACATCCCAAAGCTGCTCTGTTGGATTGAGATCTGGTGACTGTGGAGAACATTTGAGTACAATGAACTCATTGTCATGATCCAGAAACCAGTCTGAGATGATTCCTGCTTTATGACATGGCGCGTTTTCCTGCTGGAAGCAGCATCAGAGGATGTTACACTGTGGTCATAAAGGGATGGACGTGGTCAGCAACAATACTCAGGTAGGCTGTGGTGGTTAAACCGCCACGTTGGTACTAAGGGGCCCAAAGTGGGCCAAGAAAATCTCTCCCACACCATGACACCACCACCACCAAGCTGAACCGTTGATACGAGGCAGGATGGATCCATGCTTTCATGTTGTTGACACTAAATTCTGAGCCACCATCCGAATTTGGTAGCAGAAATGGAGACTCATCAGACAAGGCAACATTTCTCCATCTTCTATTGTCCAATGTTGGTGAGTCTGTGTGAATTGTAGCCTCAGTTTCCTGTTCTTAGCTGACAGGAGCGGCACCCGGTGTGGTCTTCTGCTGCTGTAGCCCATCTGCTTCCAGGTTGGATGTGTTGTGCATTCAGAGATGCTCTTCTGCAGACTTTGGTTGTAACAAGTGGTTATTTGAGTTACTGTTGCCTTTCTATCAGCTGGAACCAGTCTGGCCATTCTCCTCTGACCTCTGGCATCAACAAGGCATTTGTGCCCACAAAACTGCTGCTCACTGGATGTTTTCTCTTTTTGGGACCATTCTCTGTAAAACCTAGAGATGGTTGTGCAGGAAAAATCCCAGTAGATCATCAGTTTCTGAAATACTCAAACCAACAACCATGCCACGTTCAAAGTCACGTAAATCATCTTTCTTCCTCATTCTGATGCTAGTTTGAACTGCAGCAGATCATCTTGACCATGTCTACATGCCTAAATGCATTTAGTTGCTGCCTTGTGATTTGGCTGATTAGAAATTTGCGTTAACAAGCAGTTAGACAGGTGTACCTAATAAAGTGACCGGTGTTTGTATATATAACGTGTGTGTGTGTGTATATATACATACATACATATACTGTATATATATATATATATATATATATGTGTGTGTGTGTGTGTGTGTGTGTGTATTCATACGTAATCTTAAAATGTAGGTGTTCTGGGGTCTATTAGGCCCCCAAAATGGCCTAATATCACCTTTGGTCATAGAGTAACACATCAGCAGAGTTTTTTTTAGAGCTGGAATAAAAACACCAAAAGTAAGAGCCGATCTCTGATTGGCTGCCAGAGTTTCTGTCCCACAGTGATGAGACAGACGTCTCTGTCACTAGCAGAGTCTCTGCTTTCATATCACACCTGGTTTGTTGGAGTTATGATCACAAGCTCTAAACATTTCTTTTTTTTTAATGCTATTTTTTTTTTAAATTGGCAATATAGCTAACTTTGTAGCTCATTTGCATATAACTGTACCTTGGCAGGTCACAACAATAAACAAGGTGTAAACAATACAAGGCAAAGAACCAGTCATAGTAAATATTGTATAAAATGAAAGAGTTGAAAGTGGATATTTCAAGTGACTGAGGTTGGAGTGCGATATTAGACATAAAACACTAAGATCACTTGCTGTAGTACAGCATACAAATAAAGAATGCAGCATGTTTACATACGTAAATGTAAACATGACACATAACAAGCTTAGAAAACGTAATCATTTATACATATTCCTATATTAAAATGATTGGGGTTCGAACTGTGTTTGGTTTGGATGCTGATGCTTGGTAGTCTTTTAGCTGAGTTTCTCCCCTCATGTTGCTATGCTACATGCTAGCATTGATGCTTCCTGCTGTCTGCAAACATCTGGACTAGAGGATCTCATGCTGCTGGGTCTCTGGTGAAGAGGTTAAAGGAACAGTCAGTGATGCACGCTGCTGCATGCTCAGAGACCATCTCAGTTGTTCGTGTTTCTCATCTGCAAGAACCAGCAACATTAAAGCCGACGGGTCAACTTCTTCTTACCTGCCTGAACATCCGTGATGCAGAGATGGAAAAACTCACATCTGGCATTTCAGCGGAAAGTTAAGCACGAGAGCAGAGATGAAACCCAATGAGAGGAAAGTGCTTCCTCTTCTAACCCTGCAGACCGCAACACTGCGCGCCAACACTTTTGCAAATCCATGGTGACCAGATGGAGGGAAAAAGGTGTTTATATCTCCATGAAAGATGAAGAGAATGGAGGCGAGGAAGCTGTGGGATGCAGGGAAGCCTCACTCCCAGTGACTCCTCATTCACTCTGGCTGCTCACTATGTGTAAACAGGGAGAACGAGGCACACTAGGCTCCGCCTCCCTGAAGAAATAAAGAAATAAAGGCTAAGAATAGCAGCCAGTTAGCAGCAGCTCTGGAGAAACGGAGGGCCGTCATTGGACAAGAGAGGCAGAGAGTAGGCAGGACACAGAGGTTGTGAGACACCATGTGCACCGAGTTTACAGAAGATATGAGGAAAATCTTTGAATGGATGGGGAGGGGGTTCATTCATGGAGCTAAAAATAAAACCAGTACATCGTGCACCGCAGAAGATGTGGGTACATCTACTACGATGTCAGATAAACTTATACTGGACATAAAATCATTAACACAGAAACACCAGGACGCATGAAAGGTCTTTAAACTGATTGATCCTGAGGCAGCGGAGCAGAATCTGAAATGTTTTCCCTCCTTGACTGGCGCTGCTCACTGATTGGTCCGGATCAGCTGTGGGGCTGGAGGCGAGGTGGTTGTCCCCCATGAAACCCCAGCTGCCACCTCGTAAGCGTGAAGTGTGAACATGCATCAAAGCAGGAGATGCATGTGACAGGAGGATCAATCAGCCTCAGCTCCGACTCATTATTCACATTTTTCTGCACATGAGAGGGGAAACGGGAGCTTCACCTGTGCACCTGCTGGTAATGCAGATATCTGATCAGCCAATCACACGGCAGCGTCCCTGCAGACGAGCTGAAGTTCAAACTGAGCATCAGAATGAGGAGGGAAGGGGATTTAATGGTTGCTGGTCAGTATTTACTGGGATTTCCACCACAACCATCTCTATTTTCCAGAGAATGTTCAGAAGAAGAGAAACTCTCCAGCGAGCAGCAGCTGATGGACGAGAACGTCCAGAAAACATGAAAACACAGAAACAAGCGTGTTTTATCAACCCTACCGCCACACAAATGAGATACACCAGGAATCTGATCATGTTACACATGGTCTTTGTGTAGTACTACCGAGTACCCGGGTTTATCCGCTGTATTCCATCCAGTTCTACTCTGATTATCGGAAAGGTTGTAACTACAGTCGGTGCTCGTTACAGTGAATCTGCAGACTGTGTTCGATCTGTCAGCTACATCTGGATGCACGAAACACCATCCTTCATCTGTGACAGAGGTGTGTGCAAATATATGCGCAGATGTTTGTGCAAATATATGCGCAGATGTTTGTGCAAATATATGTGCAGATGTTTGTGCAAATATATGTGCAGATGTTTGTGCAAATATATGTGCAGAGGTGTGTGCAAATGTGTGTGCAGATACGTGTGTAGATGTGTGTGCAGATGCGTGTGTAGATGTGTGTGCAGATACGTGTGTAGATGTGTGTGCAGATGCGTGTGTAGATGTGTGTGATGCGTGTGTAGATGTGTGTGCAGATGTGTGTGTAGATGTGTGTGCAGATGCGTGTGTAGATGTGTGTGCAGATGTGTGTGCAGATGTGTGTGTAGATGTGTGTGCAGATGTGTGTGTAGATGTGTGTGTAGATGTGTGTGCAGATGTGTGTGTAGATGTGTGTGTAGATGTGTGTGCAGACGTGCGTGTAGATGTGTGTGCAGATGCGTGTGTAGATGTGTGTGCAGACGTGCGTGTAGATGTGTGTGCAGATGCGTGTGTAGATGTGTGTGCAGACGTGCGTGTAGATGTGTGTGCAGATGTGTGTGTAGATGTGTGTGCAGATGGGTGTGTAGATGTGTGTGCAGATGTGCATGTAGATGTGTGTGCAGATGTGGTGTAGATGTGCGTGCAGATGTGTGTGTAGATGTGTGTGCAGATGTGTGTGTAGATGTGTGTGCAGATGTGCATGTAGATGTGTGTGCAGATGTGCGTGTAGATGTGCGTGCAGATGTGTGTGTAGATGTGTGTGCAGATGCGTGTGTAGATGTGTGTGCAGACGTGCGTGTAGATGTGTGTGCAGATGTGTGTGTAGATGTGTGTGCAGATGGGTGTGTAGATGTGTGTGCAGATGTGCGTGTAGATGTGTGTGCAGATGTGTGTGTAGATGTGCGTGCAGATGCGTGTGTAGATGTGTGTGCAGATGTGCGCTGTGCGTTGTGTAAAGTACCTTGTTAGACGCCATCTCGCTGACAGAGTGCCGAGTCTTTAGCGTCTCTAGTTGTTCCAGACACCAGTCCAGCTCGTCTAGCGTCTCTATGGCCAGCTGCTGGTGAGGCTCCTCTGTCCCACACAAACAAAAAGGAAGTGTTAAGGATTGGATTTAGTCTGTGGGGGGTGGGGTGGGGGTCGTGTCTTTAAATACTGTTTAAAATGAAAGGAGCTGTAAACCTGTGACGAGGTAGATTAGAATGTTCTGCTGCATGGCTTCTACTTTTGACTCTTTCTGTAAATATTATTCATACTTCAACAAATTCTTCATCAAATAACATTTTCAATGCAACTGTTGCAACTATTCCCATATTTTTGCTCTGAAAGTACAGTAAATGACTGGTGTATTTAACCAGACATATTTCTAATTGATAGGGAAATTACAGAAATAGTTAATGAAAATGAGTTTCATATAAATAAGAACATTTCTAGAAGCATTTCAGCACTGAATAAAATAACAGGAAATTTAAGAAGCTAATGTTAACAAAAATGTTCAAAATTATAATTTAGTGAAATCTAATATAAATTTTGAATTGTGGTTGAAAATAATCATTGTAAAAAAACTTCCCCAGGCAGATAAGAGCATCTTTCCCATGAACAGTGGACCAACATACCTGTCAACAGGTGCAGACATCTGATTGGATGTGACAGAAAACACCTGATTGCAGTGATTGCTTCAAAGTGTTGCTCAAAAAAATTTTTAGCTTTGGAGCCCCATCATTCTTGTTTACTTGTTTTACTTTTTGTTGGTTTATAGCCTTATTAAGCTGTATGCATCATATTTGATACATGCAGTTTCTAAAAAAACCTTTGCATCTGAGACCTTGCATCACTTTATGGTAAAAACTTTGCTTAAAACTCTGTTGTACACAATCTGATACACCTGATAGCAGGAGGCAAAAGACTACACAACAATAATTTTGACATGATGCACAGCAATAAATGGTTTATTCACAAAAATGTTTTTTGTTCATTTTTTCCCCATATTTTGTTAAAGGGCCTAATAAAGACTTAAGATAAAAAAAATAGAATTTTCTCCCCATTTTTTTCTTGGTTTGGGCTTTAAAGGGTTAATATTTCTTTCAAACCACAATTAAAAATCAATGTGATGACTTTTATAGAATTTTTATTTATTATTACTTATTTCACTGACCAGCAGATTTTTTCCTTCTTTTATTGGAGGTTACGAACAATTTTGAGGACAACTATGTATACATGCTGTATGTACAGTGGCTACAGAAAGTATTCAGACCCCTTTAAACTTTTCACACTTTATTTCAATGCAGCCATCTGCTAAAATCAAAAAAGTTAATCTGCATCTCTGGAGCTCAGCCACAGTGATCTTTGGCTTCTTCTTTACTCTCTCACCAAGGCTCTTCTCCCACCATTGCTCAGTTTGGCTGGACGGTCGGGTCTAGGAAGAGTTCTGGTCCCCAAACTTCTTCCATGTAAGGACTATGGAGGCCACCGTGCTCTTAGGAACCTTTAGTGCTGCAGAAACTCTTTTGTAACCTTGTCCAGATCTGTGTCTCGCCACAATTCTGTCTCTGAGCTCCTTGGACAGTTCCTTCCACCTCATGATCCTCATTTTCTCTGACATGCACTGTGAGCTGGAAGCTCTTATATAGACAGGTGTGTGTCTTTCCTAATCAAGTCCAATCAGTTTAATTAAACACAGCTGGACTCCAATGAAGGAGTAGAACCATCTCAAGGAGGATCAGAAGAAATGGACAGAATATGAGTTAAATATGAGTGTCAATGCAAAAGCTCTGAATACTTATGACCATGTGATATTTCAGTTTTTCTTTTTCAATAAATTAGCAAAAGTTTCTACATTTCTGTTTTTTTCTCTCCAGATGGGGTGCTGAGTGACATTAATGAGAAATAAAATGAACTTTTTTTTATTTTAGCAAATGGCTGCAATGAAAGAAAGAGTAAAAAGTTTAAAGGGGTCTGAATACTTTCCGTACCCACTGTACATATATATATATATATATATATATATATATACACATACATACGCACACATGTTTACTTTCTATTTAATATTCCTTTAGAAGTGCACTGTTTCTTCTTTTTTTATAAATCTAATTGAAGTGGTTTGTTCTTTATTATATTAAAAGAGTTGTAAAATTATTTTCATCGTGTCTTTCATTATATAAATATGGAAGTCAAATGCAGTGTATCGGCAGGTTGTATTAGCTATGAGAACATCGGTATCGGCCCCCAAAAATCTGTATCAGTCGATCCCTAATTCAGATCTCTGTTAATCATGCGATATTGATCAGTAAGTGGACCTGCGAGGCTGGTCTTGCACATGGATGGAGGGTTGCTGCCTGAAGATCTCGTCCTGTAGCGAGACAAACCATCAACAGCCAGTGAGTTAATGATATCGTGCAGAAACGGGAGCATCATATTTGCCACCAAAGACACGACGTAGACTCCTACTTGCTGGCTGTGCGGTCTTGCTGGCCGGTTATGATGGCGAAGTTACTTCGGACCGTCCTGAGACTGGCGAGAACCTACCGAAGACACAAAGGAGGGTTAAATAAACTCCTTGGAAACTCCTTTTTGAACGTGCTGGTTAGCAATGATCCATGTAACACGTTAACATGAATGAAATATTCATTCGTTTATTCAGCCTATGTGCATGTTCATCAAATGTTGTGCATAACATGTATGATGGGAGTCGTCATTACTCAGTGTCCCTCAGCAGCCTCTGAAATGCAGCACAGAGACATCCCCTCTCCCCCTCTGATGTTTTGATATCATCACCCACACTCCTCTGTGTCATGTCTGCCACTTCATAAGCAACCAAACACCGACTGCATGCAGAGAAAGCCCTCAGCGTATCAGATATCCAGAGATGACCCGTCTAGAATCCTTGTAAGCCCACATGCAAATTTTAAACAGCATGATCCAGCAGTATTGGATTCACTTCTTCGTTCAGTGTGTAAATTGAGCACAAGTGTGACGCACATCCGACGTAAGAGTCAGGCAACACCAGAGGGATGCCTGATTCTGTCAGAGCTGAGGAGGCTGAGCTGTCCTTTTTACTTTTTAAAGGAGTTTTCATTGATATTTTTAGCAAATGAGTCAATATGGATTTGTTTTTATTGCACAATTTCAACATAAAAAGAAAAGCACATAAGCTGTCTTTGTTGTTGCAGTTTCAGACGACTCACCTGAGCAAATGGTGTGACTATCATGTCTTCCGAATGTCTGCAATCAGGAAGAGGATACACAACACCAGAAAGTTAGCACAACATAAATACTGTCACAAGCACCAACCCAGGTCTCACATCTACTACCTCATTAAACAAATGATAAATGGAACAAAGAGTAGTCAAAAGAAACCATATCACACCTTAGTCTGGAGAATGACCTGCATAACCCCAAACCTCCAAAGAGGTTGGGTCTCCATGCAAAATGTAATTAAACCAGATTACAATGATTTCCAAATCCCACCAACCCATATTTAATTTCCAGTAGAACAAAAACAACATATGAGATGATGAAACTGTGATATTTTATCATTTCATGGAAAATATTAACTGATAGTGTTCAGGCGGCAGAAACACATCAGTAAAAAGTAGTTCCAGGGTGATGTTTACCATCGTGTAGCAACACGTCCGTAAAAAGTAGTTCCAGAGGTGATGTTCCCTCGTGTAGTAACCGTCTGTAAAAAGTAGTTCCAGGGTGACGTTTACCATTGTGTAGTAACACGTCTGTAAAAAGAAGTTCCAGGGTGATGTGTACCATCGCGTAGTAACACGTCTGTAAAAAGTAGTTCCAGGGTGATGTTTACCATCGTGTAGTAACACGTCTGTAAAAAGTAGTTCCAGGGTGATGTTTACCATCGTGTAGTAACACGTCTGTAAAAAGTAGTTCCAGGGTGATGTTTACCATCGTGTAGTAACACGTCTGTAAAAAGTAGTTCCAGGGTGATGTTTACCATCGTGTAGTAACACGTCAGTAAAAAGTAGTTCCAGGGTGATGTTTACCATCGTGTAGTAACACGTCTGTAAAAAGTAGTTCCAGGGTGATGTTTACCATCGTGTAGTAACACGTCTGTAAAAAGTAGTTCCAAGGTGATGTTTACCATCGTGTAGTAACACGTCTGTAAAAAGGAGTTCCAGGATGATGTTTACCATCGTGTAGTAACACGTCTGTAAAAGTAGTTCCAGGGTGATGTTTACCATCGTGTAGTAACACGTCTGTAGAAAATAGTTCCAGGGTGATGTTTACCATCGTGTAGTAACACGTCTGTAAAAAGTAGTTCCAAGGTGATGTTTACCATCGTGTAGTAACACGTCTGTAAAAAGTAGTTCCAGGGTGATGTTTACCATCGTGTAGTAAGACGTCTGTAAAAAGTAGTTCCAAGGTGATGTTTACCATCGTGTAGTAACACGTCTGTAAAAGTAGTTCCAGGGTGATGTTTACCATCGTGTAGAACACGTCTGTAGAAAATAGTCCAGGTGTGTTACCATCGGTAGAACACGTCTGTAAAAAGTAGTTCCAGGTGATGTTTACCATCGGGCCGTAGAAGCCAGCTGTACCATCGTGATACCGCTGAGCCAGTACCATCGTGTATAACACGTCTGTAAAGAGCCAGGTGATGTTTACCATCGTGTAGAACCGTCTGAAGAGTCCGGTGACGTTTACCATCGTGTGTAACACATTAATAAAAAGTGCTGTTAATGCAGGCGATCACCAGCAGCCTTGTCCCCTGCACACAGAGATTCCTCCTGATTCTCTCCATCTTCTGATGATGTTCTAAACCGTAGAACGTGGATCTTTGAGTTCACTTCTTGGATAACATTTCTCTGATCTGGTTTAGAGCCACTTTGTCTCAGCTTGGTGAATCTCTGTTCATCTTTCCATCTGAGAGACTCTGAAATGCTGCTTTCATGTTACTGACCTGTTGCTTATTAACATGATCAGATATTAAAGTCTCCTCCTATTACTAGTTTTTCCTGTTCCAACCTTTTACAGACGTGATGCTGCATCAGTGAAGATTTCCCATAAAATGATAAAATGTCTCAGTTTCATCATCTCATATGTTGTTTTAAAATACATGTTGATGAGATTTTCTGTTTCTGTTTACATTTTGTGCCAACCTTTTTGGAATTGAGTTTCATAATTTATCAAAATAAGATTCTGCGTTTTTACAGTCAGGAAGGTAAAAAGCATTGTCAGGTATCTTCATTCATCTTTCAGGGAATAAATGTCACACACACATCACAATATGATTAGTGAGAAAAGATATCAGGGATGGGTGAAGAGTGGGTGACATTATTTACTGATGTGTGTGTTGTTATATCGGCATCGCATGCAAAAACGATTCAAACAGAACTGGGTGTCTAACAGGGGTCACAGGTAGGGTGCTGGTCATGTTGGTCAGGAGAGAGGTGAGAAACGACCATGAAACTGTTAAGAAGGGATACAGCAGAGGGCTTCAGGGAACAGTCAGTGTGTTTCTTTCAAAGTTTTTGCTTGATTATGTTCTTCTCACCGAGACGACAACCAGTTGACCTCCCAGTGCTTCAAGCTCTCTTCCCTTTAAAAAACAGACAGGCAAGAGTCCATGAGGAGACCTGTGACTGCTTACGCTCAAAACCTGAAGGTGTTTAGACAGTTTAAAGTGGGGAGGAGGGGTTATCTGGCTCAGGGACACGGCTGAATCTAAAAAAAAAATAAAAAAGGTTTAAAAAAATCACCCTTCATGGAGTCATTTTAAAAAAACAGCAAGACTTTTACAGTAAAAAAAAAGGACATAAAGGGTTGTGTTGGCTCAGATTTTCTCTTTTGGTAAGAAAAAACGCTCAAGTTGACAAAATTTAACATAAATTAATCCTCCAATGTGGAAACCTCCAAACAAAACTGACAGAGGATATAAGATAAAAAAAAAACATGAGCAAAAGTTTATTTAACAGAGAAATTCATGTGTCCAGCAGCTACATCCCTGCTTTCCGTCATCAAATGAAGATTCAGGTCATTTCTGACATGCTGAGAGACAGAGGACTCATCCGAGGGGAGGAAATGTGCTGTCGCAGAAATAAAAGATGCACCAGAAAATACTGTTAAAAAACATGAAAATGTCAAACGGTTTACACCTTCACTTAGATTACTGAGATGTTATGTTTCATTTAGGCTTTTATGAAAAACAAGCTCATACACTGGCATCCACAGTTCGGACATACATTTCTTTTAAATTAAATCTTTGGGAAAGTGTCTCCGAACTTATAAATGGTTTTGTATAATAACACATAAATTATCTTTATGGTCAAAAACTGCAAAAACACAAAAAATTTGTTCAAAATTTCCCTTTAAAGGGAAACCATGTAACTTTTGACCCAAACATTGGCTTAATGTGAGTAATAGTAGATGAATTCTGGGGTGAATATACAGCAGTATACACAACTGAGGCATGTGGGGGCTCTGAGGGGACTGCCATCCTCCAAAACCAGAGGGAGTGGATCCGTCTCTCATTGGATCGTGTGTAGGGTTGGGCATCGTTTGAATTTTGACGATTCCGGTTTCAATTCAATTCCTTTCTTCCGATTGCGGTTCCTAACGATTCTCGATTTGGATTCTTTTAAGGGGCAGGGTCAAAAACAGTGTTCACTTTCTTTTTTGTGGACAACGAAATCAATAACAGACACTGATATTAATGGAGTCAAATCCAGCTCTATTTATGTTCTTACCAAAGACATTTAAAAGAAAAAAAGTAGAAAAAGAAATAAAAATGATCCCTGGCCAAACTTTAAAGGCATATTCCACCCCTGTGTGAATCTGAGCCTCCCCCCACAGTCCCCTGAGTTGGACAAGTGGGAAGAAGCGTTTTCTAACCAACCCAGTCATTCTCTGAATCTGGCAGCACTGACTTTAGCTTAGCTTAGCATAGTTGCTGTAATCTGGTGGATCCAACTAGCACCACTTGGCGAAAGTGAACGAATTCACTTATTTTCACTTGGCATTCAATCGGGGAACTATATGCTGCAGAAGCACAGGCCAATCACAGGGAAGCACCGCGGATAGTAGCAAAGGCAGCACGCATGCGCAGCATCTCCAACGTTCGTAAACAGGGTTGCTACCGGATGCTGCGCATGCGCGCTGCCTTTGCTACTATCCACGGTGCTTCCCTGTGATCCGCCTGTACTTCCACAGCATATAGTTCCCCTATTAAATGCCGCCTAGTCAGCCCTTTGATGTGAAATTGGCTTCTCGTTTGTACTCGATCAGAACGTGCGGGTCACAAAACGTAATTGGAGAAAAATATCGAGTTAATTAGTTCACTTACACCAAGTGGTGCTATTTGGAACCACCAGATTACAGCAACTATGCTAAGCTAAGCTAAAGTCAGTGCTGCCAGATTCAGAGAATGACTGAGTCGGTTAGAAAACGCTTCTGCCCACTTGTCCAACTCAGGGGACTGCGGGGGGGGAGGCTCAGTTTCACCCAGAGGTGGAATATGCCTTTAACAGACACGATTAACGTTCAACATTTTAATAACTTTAACTGTTAAACTGGCTGTTTTCTAATTAAAGGGATACAACACCCACAGAATGATGGTCCTTCATTTTCTACTCTCGACTCTGGAGAACTTTTTTAATATCTCAAATGCAGCTGGAGATCTGGGGGTAGGGGGGGGGGGGGGGGGGGGGGTTATCTGCCGACTTTCATATAATGGAGGTGACCGGCGCTCGAAACAAAAAGTCCATAAAAGTCCACAAAAACTTGTCAATATTCCTCCATACTGCTCGTCCAATGTAATCCAAGTGTCCTGAGTGGGTAGCGTCCAGAATTTACTGGAAACCATCATTTACTAGATTTTTATAGCTTAAACAGTAAAACATCGCACTTCCACACTGCACGTCAATGCGAGTTCACGACACTACGGAAGCCGCTGCAGACCACTCTCTTTCTTTCTTTCTTTCTTTCTTTCTTTCTTTCTTTCTTTCTTTCTTTTCTTTCTTTCTTTCTTTCTTTCAAATCAATATCCAACCTAGAGCTGGGTCACATCATATCGTTCACGGTAATACCGGTGTAACATGAGGGAATGATAAGAAAATGAAATTTCATGATATAATATGGGTGAAACACGCATGCGCACTGCCGTTGTTTTGATACTATCAGACGCGCATGCAGCTGGTCTGGTGGCGAACGAGGAGGAGGAGGAGGAGGAGTAAAGTCAAAGCAGTGCACTGACTTAAAGCTTGTTCCATCCTCATGAGAAGCGAGAACTTTCTTCTTGTTCTCTCGGCCGCTGGACAAGTAAAAGGTTCGTTTTGTTCATTTCATCCACGTGAAGCTTCTTCTGCGGCGGGTGGTTATTAATGCGGGGGGATGACTGGGAAAAACTTTGTTCGTTGCAGGTGGGCGGTGTCCGTGTATCTAAATGCCACGTGCTGTGTATATTTCATACTTATTCACCCCTTCGATCAGCTGTTTATTAAAGCTCCCCGTTTAACTTCACATCTGTGCATCGTTTTCCGCGTCCAGCTCGTCTTTGTTAACCCCGCCCGCCTCTAATGTCAGAGTGATCACTCAGTACTTCTCATAGCTGCGTGAGATGATGCTCTGCTCATAAATATGATCACGTTCTGCTCAGAGACTCATTATTCTGAATCAGGTGTGATAGAACAAGGAAACATGGAATAAATGCAGGACTCGGGTTCGGTTCTCCAGCTCTGCTGTACGTGGTTCTGTTCAGGATCTGCAGTCCATTTCCACTGGAAACGCTTTTTGCTTAAACTAACTGACAGTAAGAGATTTGCAACATCTGCACAGCTGGTTTCATAGAAAGTTGTAACTTTAATGCTCATCAGAATCAGCTGCTTGTTAAAGAGAAAAGAAATTGTAAATTTTCATTTGCACAAATAAAGTTGTGCGATTTTCAAGTATTTTTCCTCGTGTCAATCATATCGCCAGTTATATCGTGATCGCAAATTTTGCGATAAATATTTTGGGCGGTATGGCCCTGCCCTAATCCAACCCCTCTTGTGTTTGTCTGCAGCTCGGTCGCTCTTAGCACAATGTAAACAGCAAATTTCTTCTTCTAACCTTGCATTATCGGCAGGGTAGGCGCTAAACGCAGCAGCTTCCATGGTGTCGTGAACTTGCATGGAACTAAACGTTCTTTCATGTTGGTCTCTAAAAGTCTCCAATAAGGCCAGAAAGTGTCACCAGACTTGTCATTAGCGGCTTTATTAAAAGAAAGTTATCAGAAGGTCTGAAAACTCGCTAAATATAGCAACAAAGACGTCGAGTTGTGTCGGGTGCGTCAGCGTAATCAGTTGTACCAGAAAATCGGCACTAACAAACGTTCCGCTTCCAGCAGATTTTACGGTGTTCGGCGGACTGGGCATCGAAAATAGGAATCAAAATTTTAAAATTTGAACGATTTCAGGAGAATCAGAGTTGGTCTCGGTTCCCATCAATACTTGATTCTCGATGCCCGACCCTGTCCATGTGACCTGGAGCGCTTCGCTTTATGGCTCGATGACTTCACCATCAGCTGATCAAAGAGGTCTGCAAACCACGATTCCAAAACACGGATGGAAACTGATTTTAACTTGTACGGTCTGTGGGAAGTTACAGGTTTAGCGCCCGTAGTGGCCAAAAGTTAGACGGTGTACCTTTAATAACTGGTTTTATTTGCAGTTTTATGCCAGATTTTTGTATTTAACTTTCCTTTTAACCAATCTCTAGTTACCAAAGTATGGGGACTTGAACCTGGGTACTTAAGCTCCAGGTTCTCTCCTCCTTAAACTTTACAGCCATTGTTATGTACAGTTGTCCTCAACTTATCCATACCCTCATATTAAAGAAGGAAAAAAAAAATCAGCTGCCAGTGAAAAAGCTGAAATTGACAAAAGTAATAATAAATAAAAATTCTATGAAAATCATGACATTAATTTTGAATTGAAGTCTAAAAGAAATATCAAAAACAAACACACAAAAAATAAACAAGTAAACAAGCATGATGGGGCTCAGAAGCTAAAGTTTTGTTGAGCAATCACTGTAATCAGGTGTTTTCTGTAACGTCCAATCAGACGTCTGCACCTGTTGACAGGTATGCTGGTCCACTGTTCATAACCAAGGTGCTCGAATTGGTCTGCGACAGTTTTATTTGTTTATTTTGTCATATTATTATTTTTAAACACAATTTAAAAGCCATAATTTATTTCACTAAATTATAATTTTGTAAATTTTTATTTATTATTAGTTTCTTTGGTTTCTTGTTATTTGAATTACTATTGTGAATTTAGCCTTTTCTTTTATTGGAGGGTATGAATAATTTTGAGGACTTATGTATGTGTGTAAACTGTGTAACTACATGAATAAATTCACCATAAAATAACTGAGGATGGACTTTATTAAAATTTGGCACTTTACATTTTATTGAAATTATGATAAATTTAATTCAAATCTTTTCTTGTGAATTGAGTCATCTTTCCCTTTAAATAATGGAAGTTTTTTTTGTGTTATCAGAGTTACGGGTTTTTCATGTTATTTTACATCAGACATGTAAATTTACTGTCTATTTCTGGAATTTCCCCGTATTCCAGGAAAACTAGAATAAAATGGAAATATTACCATTTTCAGAATCAAACCCTACAGAAGAGTTTAGAAAGTGAACTTACAGGTCACTGGCGGAGGAGGGGTTTCTGGAGGGACCTTTGGGTGAAAGGTCGAAGTCGGAGTCGGAGCGGTAGAGGAAGGATTCCCGCCGCTGGCTGTGGGGGAAGTTGGCCTGCAGGACCAGACCTGAACCAGGGCTGGTCTGGGCATCCAGGGGGCCGCGTCCCACCGATAACCCATTCTCCACATCGAAACTAAACAGAGAGAAGACAGGATGTGAATTGATAAAAGGTTACATTATAGGACAAACGAAAAAGCAACAGCAAGAAGAGCGAATGGAAGAAGCAGATCCATCCTAATCCATCCTGACCTCGTCAGAGATGCGCTGACTGACAGATGAGGGAGCTTGTTTTGAGAGGGGACACAAGACGGAGCAGGTTTCACAAAGGGAATAAAGTGGCATCTAAATATATCACAACCAAGCAGCACACTCCCGTGGAGAAAAGTGAAGCCGACACGGCAGTGCCAAACATCGCAGCTCCCCCCCCCTCGTCCACTGAAGGCTGGCTCCAAAATCCCCATAGACTCCCATGTTAAAAAGATCAACTACACAGCCAAAATAAACGTGTTTACAGCTGAAATAAACATGTTTACAGCCGAAATAAACATGTCTACAGCAAAAATAAAAAAAATTTCAGCTGAAATAAACATGTTTAGAGCAGGAATAAATGTGTATATCAGGAATAAACATGTTTACAGCTGAAATAAACATGTTTATAGCAGAAATAAACTTGTTTACAGCCGAAATAAACATGTTTACAGCTGAAATAAACATGTTTATAGCAGGAATAAAAAAATTTTCAGCTGAAATAGATATGTTTACAGCAGAAATAAACATGTTTTGAGTTGAAATAAACATGTCTACAGCTGAAATAAACATGTTTACAGCAGGACTAAACACCTTTATAACAGGAAGGAACAAATTTTAGCGAAATAAATATGTTTACAGCAGAAATAAACATGTTTATAGCAGGAATAAAAAACATTTCTACAGCTGAAATAAACATGTTTACAGTAGGAATAAATGGGTACAGCAGGAATAAACATGTTTATAGCAGAAATAAACATGTTTTCAGCAGAAATAAACATGTTTACAGCAGAAATAAACATGTTTAGAGTAGAAATAAACATGTTTATATCAGGAATAAACAAATTTTCAGCTGAAATAAACATGTTTACAGCAGGAATAAAATGTTTTGAGTAGGAATAAACATGTTTACAGCTGAAATAAACATGTTTACAGTAGGAATAAATGTGTACAGCAGGAATAAACATGTTTACAGCTGAAATAAACATCTTTACAGAAGGAACAAAACATGTTTATAGCAGGAATAAAAAAATTCAGCGAAAAAACATGTTTAAGCAGAAAATTCAGCGAAACTGTAACAGGAAAAAAAATTCTGACTGAAGCAGGAACTGAACGGAATTCAGTATGTACAGCAGAAAAACATGCTACAGCTGAAAAAACATTTTCACAAATAAACATGTTTACAGCGAAATAAACATCTTTACAGGAAGGGACTAAACACGTTTATAGCAGCAATACACATATTTACAACGGAAATAAACATGTTTATAGCAGTAATAAACATGTTTAGAGCAGAAATACATGTTTATTGCAGAAATAAATACTTAAATACTTCAATAAATACTTAAAAAATTAAAACAGAAAGCTTTTTTAAAATTTACTTTATTATTTTCTTTTCATTTTGAACTAAAATGAAAAACAACGCTCATATGTGACTGTGATTATTTGAGTATTTTTACTTCCTACTAAATCAACATTAAAGCATTTAAATTGCTATCGCATCGAATCTCAACCCAAGGAAGCAAAATCGAATTGAATTGTGGGGTTTGTGACAGAATCCAGCCCTACCGTACCCCCCATCACCACGTAAAGTCAGTCTACAGTGAAAGTGGTGTGATCGCAGCCGGATTCAGTTTCAGGTCAAACTTTTTTCCATTAATGCAGCTGATGCTCTGCTGACACACTCTCCGTAATTCTCGTGCTCCTCATTAAAAGGCAGTAAATGTGTGTGAGTACGTGGCTGCAGGAGTGTGGAGGAGTTAAAATAGCATCTCAGCATTGACGCGACGGTCATGTGATTCTAAAAATAGCTCAGTGTTCAGGTGAGGGGGAGAGCCTGATCGAAACAGTGCGTGGGGGTCCGGTCTCTGCCGTGATCCACATCCCTGATTCCCACCGCTCTGCTGACTTGGGAAGCTGGAGAGACTCAGTCAGCCTGCAGTCTGTGTGGCAACACGTCCTTTCTAAACACACTGAGGAAGTCCGGAGCAGATCGATACTTCTGCCTGGATGACTGCACGGACACACGGTGGACAGTTATTACATCTCAGACCACACTGATGCAACATGGGACTAACTCCGGATTATCACCACAGTTACTCGTGTACTGGTGTGCTGTCCAGTCATTAATTATCTGTAGGGATATTCGATTTTGGATTTTTTTTTTACCGATATCCGATATACCGATATTTTCCAATTTTTAGTTTCCAATATCAACCAAAACCGATCTCTGCAGAGAACTGTGAGGTTGTATCTCTCATACTTTGATAGATAAAACTATATTCTGCTCCGAGAGCAAAGATTCCAAAATATCCTGAACTCAGCCAGAGGAGTTCATTTAGGATATCTGGCTGCCAGATATCAGATACTAGCAGGTATTAGAACTACCATATATCAGATACAAGCAGGTATTCGATACTACCATATATCAGATACTAGCAGGTATTCGATACTACCATATATCAGATACTAGCAGGTATCAGATACTACCATATATCAGATACTAGCAGGTATTAGATACTACCATATATCAGATACTAGCAGGTATTAGATACTACCATATATCAGATACTAGCAGGTATTAGATACTACCATATATCAAATACTAGCAGGTATTAGATACTACCATATATCAGATACTAGCAGGTATTCGATACTACCATATATCAAATACTAGCAGGTATTAGATACTACCATATATCAGATACTAGCAGGTATTAGATACTACCATATATCAGATACTAGCAGGTATTAGATACTACCATATATTAAATACTAGCAGGTATTAGATACTACCATATATCAAATACTAGCAGGTATTAGATACTACCATATATCAGATACTAGCAGGTATTAGATACTACCATATATTAAATACTAGCAGGTATTAGATACTACCATATATCAAATACTAGCAGGTATTCGATACTACCATATATCAAATACTAGCAGGTATTAGATACTACCATATATCAAATACTAGCAGGTATTAGATACTACCATATATCAGATACTAGCAGGTATTAGATACTACCATATAACAAATACTAGCAGGTATTCGATACTACCATATATCAAATACTAGCAGGTATTAGATACTACCATATATCAGATACTAGCAGGTATTAGATACTACCATATATCAGATACTAGCAGGTATTAGATACTAATACTAGCAGGTATTAGATACTACCATATATCAGATACTAGCAGGTATTAGATATTACCATATATCAAATACTAGCAGGTATTAGATACTACATATATCAAATACTAGCAGGTATTCCGATACTACCATATATCAATACTAGCAGGTATTAGAACTACCATATATCAGAACTACGGATTAGAACACCATATACAAACACAATAAACACCATAATCGATACTAGCAGTATTAGAACCAAACAACAGCAGAAACCAAATCATACGAACACAAAGATACTATATACAACAGGAAGACACAAATAACAGCAGAAACACCAACAACACAACCAAGGTATTAGCCAACATGTGGCTAATTATGTTTCTGACAACTTGGTAACTTAAAGGAAAAGTTTCTTTTGTTTCAACCTGACCTTATTTTTTAGGAGTTTATACGTGGATTTACTCACCCGTAAAGTTTCTGCATCACTTTGAGTCCTTTGGAAGATATTACGCTACGTCGCCTTCCCTTGACATCCAGTGAATGGCGATAACGGGGCAGCCACTATATGAGACGTTATCTGCAGCAAAACTCCCTTGATTTTCACCAATACTTCAATGGAATGAACGAATGAACGAGTACGATTGTCCTGGAGTTCAGATTTAGCTTTCCGTTAGTTATCAGGATGTCACCCCGGGGCCGCGCGTTCACAATGTGCGCTTCCATAGTCCAGCTGACACGAGCAGCTGCTACCCAGACAACAACAGAAACACATTTGCAAAACTCTGACCTCACAGGACAATAGTACTCGTTCGTTCATTCATTCTACTTAAAGCATTGATGGAATGAAGTTTTACTGTCTTATAGTCTTATATAGTGACTATATTTTACAGCACCGAAGGGCCAGTGAACGTAATATCTTCTGAAGAACTCAAAGTGATGCAGAAACTTTACCGGTGAGTAAAAGCACGTATATACTCCTAGAAATAAGGTCCAGGTTGAAAAAAAGAAAATGTTATCTTTTATTTTTTATTTATTTTATTTTTTTGTCTGTTTTACTTTAACCAGCAACTTTAAGGGGAAGTTCAGGATTTTTGACATACGGCCTCATTTACAAGTGACCCAGGATCCTACTTATCACTGGAGACAGTTTCAACATATTTCATCCCGTTATTCTAGTTCCAGGAGGTTGCTGATGCTAATGCTAATGCCAATGCTAGTGTGAGTCAATAGGAATCTGCTAGCCTGTCTTAAAAACAATCTCACTCCACAGAAGATCTGAGTCAAATCATCAAGCCTATCTGTGTAAATGCCGTGTTAAACCAGTAAACTCGTGTGTTAAACAAGTAAAACTAGCCTTGTATGACAAATTTTGAATTACTTATTGAGGAACTAGTTTCTTACCAGCTGCGGAATGATATACTTTGCTTCCAGGTGGTAGTATTACTACCTTTGTAAGTATATTCCGGTCCATATAGATATAATGACAGTTAGTTTGATGAAAAAAAGTTTGAAATCGTCTTCAAAATCCGACATATCCACATGCCTTTCAGACGTAGCCGTAGTTTTGACTTTTGTGTTATCAAATTCTTTCATGCATGTGGCAGCAGATGACGTCGCTCCGCTGCCAAATACAGGACGCAAAACTTTGTAAAGTTATTCGCCTAGAACTAGAATAACGGGATGAAATATGTTCAAACTGTCTCCAGTGAAAAGTAGGATCCTGGCTCACTCACAAATGAGGCCCTATGTCAAAAATCCTGAACTTCCCCTTTAAAACCAGACATATTATCAGTTATTATCACTCCGAAAGGAATGCTGGGAAATGAAGTTCTTCCACAATAACAGGGACTTTTCTACATGCTGGACCAACGCTGATGGAACAAGATCGCGTGAGATTTCGTAACTGAACAACGATATCCTGAAAGATTTCGTTAGTACAAATATCGGTTTGATAAAAACTAGGGCTGGGTATCAATTCAAATTTCAAGAATCATTTTAATTCCGATTCTAATGGTTTAGAATCAGTTCTATTCAACGATCTCAGTTTGGTTTGCTGGTATTGAAAACATTTTTTTTAGCCGTTACCCGAATTCCATGACTCTGTGGTTATGCAACATATTGGTGCAAGTGTTATATTGATATTCAGCAACAAATTAATAAAGTGATGGTCGCCAATAACAAAGTAAGTCAGTGTTTAAAACAAACTTAAAACGATTAGCGACTAACCCACTAGCTCAACGTTAACTATGAATGGAAAATCCCATTGACATGCTAAGGAATTAGCATCTACATTATGCATTATACGAGTATCAAATTCACCTTGATCATGAATATCAATATATGGACCAACGCTGATGGAAGAACAAAAAAATCTGATCTGATCTGAACTAAATTCACTCAAAAAAACATGTTTTACGTCTGCATATGTCAGCATCATGGTGGCAGAGGTCTACTGATGCCATGGAGCCATGCATGTCAGACTTTTCCACAAATCCAATCAATCTTCCATCCACCCATCCATTATCAACACCAGTTCATTCCAGTGCAGGGTCACTGGGTGGTTGTGCAGCCGATCCCAGCAGCTACGCCCCGGACGGCCCAGTCAATAGTCAACCAGCTGGTTAAAGCATCTTTAACCCCAATGTTGCCACACCAGCAGCTGCGTGTAAAAAACGCTGACTTTAATATCGTTATCGGAAAACACAGATGCAATAATCATTTATAAAAGTCTGGAGCACGTCTGTCAGCAACAAACATGATCATATTTGTTTAAAGCTCTGTAAATCAAACTGAACAATTCATGAGACACAAAGTACAGGAAACCCCCCAAGTAATTTATTTCATTCTGAATCCCCCTCCCAGGAAACATCTGCTCTGGTTGTCCGAGACAAAGCTTTGCATTTTATCCTGATTTAATGTCAAGAAAGAGAAATATCTTCAGTCACGTGACTTCTCCGTGTGAACATTGGAGAAGTCAACGTCCAGAATGCGTTTCAGTCTCAGGAAAAGGAAGAAAATTAAAATGTGATATTTTAGTTCATTTTATGATTTGATTCGTACGGAAAAGTGTTAGGGCCAAATAGAATTCTGAGATTTAAATCACAATTCTGACTTTTTCCCCAGAATATAAAAAATTATTAAAAAAAACTGGGTGATTTAAAAAAAAAAATTCAAACATGAAGTTCTCAGGATTCTGACCCCCCCCCCCCCCGAACATTAAAGAAAGGTAAAAAAAATTGAGAGATTTCTTTTCCCCCCCAAAATTTCAAATATTCAGCTTTTTTTTTTTTCTCAAACATCAAAAGATTTTGGGAGATTTTTGTTTCAGTTTCTAAAAAAACAAAAACAACAAAAAAACAAAACAGAATTTTGAGATTAAAGTCAGAATTCTCGAGGGGGGGGGGGGGGGGGGGGCTGAAGTCAAAATTCTGACTTTGACATCAGAATTTTTTTTTTTCTAAATCATCAAAAAGAATAAATTGGGAGATTTTTGCTTCAGTGTCCAAAATAATCTGAATTTTGAGACTAACGTGAGAAATCTAACTTTCATGTACCTACTCCGAATATTTCGTCCGAAAGATTCCCACGGTGAAAGCTTTAATCAAATTAATATCAAGTCAACGTTCACATCAGTGACAAAATTCCGTCTTGCGAATTTGCGACGTTTATTTTTTCTAACTGGGGTCGATTTTCTTAATATTCGCATCCGACAGAAACACAATCCACCAATCAGAGAAGGCGCTCTGACGTCACAGAGCTGGTCGCAAGCAAAAAGAGAAGGAAAAAGAGAGAGGTGTCGCTAGGTCGCTGTTACTGCATCATTATGACTCAGGTGTTATCACCTTTGTGTCACAGCACTCTTGTTTAGCAAACGGGGTAGGGGGGTGTCACAGCTGAAGTAGTAGTGATTCCCTACATTTTGTGGCCATTCGAGGTTATTAGCTACAGGTGTCGTATTTAAAATCCCCATTTGGCATCTCCACGGTGAGATCAGCTGTTTTCAGCATCCAGGAGTTTCCCTGCAGCCGCCTCTCCCTCCATCACTGCTGCATGTGCTCACGTTCCTCTGGAATAACAAATGCGAGTTTGTTTTTGCATCTTCGAAATTTAGCGTCGGAGCAGGTGTGTATAGACAAATCCGTCGATATTTCTCCCCTGAATTATCCGCAATTTTGTGCCATTTATTCACATTGGTCCCGGTGTGAAAAGGCCTTAAGAAATATGATGTTTTTCCTTAACATAAAATACAGGACATTTTTTTCCAATTTCAAACATGGAATTGTCAGAATTCTGAGATTAAAGTCAGAATCTTGATTAAAAAAAGTCAAAATTCTGACTTTCATCTCAGAATTCTTGCTTTTTTATGGAACACAAAAAAAGAATTTTCAAGTGATTTTTTTTTTAGCAAGAATTTTAAGATTAAAGAGAGAATTCTGACTTTAATCCAAGAAATCTGATTTTTTTTTTTAATTTAAAAAAAAAGGGGGGGGATCTTTGTTTTTTCAGTTTCTGTAAAAAGTCAGAATTTTGAAGAAAAAGTCAAAAACCTGACTTTTATCAGAATTCTATTTTTTTCTTCAGTGGCCCTGACATTCCTCCGTCGCTTTGGTGTAAATGAAGATGATGCAGGGATATAAATGATTGTTTTAAATCAGACGTGACATCATCAGCTGAATGAATACATGAGGGTAACACTGGTTTCTACTTCAGGCTGATAGCAGGGTGCCGTGCAGCCGTCCTTCCCTTCCTCCAGCCTCAGCTCGCCGTACCGCCCTCATAGATGACGGTCTCTTCCTGCACATTATGTAACAGCAGCTGCACAGGAGCTGATGTTCCTCCATCCTTCTACTCATTCAGCACCGAGCCAAGTGGAGGGCAGAGAATCTGAGCCACGTCTGAACCGTCCATCCCTGCCCCGATCAGCCCTCGCTTTCCTGCATCAGTCAATCCCTTCTGCTCTCCACTGATGCTGTTTCTGAGCTCCCACCAAAAACTGCTTTCTATTTTTATCTCTGCACCCTGTCTCAGTCCCCGCAGAGCTAAATTTAGCCTCCGCTTCACAGATATGCAACCCTGCAGCTAAAAATAGACTTTCAGGTGGAGCGAGCCCCCCTCTCTCCATCTTCTGCATCACAGAGCAGAGGAATCTTCCTCCATTCATGAATATTTACAGACAGCGTGCTATTTGAGGCTCGCGCCGAGCTAAAATTAGATCCCAGATCAAAATATTTCACACATCTCTGGTGCAGTTTCACCTCCGCTTGTTCTCTCATTTATCTGTTTGAATTCAGCCCCTAACCGTCCTTGTTGTATTCTAGATTTGTGTCCACAGCGATGTTTTCATTAATATTTACACCAGGAGCAGCTTTATAATAATAAACAAAAACTTCAACAACCTGAGAGGAGAATGAAAAATCCCTTATTTTGTTCATAATTCAATTTAATTCAATTCCATTTACAGGGAGTGCAGAATTATTAAGCAAATGAGGATTTTGACCACATCATCCTCTTTATGCATGTTGTCCTCCAAGCTGAATCGGCCCAAAGCTACTACCAATTAAGCATATCAGGTGATGTGCATCTCTGTAATGAGAAGGGGTGTGGTCTAATGACATCATCAACCTATATCAGGTTGATTAGGCAAACAGAATTATTAGGCAACTTAACAATAAACAAATATATCCCCATTTCAATTATTTATTTTCACCAGGGAAAACAATATAACAGCTCAACATTCACAAATATACATTTCTGACATTAAAAAACAAAACAAAAACAAATCAGTGAGCAATATAACCACGTTTCTTTGCAAGGACACTGAAAAGCTGCCATCCATGGATCCTGTCAGTGTTTTGATCTGTTCACCATCAACATTGCGTGCAGCCGCAACCACAGCCTCCCAGACACTGTTCAGAGAGGTGGACTGTTTTCCCTCCTTGTAAATCTCACATTTGATGAGGGACCACAGGTTCTCTATGGGGTTCAGATCAGGTGAACAAGGAGGCCATGTCATTAGTTTTTCTTCTTTTAGACCCTTTCTTGCAGCCACGCTGTGGAATACTTGGATGCGTGTGATGGAGCATTGTCCTGCATGAAAATCAGGTTTTTCTTGAAGGATGCGGACTTCTTCCTGTACCACTGCTTGAAGAAGGTGTCTTCCAGAAATAAAAGTGGACTATTCTTATATCGCTTTTCAGTCATACTTACCCCCCAAACGCCTTTTACTACATATCACATCCTACTCCAGAAACTGGCAGTAGGACTGGGAGTTGAGCTTGACTCCATCCTCAACCCGAAAAGGCCCCACAAGCTCATCTCTGATGATACCAGCCCATACCAGTACCCCACCTCCACCTTGCTGGTGTCTGAGTGGGACTGGAGCTCTCTGCCCTTTACCGATCCAGCCACGGGCCCATCCATCTGCCCATCCAGACTCACTCTCATTTCATCAGTCCATAAAACCTTAGAAAAATCAGTCTGAGATATTTCTTGGCCCAGTCTTGGGCCAAGAAATAAAGAGTGCTGCATCCCTCTGCAAAATATCTCACTATTTTTAAATTTTCTGAGCCTGTCAAGTCCCTTTTCTGACCCATTTTGCCAAAGGAAAGGAAGTTGCCTAATAAACCTGATATAGGGTGTTGATGTCATTAGGCCACACCCCTTCTTATTACAGAGATGCAGATCACCTGATATGCTTAATTGGTAGTAGCTTTGGGCCTATACAGCTTGGAGTAAGACAACATGCATAAAGAGGATGATGTGGTCAAAATACTCATTTGCCTAATAATTCTGCACTCCCTGAACAGTCTTCCTCAAAATTATTCCTACCCTCCAATTAAAGCCGGAGAAAAAAATCAACTGCCAGTGAAATAAGTTGAAATTGACAAAAGTAATAATAAATAAAAATTCTATTAAAATCGCGACATTGATTTTGAATTTTGGTTCAACAGAAGTATTAAAAACAAACACATAAATATGGGGGAAAACAAGTAAACAAGCATGATGAGGCTCCGAAGCAAAAATGTTGTTGAGCAACGCTTCAATCACTGCAATCAGGTGTTTTCTGTAACGTCCAATCGGACGACTGCGACCTGTTAACAGGTATGCTGGTCACTTATTCACGGGAAAGGTGCTCTAATCTGTCGTGGACAGTTTTGTTTATTTATTTTTTCTTATTATAATTTCCAACCACAATTCAAAAAGCGATGAGGGGGGAAAGTGACCCGGGAGGCGATTTAATAAACCCCTTTGTTGGCCGCCCCAATGGGGTTGTTTTAAATTATAATTTTGTAAATTTTTTATTTATTATTAATTTTTCTAGTTTCTTTTTATTTGAATTACTATTGTGAATTTAGCGTTTTCTTTAATAGGAGGGTATGAATAATTTTGAGGACGACTGTGTATCATTAGTCTGTGTTATTATTTAATTCCACACATAAAAGCTGAATAATAAGTAAATCATTTGCAAATATATAATCATATAATCATTTTTAAAAATCCTGATTTGGTTTAGTTTTCAGTGCAAATTGATGTAGAAGTGGAATCTTTTAATATTTTTCACCCACACACACTCATTTTCTCTCCACGACAGCAGGGGACAGAAACAAGAGCAGAGTGGAGCATCTTTTTGAAATAATCCTGTCACGTAGATGCTGTTTAAAATAAGATCAGAGAAAGTTGCTGCTGAGTGACGCTTGCTGGGTGTCGCTTATCCTCAGACGCTCTGAGGTCCGAGTCCCTCTGCTGGGCTGTGGTGGAGCTGCGGGGGCCAGGGCTGCGAAAGTTTAGACACCCTCCCGTTAAAGAAAAGGCTAAATTCACATTCAAATAACAAGAAATAAAAAAGTCAAAATGAATAAAGATTTACTAAATTATAATTTTTTAATATAAAATACTGATTCTGAAATGTGGTTTTAAAATATCATTTTAATTAGTTAAAAAAAACTTAGAGACTAACAAATTAGAGACTAACAAAAAAATGAAAAATGAAATTTAAAAAAATTTTTCGTTAACTGAAATAAAAATAAAAATGACAGTTTTTTCCTAAACTATAACTAACTGAAACCGTATTGTGTCTTTACAAAACTAACTAAAACTATTGCAAAAACATCCTTAGTTTTAGTCTTTGTACATTTGTTCAATACATCAGCCTTTTGGGTTGATATGAAACCTATTTCTATTTAATCTATTTACTTTGCTCTATCGGTTTTGCTCTGATTGACTTTTTGATGATTTTGAATATCACACCAGACAAATACCTATAATTTACAATAAATAAATAAATGAATAAATGAAAACCAACACTGAAACTAATCAAAACTAAATGAAAACTAAGCATTAAAAAAATCCAATAAAAAATAACAAATCTGCTCAAAAAATTAACTGTATTGAAAAACAAAAAGTCAAAACTAAATAAAAACTGGGACTAATTAAAAATCCACTATTCTAACCTTGGTGCAGACGTCTGATTGGACGTTACAGAAAACACCTGATTGCAGTGATTGTCTCAAAGTTTTAGAAATTTTAGCTTCAGAGCCCCATCATGCTTGTTTGCTTATTTTATTTTTTGTTTGTTTTTAATATTTCTGTCGAACCTCAACTCAAAATCAGTGTCATGATATTTATAGAATTTATATTTTTTATTTCTTATGTCAATTTAAACTTTTTTCACTGACAGCTGATTTTTTTTCTTAATATTGTGAATTTAGCCTTTTTTCTGTAATTGTAGGGTATGAATAATTTTGAGGACTACTGTATATACATATACTAGTGCAGGGAAAAAACATCAATACACTGAAATATCGCAATATTTTCATATGCAGATTTCATATTAATATTCAAAAATGCGATATTGATCTATTTTACCAACGAAATCTCGAGATTTCACGAAAACCCACGAGATTTCTTGACTGTACGATGAAATCTCGCGAGATTTCATTAGTAAAATAGATCGATACCACATATGAAAATATCGCGATATTTCAGTGTATCGATATTTTTTTCCAGCCCTAAAATATACTGTATAAAAAGTCTGTAAATTATGCTGCATGGGGGTAATGGCCAATGCACCTGACGTATCGGCCAATGCTGACACCAGCAAAAAGCGCAATTATCAGTCTAAAATATCGGCTGGACGATGTATCGGTCTATCCTTCATTTAATTAACTCAGTTTTGTTTAAGGTGATTACATCACCACCTCTCTCTGGAGACAGAGTCACTAAACGGCACAAATGTCAGCATCCAATCATGAACTGGACTGAAACTGATAAAGTCGCTCACATCTACCTGAAAAGCCGCCACACCGGTTTGCAGACACACACACACACACACACCCACACTCACACACACAGTTTCTGTAGAAGTGGAGCTGCCATTCCTGAGAAGCACAAAGAGAAAAACCAACAGAGGTGTTTCTGTTTGTTATTTAAGCGTCTGGCTGGTAAGCAGCGTGATTGATGGCGGCCTGTCAGTGGCCCTGACACCCGACACCCTCTCTGCGTCACCACCTGTCACGGCGACGTCAATCCCATCTGGGGAGCATTAAAATACAGGAGCTACCGGGCAGAGCGGGGAGCGGAGCCATGCAGGCCTGCAAACCAGGGCAAGCTGTCATCCGAGCCTTCATTCATCATCCCCGGGCCGCAGGTGGAATCAGCTCCACCCGAGCCGACCCGCCCGACCGGCTCAGCCGCTCATCCCACACACAGTTAAAGGAGAGCAGATCACATCCCGTCTCATTGACGTGGGATATTTCTGCAGCCTGTCCGTCAGGATTTCTGCTGGAAACGTTTATTTTCTGCAGCCTTTTAGGTTTATAAATGCAGATATTTACAACAACCTCTGACCTGTCTGTGAGATGCGGAAGGATAAATAAATCTGAGTCCTGATCGGCTGTGAGAAAATGAGACGTGGGTGACAGTGAGGGGGTCACACCCTGCAGTTTAGTGCACAGCAACACCAGTATGAAGATGAAGCAGTTCTGCTGCAGAAAGTTCTGCTTGTTTTTGTTTGTTTTTTCTGCGGGAGCCACCTGAGTCTGTGGTTTTGGTTGGATTTACTGTTGCTGGTGACGCTTCAGTTCTGCTCAGTTATGGAAAAAAAATCAAGATCAAAATTATTTTGCTCAATCTTGAAATTATGATTATTAAAACAATAATTTTTTAGTTATATGATGCATTTATTTAGCATTTCTCTGTCTTTCAAACAACACTTTATGCAAAAAGTTCAAATCTAGGC
This sequence comes from Atherinomorus stipes, assembly GCA_023101725.1. Taxonomy (NCBI): domain Eukaryota; kingdom Metazoa; phylum Chordata; class Actinopteri; order Atheriniformes; family Atherinidae; genus Atherinomorus; species Atherinomorus stipes. The sequence continues at coordinate 56,272 of JALJCO010013914.1, read as the reverse complement.
TACAAATATGTACCCATATACAGTCAAAATCATTTGTACCCTCCAATTTAAAAAAAAAGGCAAAATTTATAATAGTAATTCAAATAACAAGAAACTAAACAAACTAATAATAAATAAAAATGTATAAAATTATAATTTATTGAAATAAATTATTACTTTTGAGTTGTGATTGAAAATAATAATTAAAAACAAACAAACAAACAAAACTGCCCCAAACACATTGGAGCATCTCTCCCATGAACATGGACCAACATACCTGTGAACAGGTGCAGACGTCTGATTGGACGTTACAGAAAACACCTGATTGCAGTGATTGTCTCAAAGTGGTGAACACCATTTTAGCTTCAGAGCCCCGTCATGCTTGTTTACTTGTTTTATTTTTTGTGTGTTTGTTTTTAATATTTCTGTTAAACTACAATTCAAAATCAGTGTCGTGATTTTTATAGAATTAATATTTATCATTACTTTTGTCAATTTCAACTTTTTTCACTGACAGCTGATTTTTTTCTGTCTTGAATTGGAGGGTAGAAATAATTTTGAGGACGACTGTAGCTGTTTTGCAGAGTATAAAACACTAAATGAATATTATAAATATAGTTTGAACATTAAGTAAATGCAAAAAATGTAGAAAAACACACGTGTCCAAAATAAACTATGTATCCAGCTGTTCTGCAGTTTCTCTGTATTTGAAGAATGAAATAAATATTCTTATTTATATAAAAAATATCCCAAAATAAAATTTTGTTAATTCATTCCAAAACTAACATTTTTGTTCATGACAGCCAGCAAATTGCCCGATTCGAAGCCACTGAAATTTGAACTTTGACTTAAAGGTACAGTATGTAAAAAATCAAAGGTCAGTGGCAGAAAAATGTGATATATAATTCAAAACTGTATTTCTATTGATGTGTAATCGCTGCACTAGGACAGCTGTTATATGTTTATTTTCTTAGAATGAGTCATTTACATCTACTTGCGAGGCGGTGCACACATGGAGGCTGCCATATTTGTTCCACCATTTTTTACTACGGTGTCCTTGAATGGACAAAACAATGTATGTGAAGTGAGAATCCTCTGAACTTTAAAACTGCTGTACCAGCTTTGTTTAATGGGAGTTAGAGACTGTTTGGAATAATTAATACCTTAAAAGACATTATTAATAGTTATTCATAGTTAGTCATAGCTACACCTGAGACCACTGGATCCACTCACAGATAAACATATATAAATATATATATATAGAGAGAGATAGGTGCATATATATATATATATATAGAATATGAAGCCATTTGAAAGAAAACATCTTTTCTTGCAATACCCATCTTCACCACTAGATGTCAGTAATTCTTACATACTGTACCTTTAAGAATAACTTTCAGAAATTGTGTAAAAAATATGGCAAAAAAAAGAAAGAAAAAAGTTTCAACCGGATTATTACTAAAGGGGTTCCGATATTGGCGTTAAAATGTGATATTGGAAAATATCAGTATCAGTTTTTGTTAGGGCGGTGTAAAAAAAAACAAATAATTCTGAATCAATTCTTATATTAAAGGGGTTTTTAAGTTTGGGGGTAAATAAATGTTTAAGGCATTTAATAAACATATTAGACCTTCACATCTATGAAATTAGAGTCGTGGGTCACAGATTAGGGTCGAATTAGAACCTCTTTAGGGTGTGACAAGTGGAAGCGATCTTATTTAAAGCGCTGACATCAAGGCTGTGGAGCTCTCAGTGCTTTTGAAGCATGTGGTGTCATCATGCCAAGATCTTACCCTTCAGACAGAGAGAAGAAAAAAACAAGGATTGGATGCCACATGAGACGGGTAAGGGGTTTTTAAAGATCCCCACGTTATATGAAATAAATCAAGAGATGTTCTTTTTAAACAGCTGCTATCAAGTGGAAACAAAACAATCCTCTGCAAACTACAAATCCATGAAGAAGAGGAAGAAATTCAGACTGAAATCTTGTACTGTAGTTTGATAAAAGTAGTACATGCACGACTAAAGGAATAGTGCATGGAGGAATGTCTCATGTCTGAAACCAGGGGACAGTCGTGTGCTAAAGGAGGAAACATTAGCTTACTTTTCCACACAAGTAGAGGAAAAGGATTTAATGTCTTTGACAAGTTCAAAATTAGATGAAAAATACACACTGATGTGTTGTTGACATCTAAGCAGTGAAACATGAAGCTTTGTCTTTAACTAGAAATACCTGAAAATCTGCAAGCTAACCTCTGATCAATATGGAAGCCTATTCCAGCCACTCTGATTAAAAAATAAACAAACATATATCTCATAATTCTGACGTAGTATCTCAGAATTAAATATCTCATAATAATGAGATAGTATCTCAGAATTATGAGATAGCTAACTTTGAGGTAATATCTCATAATTATGCGATATCATCTCATAATAGTATCTAATTATTATGAGATACTATACTGAGATACTATCTTGTGATTCCGAGATACTATTTCAGAATATATACTATCTCATAATTCTCCCCCTCCTCCTTCCCCTCCTTTCCCTTCCTTTTTTTTTTTTTTTTTTTTTTTTTTTTTTTTTTTTTTTTTTTTTTTTCTTCTTTATCTTTTTTTTTTTCATTTTTATCACATCAATCCACCAAATTAATTATTCTATTTTTTACTCTATCTTTTCTTTTTATTTTTTTTTTAATTATTTTTTTTTTTTTTTTCTTATATTTTTTTTTTTGTTTTTTTTCTCTTCTTCCTTCTTCACTCCCTCCTTCTTTTTCTTTTTTATATTTTTCTTTTTACACTACCACACATTTTTTATATAACAACATCATATACATTCAATTTTTTCTTTTCCTTTATCTTTTTTTTTTTTTTTTTTTTTTTTTTTTTTATTTTTTTTTTTTTTTCTTTATCTTTTCTCTTTCTTTCTTTTTTCTTCTTTTTCTCCATCATCTCCCATTCCTATACCTTCTTTTTTTTTTTTGTATGCTCTTTTTTATGAGATAGGATCTCAGAACAGTATATCATAAATATGAGATATTTCATTATTATGAAATTATATGTTAGTACAAAATCGCAAAATAATGACATACAATCTCATAATCATGAGATGATATCTCATGATTATGACTTAGTTGTCTCATTATTATGATAGTATCTCATAAAATTAGATACTAGCTCATAATTCTGAGATAGTATCTCAGAATTATGAGGTGGTATAATTAGGAGATATTGTACTGAGATACTATCTAATAATTATGACTTATTTATCTCATATTATATTATCTCATGACGATGACTTAGCTACCTCATTATTATGATAGTACTGTATGTCACAATATTGCAATACTATTTCATAATTCTGAGATAGTATCCCAGTACAGTATATCATAAATATGAGGTATCTTATTATTATGAGAAAATATCTTAGTACAGTATCTCATAATAATGACAACACAATCTCATAGTTGTGAGATCATATCTCATGATTACGACTTAGCTATCTCATTATCATAGCATCTCATAAAATGAGATGGTATCTCATAATTCTGAGATACTATCTAATAAAATATTATTATAATTATTTATAAAATTTCAATCTCTTAATCATAATCCGTCAAGATTTCAGTGAAATAAGATTATTTGCGTTTGCAGAGATCACTGTCCTTCATTCAGGAACCAGAGGTCCCCACAGAGAGCCTGCCTGTGGTAAGATGGCCACCAGTGATGCCGTCCAGCAAGCCGCCGTAAGAGATCTAGTGTAGCGATTATACAGATCTATGGTTCAGACTTCAGGAAGCCCTAAAGCTGGAGTTTTTTTGTCCCGCCCACACAAAATCAAACTGTGATTGGTCAATTTGCCCATCACTCTCCAAGCCAGAACACATACGTTCACCTGCACCAGAATTCATGAAGGCCTGACCGGGTCCGAACAGAGATGGACGATTTTGATCAGTAAACATCCTGACAGTTGGTTCAACCTTATAACGCAGACGAGAGAAAATGTGTTAAACATATTGATTACTAAATTTTATTAATATATATATATATATATATATACTATCCAAAATAAAATTATTTTAAATGAGAGATTTTTTTGTCTTTTGATTTTTTTAGGCCTTCTCTGAAGGCGTAGAAGAGCCTGAGGGTTCCCACTGGTGAACAGTAATCCTGACTGAAGTCAGATAGAAAAGACAGAACAAGTTGGAAATGTTTCATATTTAAAAAGAAAAATACGTTATTTTCAAACATTTAAGTTCATATTTTCTATGCTATTTTCACCTTTACTAAATTCCTCCAGCGGGCCAGACTGGACCCTCTGGTGGGCCAGTTTTGGTCCCCGGGCCGTATGTTTGAACCCCTGGTTTAAACCATGCTGTTTCTTTGATTTATCAGAACGTGTGCATGTGATGGGATGGAAACTGACCTACTTCTTTATAAAGAGTTTGAACATGTGGAATAATGAGAGTGAACATGATGGTATTTCTATTTCCGTGTTTCCCTCGGAGCCCCCACTCTAACCGCTCTGTAAATCCATGTTGTTAATAAAACGCTGTACAACTCCGGCTTTGACCTCAGAGCAACAAAAGCAAACAAGAGACTACAGAAAATACTTGCACGAGTGGATGTGTGTATACATGTATGGAGTTATTATTATGTCTGTAATTACCATCTGGAATCCAACTGTCTTCCTCGGGTCAAAACAATACAACGCCATGGCATCGTCTCTGTGAGGATGTGAGCCGAGGGGGGGGGCAATTCAACACGGCCATCAGGAGAGTGAAAAAGGAGCTTTCTGTTCCACTAAACTCGTTCTGGACACGCAGCCTCCCTCTCCTGCTGTCCGACGTTCCAGAGTCGGCTTAAACACGAGACAAACAGCAGGATGATGAGCCGGCAGAGGAAATCCCTCAGAAAGGTCCACGATGATCGGACTATGATCAGGTGTTCAGCAGGATTAGAACGGGCTCCAGAAGTTGAGATAAGATCACACTGTGTTGGAGAACTCGGCTCTGGTGATGACAGCATCGGTCAGAGATGACGCGGAGCTTAAAATAATCCAGTTCAGGAAAACTTCCATTTAATCACCAACATTACATCATCTGCAAAGTTTGTGTGAGAATTTTTCTCCGAAACGTTTAAGGAGACGGACTCTATCAGGTTGATTTAGCAAAACTGTAGAGCTACATGTCCTCTGCATGACTAGTGAGGGCTTATCAGTGATGTAGCAAGCGGCAGCGTCTTAACGGTCCAACAGACTCAACCCTGAAGTTTCTACCAAACACTGTAAAAAACAGAAGGACATAGTATCCGGTCACGTCAAGAGGGGAAAGTGAAGCTGTTTCCCACCGTCGCCATCTTGCCGTGCCACACGTTTCATCACTCCTGAAAATACTAAAATGGGCAAAGGCAAGGCCGCTCGGAGCCATGGGGCAAATGATTGACAGCCAAGCTAATGCTAACCAAGCTAATCTAAGGTGAACAGGAATAAACAAAGGTAAGACGCTCAGACTTGCTGTTAACCAGCTAAAAACCACCGTTGTGCAACTCTGCTACAGGCTGAGGCCTTCCTGGGAGCTAGCAAGGCAAGGCAAGGCAAGGCAAGTTTATTTGTATAGCACATTTCATGTACAGAACAATTCAAAGTGCTTTACATAAAACATTATAAGCAAAAGGGAGATAAAAAAAAAAAAAAAAAAAAAAAAACAATTAGAGGCATGATTCAGAATTAAAAGCATTTAAGATTAAAAAGAGAGAATACAGAGACGTGCGGATTTTAACTTTTGAATAAAATTACGTAAATACAGCTGAGAACAGGTGGGTCTTCAGCCTGGATTTAAATAAACTAAGTGTCTGAGGCTGATCTGAGACTTTCTGGGAGTTTGTTCCAGACATGTGGAGCATAGAAGCTGAACGCAGCTTCAGCTCTCTATAGCAGGGAGCTAACTGTTAGCCTCTGTGGCTAAAACCGCCACCCGCTCTGCCACCCTTCAATCAAAATGACACGCCTCTAATTATGTGTAATTTCAAGATTAAATAACATCCAAACGGATGAGTTATAACAAAAATTCACTCCCTTACAGTTGACATGAAGGTAAACTTGACCTACTAAAGTTAAAATGATTTGTTGAATCAGACTGTAAAAATGTTTATTTCAGCTTTAAACGTGTTTATTTAAGCTGTAAACATGTTTATTTCAGGTGTAAACATGATAATTCCTGCTGTAAACATGTTTATTTCTGCTGTAAACATGTGTATCTATGCTGTAAACATGTTTATTTTAGGTGTAAACATGTTTATTCCTGCTGTAAACATATTTATTTCTGCTGTAAACATGTGTATCTATGCTGTAAACATGTTTAGTCCAGGTGTAAACAAGTTTATTTCTGCTGTTAACATGTTTATTCCTGCTTTAAACATGTTTATTTCTACTGTAAACATATTTATTTCTGCTGTAAACATGTGTATCTATGCTGTAAACATGTTTAGTCCAGGTGTAAACAAGTTTATTTCTGCTGTAAACATGTTTATTCCTGCTTTAAACATGTTTATTTCTACTGTAAACATATTTATTTCTGCTGTAAACATGTGTACCTATGCTGTAAACATGTTTAGTTCAGGTGTAAACATATTTATTTCTGCTGTAAACATGTTTATTCCTACTGTAAACATGTTTATTTCTACTGTAAACATATTTATTTCTGCTGTAAACATGTATCTATGCTGTAAACATGTTTAGTTCAGGTGTAAACAAGTTTATTTCTGCTGTAAACATGTTTATTCCTGCTTTAAACATGTTTATTTCTACTGTAAACATATTTATTTCTGCTGTAAACATGTGTACCTATGCTGTAAACATGTTTAGTTCAGGTGTAAACAAGTTTATTTCTGCTGTAAACATGTTTATTCCTGCTTTAAACATGTTTATTTCTACTGTAAACATGTTTATTCCTGCTTCAAACATGTTTATTTTTACTGTAAACATATTTATTTCTGCTGTAAACATGTGTATATGCTGTAAACATGTTTATTTCAGGTGTAAACATGTTTATTCCTGCTGTAAACATGTTTATTTCTACTGTAAACATGTTTATTTCTACCGTAAACATATCTATTTCTGCTGTAAACATGTTTCTTTCTATTGTATACATGTTTATTTATGCTGTTAACATGTTTATTTCTACTGTAAACACGGCAAGACGGCAAAAAAATCAGCCGTCAGTGTCAAGTTAAAAATGACGAACGTAATAATACATAAAATTATATAAAAATCACGACATTGATTTTGAATTGTGGTTCAACAGAAATATTAAAAACAAACAGAAAAAATAAAACAGGTAAACGAGCATGTTGGGACTCTGAAGCTAAACTTTTTGAGCAACACTTTGAGACAATCACTGCAATCAGGTGTTTTCTGTAACGTCCAATCAGACGCCTGCACCTGGTGACAGGTATGCTGGTCAGCTGTTCATGGGAAAGATGCTGGTACTGTGCTGGGACAGTTTTGTGTAGTTTTTTTTTTTTTTTAACTATTATTTAAAACCACAATTTAAAATCAATGTTTTATTTTTACTAAATTATAATTTAGTACATTTTTATTTATTATTATATTATTAGTTTCTTGTAATTTGAATTATTATTGTGAATTTAGTCTTTTCTTCAGTGGAGGGGACATAAACGTTTAAGCACGGCTGTATTTTGCTGCAAACCAACAATCATGAAGCTGAAATAATCTGAATTCCTCCGAACTTTTCTCCTCTTCGTCTGATCAGATTGTAAAACTCAGTCTGGATTCAAATCTGCACAAATCTACGGAGCAGCGAATGCGGAGACCAGAATGTCCCCAACGTCAAATGCTGAAGTCCTGCTCCACTGAACCAGCTGGTCTCCTGCATGAATGCATTTGTTAGTTTTACAGTTTCTGGTTACATCGGACAGTTTACTTGTTAACTTGTTCTACTTGCGTGCTGCTGTTTCTCTTCATTTATTCCTCCCTGCAGAGTTTTGGGGCCTCAAATATTTAGCAGAACACAGTGGAGTTCGTTCCAGTTAAAATGAATAAAAATCTAAGTTAACAGACAAATGAGCGCCAATAATTTGCTCCAGTCGCGGAAATTTATTGTCCGTCTTTTAAGGAAAAGCGGGTCAAAAGGTTGAGATGAGAAAGTTGTCGTCACGTATGAAGAAGAGGAGTAAAAACGATGCATTTCAGTCTGCAGGGACAGACACGTCCAGACACGAGGAACCCCGGCGGACATGAAGGGCTGCTGCTGCTCGGTTCTGCAGATAACCGGACTTCAAACCAAACATGGAGGCCTCTGCGTGCTGCCCCCCCCCACGGCACATCTGTTTTGCCAGCTTATCTCGTGTGTTTGAAAGGCAACACTTATGCACGAGTATGTTCTGTTTACAAAATACAGGTTTTGTTCTGGTGCCGACACGTCAGAGAGCTTTCACGCTACTCTGGGTTCACTTTGGCTTTTTGTTTGTTTGTCTTTTAGTGAACCAAGACCGTTTTTTTTATTGTGATAATATGCACATAACAAAAATAATACAAGGTGAGGCGGTGTGATATGATGAAAGTAAGCATGTTGAATAAGTATACAATATATATATATAGTGAGAATAGTAGTGAGAATAGCAACAATAACAAAATAATAATAAAGATAATAATAATCGTTATTACTGCTATCTTAATTACAATGAGGGCAACTATTCTCACAACAACAACCACAAAAAAAATAATTATAATAATAATCACCACTATCATTAAAAAATCATATTTTGGACACATCTACAAATAACCTGACATGTTTTACAACACGTTTTCCCTTTGGAGATAAACTTATTCATTATCATAAATATCACCACAAAATAAGGATTTCAGAGCAATTAAGACGTAAACTGGAAAAATACGATCAAATGAACACATCTGCCCGACTTCAGACCATCTGGCTTGAAGTAAACTATAGAAAAAAAACTACAGCTACTGTATCTGTGTGCCACCAACAGATTTTAAACAAATAAGTAAACTAAATTAAGTTTTTGCAAAAGTATCATACGAGTACTGTAGGCTATGAAGTAAATCTAGAGATAAGGGGGGAAATTATTTAGACAAAAACTAGAAAAAAATTTGGCCAAACTTCGTTGCCAACTCCTGTTTTAGACTGTTCTGTTTGTCATAAACGAGACAGAAATTTCCTTCCAGTGATATATATATATATATATATATATATACATACACACATATATTTATTGCAGCCCCTGAAGGCTACAATATAGTATTGAAGATACAATACGATACGATAACACACATACATACCTGATCATGATACCAACACTGTTAACAAAACCAAAAAGACTTTTCATTCTTTAAATGAAGAAATATTTCTTTTTTTAAGTGAAATACTATCAGTAAGCTTCTCAAACATTTTCTAAAAGATATCAAACTATTTGATATCTCAAATGCACATCAACTTAAATAAGGTTCATTGCTGACTTACACAAAATAAAGGCTCCTTGAACTGCTGCAGACACATGCATCAGGAATACATATGCAATCAAGAAGTAAAAAAAAACCATAGAAAATAATGCTGATAAGTTAGATTCAAACATTTATTGTATGTTAACATGATCTGAAAAAGTTTATCTGTAAACAGTAATAATGACTGACAGGTCAGACTTGTTTATGTAAATAGGAGCATTTCTAAATGACAATTATTCCCATTTCATAATGTAAGCAGATATATATGTATATGATTATAAATATATATATATATATATATATATATATATATATATATATATATATATATATATATATACACATATGTATGTTATCGGGACTTATCAGAATGGTCTAATAATTTCTCCAATGCTTATTATGCCCAACCTAAGTATATACCAATAACTATATATACATACATATATATATATATATATATATATATATATATATATATATAAATATATATATGTATTAGGGATGTTTGATATAGGCTTTTTTACTGATATCTGATATACTGATATTGTCCAACTCTTAAATTCCGATATCCGATATCAACTGATACGATATATTCAGAGATGAGGTTGTATATCTCATATTTTGAGAAATACAACTAAATATCTTTAACTCAGCCAGTGGAGTTCATTTTGGACATCAGGCTGCCATATATCAAATACTAGCAGGTATTAGATACTACAATATATCAGATACTAGCAGGTATTAAATACTACAATATATCAGATATTAGCAGGTATTAGATACTACCATATATCAGATACTAGCAGGTATTAGATACTACCATATATCAGATACTAGCAGGTATTAGATACTACCATATATCAGATATTAGCAGGTATTAGATACTACCATATATCAGATATTAGCAGGTATTAGATACTACCATATATCAGATACTAGCAGGTATTAGATACTACCATATATCAGATACTAGCAGGTATTAGATACTACCATATATCAGATACTAGCAGGTATTAGATACTACCATATATCAGATATTAGCAGGTATTAGATACTACCATATATCAGATACTAGCAGGTATTAGATACTACCATATATCAGATACTAGCAGGTATTAGATACTACCATATATCAGATACTAGCAGGTATTAGATACTACCATATATCAGATACTAGCAGGTATTAGATACTACCATATATCAGATACTAGCAGGTATTAGATACTACCATATATCAGATACTAGCAGGTATTAGATACTACCATATATCAGATACTAGCAGGTATTAGATACTACCATATATCAAATACTAGCAGGTATTAGATACTACCATATATCAGATATTAGCAGGTATCAGATACTACCATATATCAGATACTAGCAGGTATTAGATACTACTATATATCAGATACTAGCAGGTATTAGATACTACCATATATCAGATACTAGCAGGTATTAGATACTACCATATATCAGATACTAGCAGGTATTAGATACTACCATATATCAGATACTAGCAGGTATTAGCCAACATGTGGCTAATTCTAATGTTTCTAACAACTTGGTAGCTTAACCAGCAACTTAAAACCAGACATATTATCAGCAGCTTCAAAGCAAGTCAGTCTGTAGCAGCAGCAGCTACACCGTAGTCACATGACTGTGAAAGGAATGCTGGGAAATGAAGTTCTTCCATAATAACATGGACTTTTCTACATGCTGGACCACTGCTAATGGTCAAAATCTTGCGAGATTTCATTTTTCAAAATATCAACCCAAAAAACAATATTTTCGGATATCACATTTTGATGCCAATATCGGCTGAAAACATCGGACATCCCTCATACATGTATACATACATACATATATATATACACACACACATATAAATTTTAAACATGTGCTCTGAGGTATCTACTTATGGCCACCCCTATGTGAGTAATCGTCTCACCCTCGCCACCCCAGTGAAAAATTTCTTGCTCTGCCACTGACAATCATTATTATTGCTATCTTAATTCCAATGGGGGCAACTATTCTTACAACAACAACAACAACAACAATAATAATAATAATAACCATCATCATCATCACCAGCAGACACCCGGGCGTCTGGCTGGTTTCCTTTAAGTGTGATGCTTGGTTCAGGCAGCAGCCAGACAATAAGAAGAAGACTTTCCTTTTCAAATATGCACTATTATTAGATTGTGAAAGCACGCCAAGCATCAGGATGAAAAGCTGCTGATTCATGTAGCTGCAGCTGTCGGGTCCTTCATCAGTGTCCAGATCAAGATCTCCCATCCCCGGAAACATCAGCTGATCCTCCACAAAACAGCACTTTTCAGACTCACAGGTGGAAGCCGTCAGAGAGACCAGTAATCATCCAACACATCCAGCCATGTCACGTAAAACTCCCCCCACAGAGGAGGGTCACTCAGGAAGCAGAGTCACTGGGTCTGAGACAGATTCCGCTCAACCCCCGCTCAACTCCCGCTCAACTTCCTGCTCAACTCCCGCTCAACGAACGCTCAACCTCCGAACAGCACACGCTAGCAGAATCACGCTCAACTCACGCTCATCTTCCGCTCAACTCCCTCTCAACTCCCGCTCAACTCCAGCTCAACTTCCCGCTCAACTTCCCGCTCAACTTCCGCTCAACTCCCGCTCAACTTCCCGCTCAACTGCCGCTCAACTCCCGCTCAACTCCCGCTCAACTTCCGCTCAACTCCCGCTCAACTTCCGCTCAACTTCCGCTCAACTCCCGCTCAACTTCCGCTCAACTCCCGCTCAACTCCGCTCAACTCCCGCTCAACTTCCGCTCAACTCACGCTCAACTCACGCTCAACTTCCGCTCAACTCACGCTCAACTCACGCTCAACTCACTCTCAACTTCCGCTCAACTTCCGCTCAACTCCCGCTCAACTTCCGCTCAACTCCCGCTCAACTTCCGCTCAACTCACGCTCAACTCCCGCTCAACTCCCGCTCAACTTCCGCTCAACTCCCGCTCAACTCCCGCTCAACTCACGCTCAACTTCCGCTCAACTCACGCTCAACTTCCGCTCAACTCCCGCTCAACTTCCGCTCAACTCACGCTCAACTCACGCTCAACTCACGCTCAACTCTCCGCTCAACTTCACGCTCAACTCCCGCTCAACTCACGCTCAACTTCCGCTCAACTCACGCTCAACTCACGCTCAACTTCCGCTCAACTCACGCTCAACTTCCGCTCAACTCACGCTCAACTTCCGCTCAACTCACGCTCAACTTCCGCTCAACTCATGCTCAACTCCCGCTCAACTCACGCTCAACTCACGCTCAACTTCCGCTCAACTCACGCTCAACTCCTGCTCAACTCCCGCTCAACTCCCGCTCAACTCACGCTCAAGTTCCGCTCAACTCACGCTCAACTCCTGCTCAACTCCCGCTCAACTCCCGCTCAACTCCCGCTCAACTTCCGCTCAACTTCCGCTCAACTTCCGCTCAACTCACGCTCAACTCACGCTCAACTCCCGCTCAACTTCCGCTCAACTTTCGCTCAACTCACGCTCAACTCACGCTCAACTCCTGCTCAACTCCCGCTCAACTCCCGCTCAACTTCCGCTCAACTCCCGCTAAAATTCTGCTCAACTCCCGCTCAACAAAATTTTAATATAAAATATTGGTATCGATATCGGTTATCAGCCACGTGTGTTTTAAAATATCGGCATATCGGATATCAGCCAAAATTCCAATATCGTGCATCCTACTAAAGACGGGTGTTTGATATGAAATGAAACATTCAGACAAATTAGACAAGGACCCCCCCAAAGGGTGGCCATGGGCCCCCTGAACAAAAAGCTGGCCACCCCTGCAAAAATGATATTTTTCATTTATATCAACTCTTATGTACTATTAAAGGGACTAGAGGCAGGAATTACGAAAGAATAAACATGCATGTCCAGTTTTTTAATACTTAAGGGTGATGAAGCATTAAAAACCAAAAAATAACGTTTCCACCCACGTTTCCCTACGTTGCCTTGAACAGGCTGTGTGCCACATAAAGCTGCAATTCAGTGGCCGAATTTTCCGCGCTGCCCTGGAAGAAGACGGTTGCGGCAAATTCAAACACCGTAAGCGATAGTTATGGATTCTTCTGCCGTCAGCAAACGATCCAGATCAACTGAAAGACCCTTAAAAGTGGAACTACGAAGAAAAAGCGAAGTAAACGAAATATAGCTTCAGTTTGTGCTCCCGTGACGGCTTGGCTCGTGGCTGCAGTTACCTGAAGTACCAGTCGCGAGTTTCATTTCTTAATCTTGCCTCTAGTCCCTTTAACATGGCGCAGCATGTTTTGCTTATATTCAAATGTCAAAATTTTTATAAATTTATAAAAATAAAATAAATAAAAATATTACACAAGCACCAGCACTCCTAGAAATTTTCTGATCCCGCTCCAACTGTCATTATTAAATTGGCCCATTCACTCCCCATTGTTTTACAAATCAGGTAATCTAAATGTCACTGCCACTATTTCGAGAGGTTATTGGACAATTTTTCATATCATGAAAAATTGTCCAGTAAAATTGTTCATAAAAAAAAAATTTCATGAAAAAAATTTTTTTTTTGTGAATTTTTGCGTGAATTTACAAAAAAACCCCAAAAAACATTAAAGATGACGCGCATAAAGTCAGCCACAGCTGGGAATTGAACCCACGACCACGTGGCTCCAGCCCGCTGTCTTAGCTACCACACGACACAGTGGAATACGTCCAACACACATTCGCGCCCATTGTCTCAGTTGCCGCGGGCAGCTTGTATCGCTTCTGTTGCGTCGCGTGTGAAACACTCCGTTCAGAACATTTCCCCGTCTTATCGTAGCTTATTCTTGGTTGAGGAGTTATCTGGAAATAGAGAGCAATGCGTAGAAAGGGATAATACCACTTCAGGGTTTAGGAAGGTTACCTGTGGTGTACCCCAAGGATCTGTAAGTGGTCCAAAACTCTTTTTGCTTTATATTAAAGGTGTCATAACTTCGTGTTTTACATCCACAATCCTTAAATTATCTTCAAATGAATTCTTAATTCTAGTTGGGTGGGAGGAAAATTTAATGAGCTCATTTTTACCTCTTTTCATCCCCAACTTTTGTTTGTCGCGAGAATACGTACAAGAGTTAGACCTGTCTGTAAGCGCGTTCACGAGGCAAACGTCAAAGCCAAAACAAAGTTTTATCAGGACAGAGCAGGTGAAGGAAATGATGTCCCAACAGAGAAAAACGTGATGAAAACATAAAGGCACGGTTGATAGAGAGGATCCGCGGAGTAAAATGGCTGGACTCTGATGAATATAAGGAGCGGACGTCTGACATTAAGTTAACATCAACTGTGTTAGCTTTTGTAGCTACATTAGCAGCCTGGCAGTTTCTGGCACATTTTAACTGAGGTCATGTTCCAATACACGTTTTAACACGAAAAAGTGGAATTTCCGGGTGATGACTCCTTTAATGATATTTGTAACGTTACAGATGTGTTGAACTTTATTGTTTTAGTCGATGATGCAAATGTTTGGTTTAGGCAAAAATTTAGAGGAACTTTTGTCTACTGTTGAAAAAGAATGAGACATACTCAAAATCTGGTTTGATGTCAGCTAGAGATGCATGATATAATCAGCCCCTATTGGTATCGGCCTATATCAGCCTTGAAACCAAGTATCAGACATCAGCCACCCCACCGATATTTAACCGATATTGAACCAATCAGCCTGCTGTTTCTAAAGTCTAAAAAAAACAACAACTTCTTCTTCAAAAACTTCTTTTTTACAGACTTTAAAACTTCTTAAGACTAGGGGTGTGAAAAAATATCGATACACTGAAATATCGCAATATTTTCATATGCTGATATCATAATGACATTTAAAAATGCGGTATCAATCTATTTAACTAACGAAATCTCATGATATTTCATCGCTCTGTTGCAAAATCTCACGAGAATTCATAAAAATTTGCTATATTTTCATATGCTGAAATAATATTGGCATTTAAAAATGCGGTATCAATCTATTTTACTAATGAAATCTCGCAATATTTCATCGTTCTGTCGTCATCGTTCTCACGAGAATTCACAAAATATCGTGAGATTTTGTAACAGAACTCTCACAATATTTTCTTAGTAAAATAGATCGATACCGTGTTTTTAAATATCGATTCGAGATTGTCATATGACAATATTGCGATATTTCAGTGTATTGATATTTTCCCACCCCTTTTTTTCTAAGTGTTGGAAATGGATAATAAAACTGCTATTTGCAACGACTGCTTATTTTTTCAGCTTTAATATTGGTATCGATATCGGTTATCGGCCACGTAAGTTTTAAAATATTGGCACATCGGATATCAGCCAAAATTCCAATATCGTACATCCCTAATGTCAACAGATTATCACTCAATATAAAAAAAAAACAAAGTTTATGGTTTTTGGAAATTGACACAAAATTGACATTAAATCAAAAATATGCAAAACTGAGATTGAAAGGGTCACAGAGATTACATTTTTGGGGGTCCGTATTTGACCACAAAATTACTTGGAAACCACATGTTTATTATATTAATGGAAAGATTTCAAAGATAACAGCAATTTTGTACAAATCAAGAAACATATTAAACTATAAGGCCTTACATATAATCTATTGTTCACTCATGCTTCCTTATTTATCATATTGTGTGAAAGTCTGGGGATTGACAACAAAAACAACTCTTAATGCAACAGTTCTACAAAAACATGCCATACGGATCATTAATAAGGCAGATTATTATGCACTGTTTATGAAATCACGTCATGGAATTTATCGATTTGGTCATTTACAAAATAATGCAAATAATGTATAAAGCTAAATTAGAAAACATCCCAGTCAGGATACAAACATTTTTTTTTTAATCTCAAGAGCTCAAGTATGATTTCTGCAGGTTTACTGTTCCAAAGCCAAAAAAAGAAATCAAAAGAAGATGTATATCTGCAGTTGGGATTTCATTATGGAATAATGCCAATATTAATATTTTTAATATTTATTAATAGTTTTCAAAAGGAGGGTTTCTAAAAATATTTTTGTCGGATACAAGTGTTTATAATTTGCAAAGGATGGGTTATTTATTTCTTCAATTTATGATTTTGCTTCATTATTCTTTTGTTTTGACTTAATGAAATAATGTTTTTGTGTTTTTTTTCTTTTCTTTATTAGTAATAATAACATGTTAAAGGGTAGCTTACCTTGTTAAGATGGACAGGCTTAGATATAAGCATCATGCTTCAGCCTGTCCACCTTTCCAGTCGCCTTAAATGTTACGTGTGTGCTGTATATATCTATTATTTGGATATGCGATTGAGTAAATATTTGGATTGAATTTTTAGACAAGTCCAATAAAAGAAGATGGTTTTGATGTTTTTATTATTAAATGTTTTATTTGGGCTTTTTAGAGCGATATGAAGCACGAAGGTCTCCACGTGCTCTGACAGTAAACAGATGACCGCGTGTGGACACGTGTTATCTGATGTAGAGATGTGAGACGACGATCCTGCGAGTGCCAGGATCATTATAGGGCTGTCAAAATAGCTCCAAAACGACGTTTGAATATTTGATCTAAAATTAACACATAATTTGAATAAATTTGAATATCCATTTGAGCATTGTGCCAACAGGAGGACAAATGAATACAAGACATACTTGTACAGGCTAATCCAGCCAGCGTTTACCTCGTATCTGTTAGCATGGAGCAGCGTGAATATCTGGATTTACAACGTTGGACAGTCGTCTAAGGTCATGATAACCTGTAGATATGTTATCCAGAGATCTCTAAAAGTATTATGACATTTTCTTTAATTAATAATTTTTTTTTTTTACATCGGAGCATTAATTTAAACTATTATTCATCTCCGGAAACTGGCTTTAATAACAAGCCACGCTGGAATAACACACACATCTCATTATTACTTATCAAAGTTTAAAAAACTAAACCCTTTCAAAGGTGGTTACTTTTCTATTTTCTCCCATATTTGGCTTTTGGTATTGTTTCAGGACTGTACAGACCACATAGCTTCACATGTCCTGCAGATGAAACTAAAGGCTGCAGGACACCGTCTTCCTGATCTGTTTGTGTTTCTGACTGAACTGGTTTTATTTTCTGGTCCCAACGTTGCCCTGATCAGAGCAAATAACCTTATATTTAACAATATCTCCCAGATTAGTCATTAACTCTCAGCAACACCACAGCTGTCTCTGTTGGCATTAGCTAGCTGGCTGTCTCTGTTAGCATTAGCTAGCATGATAACGTTATGCGGTGCCTCATTTTCGGGAGCATAGATCCGTGAAATAAAGTGTCAGATTAATGAGTGTTCACCATAATTTACCGTGTTTTTGTTGTTGGGGATTAAATCCAGTGTTTTCTCCACCGTGGCAGCAAGTTATTCCTCCTCTGCTCTGATTGGCCGATATTCCTCCCTGATACGAACACACTGACATCAGTGGACTGAGCAGCACCGTCCACTTTAGTCCCAGACAGCAGAAATCTTCATGAAATAAATGTCTGTGATCTTCTTCTTCACTTATTACCACATTAAAGTTTTCCTCTGATGTTCCAACAACCAGGAATGTGACGTCCTTCCACATTTCCTCCATGTTGGTCAGAAAAAAGCCCGATTCTCATCTGTTCTCATTACACATGTACAGAAACGCCACCGTGGCAATGACGCTGTTTGGCCGGATGAGTCTTAGATTTTTTAAAAATGTTTATTTTAATATTAACATCTCTAACAATGCCCAGGAAATTAGAAAATGAACTTGCTGCATCATTAATAAAAATGTCTCATATTCAACCTTTAATATTCGAATATTAATTTTCACATCTGAATCTGGGGTTTTTATTAATATTCAAACATATTTTTGAATTTAGAGTATTTGATGACTCCAGCTGAACACATGTATCACACGCTGGTTACGTCTGGACTCTGCCAGAACGCGCTGTCTGTTCCTGGATCATTTGCATAATAGAGGCCGAGAAGACGAGGCGCGAAAAAGCCCCAACGAATACCAGACGCCGAAAACATTCGGCAGTTGGTATTATTATTAAGAGATCCGATTTTTTTCAGCAGCTTGGTAGTTGCAGTGTTGGCCACCCTGCAATGTTCTCGGGCCCCCCCTAAACACAAATCTCTGCAGACGCCCATGAAATTAGTAAAAATATCGGTATATCGTCATGCAAAGCAAATACACCGTGGTTTGACACTTGGTCCATATCACCCAGCCCTAAAAGCAGAGGAGTTGGGGGTGACCTTTGACCCCAGCAGTGCAGTGAAACATGCTGTCCACTGAAAGAGACCAGAGATGAAAGGAAGGAGGAGGAGAGTAAATGAGAGCTCGTAATTACCGCCTGCGTTTCTGCGTGATGTCAATGGGGCTGTTGACAGCGCGCGGGGAGCCCCACATGTCCCCACTCCGCTCCACGGAGCAAAGCCCCCCCCAGCTGGGGGGCACACTCATCTTTCTTTAGCCTACTGTCTGTAACACGTCCTCACCCTCCTCTTCTCGCCAGCTCCGCGGATCTGGCCCTCCTGCTCCTCCTCAGCTTGCTGCCGCTCTCATCCCTGGGGGGGCCGGTCCTCCTCCGGGTCTGTCTGGCTCTGCCGGGCTGTCGTCTGCTCCCCCGCGGCTTCCCGGGACTCCTCATCCCCCTCCGAGACCGGGACGGAGCAGCAGAGTCCTGAGCACCGCCAGCCCCGCGTGTACGTGGTCTCCGGTCCCGGTCTAGATGCCGCCCCCCTCCCGCTCTACTTCTGTTTCTCTCTGCTGTTGCTGCGGAGCTTTCCTCTCTCCGGACGAACTCGCTCTCCTGCTCCAGGTCGACACCGCGCGCGCGGGTGTGTGTGTGTGCGTAGGCATGTGGCATCACACACACACACACACACACACACACAGACCGGGTTTCAGAGTGAGGTCAGAGCTGAGAAAGGGGGCGGGGCCAGCAGGGTTCCCTCTTTAACCCTTTCCTGCTCGTCTACGTGGTGGGAAATCAGGCTGGACACAGCAGGACGGGGACATGAGTTTTGTCTCCACATGGCAAAATCTCAAATCTTAGCGAGTATATTTTCTAATTTCTAGTCAAAATATCTCCTCACACTCAATAAGACAAAATTATTTAAAGGTACAGTATGTAAAAAAATCAAAGGTCAATGGTAGAAAAATGTGATATATAATTCAAAACCGGGTTTCTATTAATGTCTAATCGCTTCACCAGAATATCAGTTATGTGTTTATTTCCTCAGAATGAGTCATTTATATCTACTTGCTGCGGGTGCGCATACATGGAGGCTGCCATGTTTGTTCCACCATTTTTACTACGGTGTCCCTGAATGGACAAAACAATCTGAATGAAGTGAGAACCCTCTGAACTCTAAAACTGCTGTAGCAGCTTTGTTTAATGGGAATTAGACTGTTGGAGGTCAGTAATGCCAGTAAGAGAAACATTTCAGTGAGATATAGGAACTTGTTTTAAGGCGATGCATCTTGTTTCTAGAAATCTTATCAAGAGAATTTTGCTCATGCCACTGGCAGAATTTTTTTTGCTTATTCCGATAAAAACTTTTTTTTTTTTTACTTATTTCAAGAGTGGCCAAGATTTTTCGCTTGTAATAAGCATTCTGTCAATAGAACAAGTGAAATGTTCTTGATAAGATTTCTTGAAATAAATCAAATTTTATTTATATAGCACTTTTCATGCATAACAGCTTTACAAAGAGCTTCACATCAACACACACACATGCATGCACATACATACTCTCTCTCATATGCACACCGAAATAAGATTCGTCTTAAAACAAGATCTTATATTTCACTAAAATTTTCTATTTAAGTCATTTTGTCTTATTTTGAGTGTGATGAGATATTTTGACTAAAAATTTGACAAATATACTTGCTAAGATTTGAGTTTTTGCAGAGCGTATTTGCAGCTATGAGGTAAATAAATGACGTCAGTTTAATGTGCGCCCACATTTCGATTCCTGAACTGACTTACGCGGTAAAATGAACTTGTATTTTCTGACTTACGGTCGTCCCCAAAATTATTCATACCCCCAAAGTGAAGAAGGAAAAAATTAGCTGTCAGTGAAATAAGATGAAATTGACAAAATTAATAATAAAAAAAATTCTATGAAAATCATGACATTGATTTTGAATTTTGTTTTAACAAAAATATTAAAAACAAGCACACAAATTAAAACAAGTAAACAAACATAATGGGGCTCTGAGGCTAAAATGTTGTTGAGCAACACTTTGAAGCAATCAGGTGTTTTCTGTAACGTCCAATCAGACGTCTGCACCTGTAGACAGGTATGTTGGTCCACGTTTATGGGAAAGATGCTCTAATGTGTTTGGGACAGTTTTGTTTGTTTATTTTGATCACTATTATTAAATTTAAAGCAATATTTTATTTCACTACATTATAATTTTGTAAATTTTTTATTTATTATTAGTTGTTTTAGTTTCTGGTTGTTTGAATTACTGTTGTGATTTTAGCCTTTTCTTTAATTGGAGGGTATGAATAATTTTGAGGACTGTATGACGATCGTGATCGTGTTACAGCAACTTCAGGAGTGTGTTTGCGTCGGCATGCGTGTGTGTCTAGGTCTGTGTTAGGTAAAGAGATTGAAGACAGAATGAGTGTGATAGGGTATTAGAGTAAGCAGCTCTCAGGACAGAGCTGAGAACACACACACACACACACACACACTAATATGCATTATGTACTAACAGACAGGCTTAGACATGAGCATGCAAGGTCACCCTTGGCCAGAGGCGATGTCATTTTGAAGACCATAAAAGTGAAAAGTAAACACGGAACCTCGGCTGAGGGATCCTCTGAGCTCCGTGAGGAAACTTAAATGTGTGATTTCATTGAAATGAAGGGCGTAGCTGAGGGTGGGGGGCTGTGGCTGAGCTGCAGGTGTCTGCTGTAATGAATTTGTGTATCATTCAGCAGCGTATGCCTATTTTAACCGGCGATCCAGACATAACTTGGCAGCTGAAACCAGGCGGGCGTGTCCTGAAAGCTGAAGCAATGTGCAGGCTAAAGGTTCCCAGTGGTGTCATTTTTTAGAGTTTTTGCACAACCAGGAGGAGAAGCAAAAACACGCAGCCACCATGACATCACTCACTGCTTTGTGGACTGTGTTTTAAGTATTCCCTTCCTCTGCTTCATCGGACGTGTCTGTGTCAGCATGCCAACGCTGGAATCAGAGGCATGGAAGGAAAATACAACAGTGTGACATGCATGCCAGCTCTCCTCCTCACAGACGTGGGTTTACTATCTCTGAGACCATAGTCTTCCTCAGCTGCCCGCTGAGAGTTGCGGCAAATTGGCATCATCCATAAAGTCATGACAACATAGTTTACTGAGGTAAAAAAAACACCAATCAGGATCATTTTCTCATCAGTCTTCTTTTGGCAACCAGGACGTCGCCCTCTGCTGTCCAGTGGAGAGAATGCAGGCCGTGCCTTCTGTCATTAAAGGAGTAGTTCACCCACAGAATGATGTAACTTTATCTTCCACTTCCCCTCATGGTGAGCAAGACTCTGCAGCACTTTTTTAATATCTCAAATGCAGCCGGCGATCAGGAAGGCTTCTCGTTTCCCCCCATATTTCATATAATGGAGTTCACCGGGGTCCGAGCCAAAAAGGTCCATAAAAGTCCACAAAAACTTGTCAATATTCCTCCATACTGCTCGTCCAATGTAATCCAAGTGTCCTGAGTGGGTAGCGTCCAGAATTTACTCGAAACATCATTTAGTAGATTTTTAGAGCCTAAACAGTACTACATCTTACTTCCGCGAAGCACGCATATGCGCATTCACGAAACTACGGAAGCCTCGGCGTTCAGAGCCTACTCTGCCCATAATGCAAGCATAGAAGAAGAAATTCGCCGTTTACATTGTGCTAAGAGCGACAGAGCTGCAGACAAACTGGGACAAACACAAGAGGGTCCAAGAGGGGTTGATATTGATTTAAACTACATTCTTTAAATACATTTAAAAAGCTCTTTAAACAGCAACTACTGCTACACTATGTTTAAATGGCCCCCCGATGTGACTAGTGATTGGGAGAAGTATTTTTGAATATTTTGTTGTTGTTGAGTAATTATGTTTCAGCCCTGAAAATTAAATTTATGCACTGAATAATCTGATATGTACAGAAACCATTTCACACAGTGTGGAAGGTATAATATTGAGCACGTGTTTGTCTTGGAGGGAGATTTTTAGGGGAGGTATGGGGGGGGGGTTGATTTTTTTGTTGTTCATTAGTTTGTATATTGTTGTTGTTTGAGTTGTTATTTGTACATTTTGATGTATTTTATACTTGGGTCACCAATTATAAGCTGTATAGCTTCTGGTGAGTCCCATTTTGCAGATCTGGCTCTTTGATGGAGACTGAGAACCTTATGCTGTATTTTATGATGATTTGCAAATAAATGAAATTAAATTAAATTAAATGAAAGCAAAGAAAGAAAGAAAAGAGAACGCGCGATCTCGTCTGCTGCGGCTTCCATAGTTTCGTGAACGTGCATTGGCGTGCTTGCTGGAGATATGATGTACGACTGTTTAGGCTCTAAAAATATACTAAATGACGCTGTTTTCAGTAAATTTTGGACGCTACCCACTCAGGACACTTGGATTACATTGGACGAGCAGTATGGAGGAATATTGACAAGTTTTTGTGGACTTTTATGGACCTTGTTGGCTCGGACCCCGGTGAACTCCATAATATGAAAGTTGGGGGAAACGAGAAGCCTTCCTGATCTCCGGCTGCATTTGAGATATGAAAAAAGTGCTCCAGAGTCTTGCTCACCATGAGGGGAAGTGGAAAATAAAGTTACATCATTCTGTGGGTGTACCTTTTTTTTTTTTTTTTACTTAAAGTTATACCGTGTAACTCTTGAACCCAGTGTTAGCCAAATATTATGATACAATATATTCTATCATTATTATTAATGTAAGTAACTATAGCTGATTTCTGCGGTCAATATAGAGCACTTGATGCATGTCGTTGCTCTGAGGGGGCTGCCATTCTCAAAAATCAGGCTTTTAACTTCTCAGGAGCGGCCGTCTCTCATTGGATTATGTAACCTGGAGCGCTTTGATTAATGGCTTGATGACTTAAAAATCAGCTTTTCAAAGTGGTCTGCAACACTTTTCCAAAACATAGACTGAGGCTGTTTAATTTGAGACAGTTGTGGCATCTGTGGGAAGTTACAGGTTTAGTGCCCATAGTGGCCAAAAGTTACACGGTATAACTTTAATTTTTATTAAGCAATTTTCCAAAATAAAGTAAGGGTTAATCACAGAATCAGAGTAAAATGATCAACATAATCAAAAATACAAAAAAAAGAAAATAAAACATGGTTACATGGGAGTGTCTCTATTACAGATGTGTGCAGCATCACACTGGTCTTGTATAAATTATCTCAATCTATGGTGTCATTTCGTCTTTTTATATTCTACCCATTTTTCCCACTTTACTGAACTTCACCTCCTTATCCTCAAAATATGTGTTACTCTGTCCATGTGGAATATTTCCTCCACTGTTCTTAACCATTGGTCCTTTGTAGGGGGGTCAGTTTTGTACCACGTTCTAGTTATGGCTTTCTTACCGGCTGCTAACAGTGCCTTTACTAGATATCTGTCCTGATGTCGAGTGTTTCCTTCTGTTACATTCCTCAGCTATAATCATGGGTACCTCATAGCCTTATACCTCCTTTAATACTTCCCACACTCGCTTCCAATATTCCTTCAGTTTTGGGCATTTCCAAATATATGAACATGACCCCCCCCCCCATCCTGCCATGATCTCCAACAGCTTTTCTGTTTTGGTGCATACCTCCCTTTTGTCTTTGGGGTTATAAAGAATCTAATTATGTTTTTCCAGCTAAACTCTCTCCACACCCTAACTCAGTTGTTGATTGTTGCACCTCACACACATTATACCATTCTGCTTCTGTCATGTCACTTTCAAATTCTCTGTCCCATTTTTCCTTTATATACAGTGTTGTGTTCGCCTTGCTGTTCAGCATGGCCTGGTATAGTACTGAGATCTTCCCTTTATATGCATCAATAAATACTGTGAATACTCCATTCTGCTCTTTGGCGTCATCCATTTTACTGCATTAACTTGTTGCAGCTTTTTGCACCTGTGGGCCACCGTAGTGAGGTCTGAAAAAGCAGCAACAATAACTTTCCTTCTGGCCTCTGACTCTTAAAATTCAAACTGAGGAGTCCCAAATAAGTAGGCGAGTGTTCGTGTGTGCGTCCTGATTATCTCCATGAAGCGTAACATCTTTTCCCCCCAGTTTAACATTTTCTCACAGAGATATGCTCACATTTGGATTTTTCATGTTCTCCAACGTATTATGCTCGTGTTCACTGCAGCATGAAGCCCGAGACTTTACAGCATGAAACAAGACTGTTTGGACTTAGTGTAGCTTTTACACCCCCCCCCTCCCCCCCCGAACATGCCCTCCTTCAAGTATATCTCAGTATAATCAAGTATATCTCAGTAAAATGTGCCGCTGCTGCCCTGGTAAGTTCCTGTAACCTGCAGGAGTGGAAACAGGACTTGGCCGACAGTCAGTAGTTATCCAGCGAGCTCATCACAAAACATGTCTCCATAAATGGACAACACTTCAAGCTCTGCAGGGAAATATGGTTCAATTGAATTTATAAATCAATCAATAGCATCACCTCATCAGTGAGGAATTTACAAATATCATAGATGATAAGAGAATAAGAAAGCAGACCAACTACTGCAGCAGAGCTTTGATGGATGTTTGATGTGAACCAGGAAGATGCAGTTTAAACCGGATCATGGGATCGCTGCTTCACCACGTACGTACAAAAACTCTGTTTCTGCACATACAGAAAAAGTTGTTTCCATTTTCCCTCCTGACTCAGCTTTAGATTTCCACCTCTCATTGACGTTGGCTGAGGTGTTTGCACAGAGCCGCTGATATGCATCTTTACCGGTTCTGCGTCTGATGTAGTCAAGAAAGAAAACTTCCATCTAAGGAAATCTAAGGAGGTGAAACAAAAAGTCAATCATGACGGCAAACCGAAGAGGAGATGAAGAGCGCTGCAGTATGACGGCCGACTTACAAATACAAGCTACAAGTTAGAAATCTGATTATTCTGCCAGATTTTGCTTTAAATACACTTTACTGCCAAAAGTATCTGCTCACCCATCCAAATGATGGGATCAGGTGTTCCATCACTTCCACGTCCACAGGTGTATAAATGAAGCAGGTCGGCATGCAGACCGTTTCTACAAACGTGAACGAATGTGTCGCTCTCAGAATCTCAGTGAACTCCAGCGTGGAACTGTGATAGGATGCCACATGTGCAACAGCGTCGTAGTCAAGACCGCACCAACCGAGACCAAGACATTTCCGAGACCAGGGAGAACCAAGACCAAGACCAGACCAAGACTTTTACAGACCGAGACCACAAATATCAAAGAAAAATCAGAACAAAACTTCAAAATGTGACGGGTTTTTCAAGTTTGCTTTTAAACAAAATCACAACAAAAATTTATCTTGGCTCTGTTGTTTTAAAAGCAGCACTATGAATCAAATAAACTATATACGAATACAATTTGGCAAAAAACATCAAATTTAATTATAGCCAAGTTGGAAGAAATGTCTCCTAACAAGCAGGACGGTAGTTTATCTTAGTTTCTGTCATTTGTTCTCTTTTTAATCTCAATGTCTGTTTTAGAACGAATGACAAGAGTATATGTACTACTATACATATACCGTATACTGTAAGTACTGCATATCATCTGAAATTTCTTCATCATCATCTTCACACTCACAATGTTGAAAACTTTTAGGAACAACTATTTTGTTTAGTAATGAGCCAGTTTGCACAAACATAAAATGATATAATCAGTAATAAAAAGCTCATAATCAAACAAAATTCAGATTTACAGTGAACCTGAAGTAAACACGCTGCATGAAGTGAGAACCACAAAGACTCAATCAGAAATGCACAATCAGGAGTTAGTTCAGTAAACATGAACTCTACACTAACCTGGAGAAAATAATGACCCTGCGAAGCATCACTGTTGCAGGTAAGTTGTTCCCAATGGGAGTGGAATGAAAGATTCTCATTATGATGCGGTGGAACTGGAGATTCTCATCACTAAGACACTAAGAATTAAGGTGTTTTGGTGGAAATGGGGTCCAACCTGGACTTGGTAAAATGGATACTGATCTCATTAGCAGGAATAACTGTGAGGAAGCAGAATCATAATCAAGCTCATCATCCATAAAGAAAACATAAAGTTTTGTGGCTGAGTCAGGACAGAAATCTTTAGTGAATGTGGTTTTTACAGTGACGAGCATGTGATGTGACCCTGGATGTATAGAAACAAAGAGTCCAGATGCAAGCAGGACGAGGCCGAGGTAGGAATTCATCTTTATAGCCGTCTGCACTTTTGACCTGTTGTCAGACAGGAAAATTGTTTTCATGTGCAGTTAGAGGAATTGTTAGTGCTTAACAACGTGGTTCAAGAACATTTTTCTTTGTTTAATAGAGTGGAGAGGCACATACACACTGAGCCAAGCACACACACTCAAACACACACTTGGTTGGCAGCACACCAGAGGATTTCATAGTGTTCCATGTTTCTACGTCACTGTGGTGGAAGAGATGAGATATCTGAAGAAAGACAGACATTGAGTGTTTGGTTCTGCTCAGTATCTTCACAACACGTCTCGAGGCACGTCTTGCTCTTAAGTGCTGGTCAGAAAGGCCAAAACCATGTGACAGGATAATCTCTAAAACTCATAAAATGGCAATGGATCATAAATTCTGGCTGAACCCTCAGTTCTGGGTTTATTAGTCCATTATTTACAAAGGGGCCTCATGATATCATGTGTTGGCTGCACAGAGGCATGGTGAGCATTGCTGATCAACACGCCGTTTGAAAGTCATCGTGGCAGCTTGCTTAGAGGGCTGCCGCAGGTTCATTTCCAGCTTCATATTCACAGATCTTAACAAGACAATTAAAGTAACCCTTGAAACTATTCAGTGAAGGCGGGTTTGAGTCCTGGTAAGTTCTCTCCTCCTCCTTTCTTATCTTGTTCCTGTTAAAGCTACGTTCAAATAAAGACCACGACAGCCAACAACAAACCCACTGTAAAAGGTATGAAAATGGATATTCTCTGACCGTCTACATCTGGAAAGGACTCACTTAAAATATACAGCGGGGGAAAAATATTGAGCACATCAACGTTTTTCTCAGAAAATATATTTCTAGTAGAGCTATTGACACAAAACTTTTACCAGATGTCGGCAACAACCCAAGTAATGCACACATACAAAGAAATCTGAACATTTATGTCCATAAATGAAGTTATGTGTAATATAGTGAAACAGGGAATAAGTATTGAACACATGAAGAAATGGAGACAAAAAGATCTGAAAGCCAAGAAAGCAGCTGGAGTCTGTCAGTATTTAGAAAGTAATCCTGTCCTCTATCAGTGCAAAGTAATATCAGCTGGTTTAGTCCTGATTGATGCCTTTAAAAAGGTTTCTCATCACCAAGGTGTCAGACAAGAAGCATTGCATGATGGGTAAAAGCAAAGAGCTGTCTAAAGACCTACGCAAACTTATTATTGCAAACACACTGAAGGCATTGGTTCCAGGTGCATTTCTAAACTTGTGAAAGTTCCAGTGAGCACCATTGGGACCATCATCCGGAAGTGGAAAGAACACGGCATGGTCATAAAGCGGCCACGGCCAGATGCTCCTCACAAGATTTCAGACAGAGGAGTCAGAACAATCATCAGAAAGGTTCTCCAACAGCCCAGGACCACTCGTGGAGAGCTTCAGAAAGACCTGGAACCAGCAGCTACAGTTGTTTCAGAGAAAACAAGAAGGAATGCACTCAACCACCATGGCCTTCATGCACGCACACCACGCAAGACTCCATTTCTGAAGAAGAAGCAGGTTGATGCTGGTTTGAAGTTTGCAACACAACATCTGGACAAACCCATGACATTCTGGAAAACATAGTCTGGTCAGATGAGACCAGAACTGAACTCTGCAGATGTCATAAGATACAACATGTTTGGAGGAGAAATGGCACCAAAATCACCATAGCAACAGTGAAGTTTGGAGGTGGGAGCATCATGGTGGGGGCTGTTTTTCAGCATGTGGTACTGACAGACACATTTTGTGTAAATAGCTCTACTAGAAATTTATATTCTGAGAAAAATGTTGACGTGTTCAATACTTTTCCTTCCCCGCTATATACATATTTAAATATATACATATATATATATATATATATATATATATTATATATATATATACACATACTGTATATATATATATATATATATATATATGGTGTTCAAATTATCTGAGAGAGTTTCAGAGTGTTTTCTGTTATAAGATTTACATCTCATTCAGTCTTCATCATAATCGGTGATGATGAAATAAGGTGCCTGCATAGTCATACATGACCCAAAAACACACCTGTAGGTTTTCACTGCAAACATGTTCCAGCTAATGTTGCTGGAGTTTCTACAGATAAAAGCTGACCATGTGGTCCAGCGGGAGTGAAGGACGGATCCATTTAGACCACTTACTATTATCAAAACCGGGTTTTAATGTTGCCATCTCACCGTGGGGATGGACCTGGTTTAACTGATCAGCCTCATTGCTGGTATTGATCACACAGAATCGTTACTGAAGCTCCTGAAACAGAAACTTTGTCACATCTATTCTTCCTAAATTTGCTGTTAACTCAAATGAAAAATGGCTCAAATCACACGTGAGTAGGGATGCACCGATTGTGAAAATCTGGGCCGATACCGATACCGATGTTTAACATAACAACTTGGCCGATGGCCGATGTTTTCTATCTTTCAGCTCTCCATCAGTCTGTCCTTCAATGAGAACAAATTCAATCAGACCAATTTATGAAACAGAAACAACCTTTAATGTCACTTTGTGGTTGACATTAGTTATAACAAGCTCTTTTCTGAAAACTTTTCAAAAACCTGGGACTGATAATCACTAAAAAGAATGCTTCAGTATATTGCCCAACAGAATTGAGTGGTTTTAGCCTAATAAACAGAAACATACTCAATGAGAAGATTATTTTAATGGCCCAATAAAAAATATTTGTGGAGCATGTACTGCAAACTGCGTAACGCTGATCTTTTCCTCTGAAACGGTAAAATATTGCCACACGACCGCCGCCATCATTGTTTCTCTACTGAGGAAAGTGCGTGGATGCCTTCTACCAGTATCTCCCCCCACCCGCCCAAAAAGAGTTTTTCTTTTGCACAGTGTGGATGACACATGAAAATCATTATATAAATACAGTATATATATATATATATATATATATATATATATAGAGAGAGAGAGAGAGAGACTATATAATAATCAGCCACTGCCATCGGTGAATGTCATTTCTATTGGCCGATGGCAGTTAACAAGGCAAACATCGGCCGATACCGATGTCCAGCCGATGCATCGGTGCATCCCTACACGTGAGTCATTATCAGCACACAATTAAAGGACCAATTCACGACCGTCCGTCTCCTGCAGCAGACATACAGACGTCCAACATTTAATTGATTTCAGCTTTGAGAATTAAGACGTGACCTGGAGAAGTTTGGACAGCTCAGTCTGTAGTCTGTCTCCTACATGTCCATCCGCTTTGACGTAGCAGACGTCTCTGTCTCCCACATGTCCGTCTGCACTGCAGGTTGCAGACGTCTCCGTCTCCTACATGTCACCCTGCCTATGGGTGCGAGCGTGCGCTGCAGACGGTTTCATGCAGGGCTGTCATGATGCTTCTGGGCTCTGAGGTTAAATCTGTGATCAGTTCTGTGTGCTGTGTTTGGTGCTTGGGTGTGTGAAGGCATGTGTTTATTTTAAAAATGTGTTTGTTTTTATTGTCTTGAAAAGCACTTTGGGTTGCCTTTGGCACGAAAAGCGCTTTATTAATAAAGTTTGATTTGATTTGATTTGATTTGATTATCTGTTTGTGAACTTATTCTCTGTAGATCTGCTTCAAGCGTAAGTTTCTGTAATTCCACCTGAAATTAAAGATGTCCTCATGTTTATTTAACCGAGTTTAGAGCTTTAGCAATAGTGTTTACAACAAGGACTCAGCAGCAGGTGGAAATGTGCCGCTGCTGTCTGTGGCCTATATTTAACCCTTGCTGTAACTCTGTCGCGTAACAGCATGTCCTGCAGTAAAGGCCGGTCTGCCGCCTCATGATTCAGTAAGCTGCTCTCTGCCACCGTGACCGTGGGGTTCAGAGTTTGTCTCACTCAGGGATTGATTAACTGTCCAGCTTGTATGCATACATATAAACGCACTCATTCACAGTCAACACGCTTGTGCGCGCACACATGCAGCACAGAAAGGTCAGGACTACCAGACAGTCGGCTAACAGATTCATGTGCACATACGTGTAAAGTTCAAATGGATCCACAGTGAAAACACATGTAAAACACACGGTTACATCAACATGTGATCGTAGCTAAAGAGGTTCACTAGAAAACAGTGATGGAACGTTTCTCTGCATGTCAACGATTAGCTGAGCGGAAATGCGAGGGTGGCAGAACCCGGTCCTGGAGATCCACGATCCTGCAGCTAACATCGGCGCGTTGGGTCGGGTTCAGATTTGGCGGGGAGATGTCGGCGGTGGAGTCTGATGATCATCCTAACGGGTTTGGTTGTGTGGGATGGAAAACTTGAATCCGTGCAAGACTCTGCTCCGGTGTGTCCCAGCCTGGCGTCTCAGAAGCGTGGTATAAGTGAAGATGGCGGAATGGTGATGCAGCAAGCGGGTATTTACGGGCGGCTGGTTCAAAGGGAAAAGTTCGCTCTTAGATTTAACTTCTCACAGTCCTGCAGCTTTTAGATGCATCCCTCCTCCAGCACACCTGGATCAGATGATCGGCTCGTTACCGGGCCTCTGCAGAGCTGGATGAGGTGCACATGAGGGAATCCAGGTGTGTCGGAGGAGGTTGCAGGATAAATAAATAAATAAATAAATAAAGGCTCAGATGAGACTGCTGCTCTGGTGCAACACTTTACCTGTTATGTTTTTGTAACAGTAAAACTCTATGAGCTAACCCGAAGCTAGCCCCGAGCTAACAGGACCTAACGAAGATAGGTGGGCTAAAGGTAAGGAACACTCAGACTTGCTGTTAACAAGTGCAAAAAAATTTTTTTTTACTTATTTCAAGAGTGGCTAAGATTTTATTTTTTATTTTTTTTTTGGTTGTAATAAGAAAAAAAAAATCTGCCAACAGAAGAAATCAAATTTTCTTGATTAGATTTCTTGAAATAAGATGCTTTTGTCTTAAAAAAGGTTCTTATATCTCACTGAAATGTTTCTCTTTAGGACATTTTGTCTTATTTTCAGTGTGATGAGATATTTTGACGAGAAATTAGAAAAATATAAGATCTGAGGTTTTGCAGTGTGTATTTTTATTAATCTATTTTAGCTGTTAATAACGACTCGTCTGTCAGTGGTTATTAAAGAATACTCTTAAATACTGTCACTTTTAATGTGAGACTCTGCAAACTGAGTCTGAGTAGAACTTGAAGTGAAACGCAAATGCAAAGTTGATGAACACGAGTAAAGGTTACTTTAGTCATTCTTGTAGAAATAACTCATACAGTATATGCAAGTAAAGTTTACTTGAAAATAATCGTTGTTTAATGTATGTGTGGAAAAATGTACCAAGGGTTTTAAATAATAACTCCAATTTTAAAATAATGCTAAAATAAATATGAATAAATAAATTCAAAATAAATGAATAAATAAATAAACAAATAATAATAAATTAAATAAATAAATACAAATAGAATAAATAATAATGCAAAGTAAATATTACTCCAGTTTTTTTTAGGCAAGTGGGAAATGGTTTTAAAGCTGTGAAACATTCATTTCAAGTTTCTTATGAAGTTAAAAAAAGTTTGTTTTTGCTTATTTTCAGTGGTGATTTCTCATTTTGAGAGAAAAGATCTGAAAACAAGAGAAACTAAGCAGGAATTAGTTTCTCTTGTGTCAACCTGGCCAATCTGGCCAAAAACTCTTCATCCACCTCCATTCAGGTGTTTGGAGGTCAGCAGGTGTCATGCGGTGCCCTGACTGCCGAAAAAAAGCCTTTTAGCAATTCTCTTTTCTGAACATGACAAACAACTCTGGAAAGATGCATCACCAGACTAGTTTTGTCACTAAATGAGGGATTGAAATGAGTTTTTGACAACTTGTTTTAAGACATTTCTCACCATCTACAGTCTCGATATTTTTTTCTTATTTCAATGGTGTAATTATCTTACCCCCACTGGCAGATTATTTCACACAAAATCTTTTTTTTTTAAAAATTATTTTAAGAGTGGCCAAGACTTTTTTGCTTGTAATAACAATAGAACAAGAGAAATTTTCTTGATAAGATTTCTTAAAATAAGATGCTTTTTGCCTTAAAACAAGTTCCTACAGTCGTCCTCAAAATTATTCATATACTCCAATTAAAGAAAATGCTAAATTCACAACAATAATTCAAATAACAAGAAACTAAAGAAAATAACAACAAATAAAAATTTACAAAATTATAATTGAGTTAAAGAAAATGAATTTTGGTTGGAAATAATCATTTTAAAAAACAAACAAACAAAACTGCCCCAGACATATTAAAGCAATTTTCCCATGAACATGGACCAGCATACCTGTCAACAGGTGCAGACGTCTGATTGGACGTTACAGAAAACACCTGATTGTTTACTTGTTTTATTTTTTGTTTGCTTTTTATTTTATTTTTTACCAAAATTCAAAATTAATAACATTGATGTTACAAAAATCTTTATTCATTATCACTTTTGTCATCTTCGACGACTGTATATCTCACTGAAATGTTTCCATTAAGGTAATTTTATCGTGTTTTAGTGTGATAAGATTTTTGACTAAAAATTAGAAAAATATACTTAGAGTTGAGTTTTTGCAGTGTTTGCCTCAGTATAGTCCGATTCTTCCCAATTTAAGTGTTTTTAAACATATATTAAGACCGCAAATTTTTGCAGTGATGTTTGAGCCAAATTTGAGGAAATTCCCCTTTAAGATTTCAGAGAGATTCATCCAATCAGAGAATGTCAACATTTTAGATTTATATTAGATGTGTAGCTGCGGAAATCACAGATTCAGCCCAACAAGGCTGAAGCAACAACGACCTTCTTTCCACTACTTTGATTATTATGAAAAAAGAGGGAAACCATCAGGAACACTGCAAAAACTTTCATTTTAGCAAGTATATTTTTCCAATTTCTGGTCAAAATATCATCACACTCAAAACAAGACAAAATTACATAAAGAGAAACATTTCAGTGAGATAAAGGAACTTGTTTTAAGACAATGCATCTTGTTTCAAGAAATCTTATTAAGAAAATTTTACTTGTGTTGGCAGGTTGTTTTTTGTTTTTTTTTTTTTTTTGCTTATTACAAGCAAAAAAAAAAAATCTTGTCCACTCTTAAAATAATAATAAAAAAATTTAAAGATTTTTTTTGCTTGTAATGAGCAAAAAAAAAGAAATTCTGCCAATAGAACAAGCACAATTTTTCTGATAAGATTTCTTGAAATAAAAATGCGTTGTCTTAAAGGTAAAAAAATCAAAAGTCAATGGCAGAAAAATGTGATAATTCAAAACTGTGTTTCTATTGATGTGTAATCGCTGCACAAGAACAGCTGTTGCATGTTTATTTTCCTAGAATGAGTCATTAATATCTTCTTGCTGGGTGGTGCACATATGGAGGCTGCCATGTTGGTTCCACCATTTTCAAATTTTTATGGTGTCCCTGAATGGACAAAACAATGTGTGAAGTGTGAACCCTCTGAACTTTAAAACTGGTTTACCAGCTTTGCTTAATGGGAGTTTGAGACTGTTTGGGATAAGTTACGCCATAAAAGACACAATTTTTGGCCACTAACAGCCACCGTACACAACAGTGCTTGGAATATAAAGTCGTTTGAAAGAAAACATCTTTTCTTTCAATTACCCATCTTTACCACTAGATGTCAGTAATTCTTACATACTGTACCTTTAAAACAAGATCTTATGTCTAACTGAAATGTTTCTCTTTGAGGAATTTTGTCTTATTTTAAGTGTGATGAGATATTTTGACCTGAAATTAGACAAATATACTTGGTAAGATTTGAGTTTTTGCAGTGAAAGAGAGAAAAGAATATGTTTTAGGTTCAATATTCAAGTTGAAAAACTACAGAAATAAATAAAAGAAAGTAAAAAGTTGACTGTGAAAGTGTGAAGCTGCTGTTGTTTTCGCCTGATTTGAACTCTGAGCTGATGTGGACATAGCTTAGTCGGTTTCTCCCTCTAGTGGTTGCAGCAGGTTCGCTCTGAAACCACTGTGTTGCAAAGCAGAGAACCAGAACTGCAGACATTCTCACATATGCACACACACAGTTTTTGTTTTGTTTGTTTCTTTAAACCAGATATTTGCTGGAAACCATCCCAGACATGAAGATGGCCGAAGCAGAAAGTGTCCCGGCGTGTTCAGGATTGACTCGACTTTTCTCTGTGTTGCATTTCTGTTTGCCTGTTTTTAAACTTGTGCTACGGGTCCCTGAACGCGGCACGGAGGACAGCCGTCCCGGTGCTCAGACGTTGTGAAGCGGTGATATGACAGAGCGGCTGCTGTCCCAGGCCGCTGCTCAGCAATCGATGAGGCTCTGGAGGCGATCGGGGAAATCAGTCATGCTGAAAATAGGCAGTACAGCAGTGACGCACACGGCAGCCTCACACAGGCCCTATTGACTAATCTGTGTGTGTGTTTGGGGAGGGGGGAACAGGCAGCTATATTGGGACCTGTGACATTGACACTGTTGCCCTTTAGTTGAATGGCCTCACTTGACACCTTTGTTTTTAATTCTTTCAGTCACAATGAATTTGTGTCTGTCTTTTGTTTGTGTCCACAGAGTTTGTCTTTATTTACTTTCACACAGTAACACCCCCGTGGCTCAGCATAACTCTCAACCCCCGGTCCTTATCGCTGCGCTAAAAGCAGCGCTATCTCTGCTCCGGTCCCTATCACTTCTTCACCACCTTCTCGTCTCCAATTCTCTAAATTATCTGTTCTTGTCAGCCAGTCAGTCGGCTGCTGTGTGCATGAAGTCAGAAACCACTGCAGCATCAACGCTGTCAGCTTCCACGTTAGCTTCCACGTTAGCTTCACGCGGCGTTTACGCTGCTCTGGGTGGTTCAGGAGGACGACGTGTGCGGGGCTAGGACAGCCGCAGTCGTTCTCAAGCTTGTTTCTTAATATCTGAAACTATGACAAGTTGGGGGGTGGGTAGCCCAGTGGCAGTGTTGCAGGCCTCAGTGCAAAGGACCTGGGTTCAAGTCCCCAACATGACATTCAGGTTAACCACTGTGGACTCCTGAGCTAGATCCTCAACCCCCACCAGCTGCTCCCTGACGCGACTGTACAGAGATGGTGAAATGCAGAACCCTAATTTCCCCTCAGGGATCTAAACATTTCATCAAAATCCAGTGTGCAGTTTCATTTCACAAGTTAGAAAATACAAGTCAGTCCATAAGTGTGTGTGGAAACTTTGCTTTGTTCCTGTGAAACCAATTTTTGGACTTGTTTTTTCTGACTTTTACTTTCTAACTTGTGAAACTGACTTGAAATTTTTTGACTTGTGGAACTGACTTTAATTTGTGTCCTTGTTTCAGCTCCACAACAATGGGGGGGGGGGGGGGGTGAACGGTGTCCTGGTACTGTTGGTACAACTGAAGATAGGAGCTGTCACACTTAGATGACAGACACTGCTTTGTTAGTGAGTGTGTACGTGTGTGTGTGTGTGTGTGTTTGTGTGTGCATGTGTGTCAGTGTGCGTTCGTGTTGAATAAATTAAACTATCTTCTGTGGTAAACTCTATTGAAATTGAAATTAAAGATTGAAGGTATTCGGTTGTTTTATGGCTTTTATTACCAGTTTAATATCTCTTGTCGTTAAATATCTTTTCTTGACTTTAACTGTTGACTAACTGTGCAGGACTTTGACCAACTGTTGTTGGAAATGTGCCATCTGAATAAACTTGAAAATTTAGCGAAAATGAAGTTTCTTGGACGTGAACTGCGTCTCCACTTCAGTGTTTTTGTCCTGAGTCAGGAAGCAAACTGCAGCCGTCAGGTAATGAGAGAATAGAGGCTTGTTCTGTTCTCTCAGTATTTTTGGCTGTGGTCTAAAATCACCTGCTTTGATCTCCTCATATGATCCAAAAAGGCTCACGGCTGGAGGAGTAGGGCTGACACTCGCAAGGCACATGCTTTATGCCCAGAGTTCAGAAATGTTTGCTGCACCACATACTGTCCTAAATTATTACAAAAACATGTTTTTGTAAAAATTCCTTTTCAGTCTGAAGAAGTGTGATTTTCTCTCTGAGTTAATGCAGCATTAAGTGTTTATTTTAAAGATTTAAACTGCATGTGTTATCATGATGGCCTGCAGGTTTCTGTGTGTCTACTCACATGCTGTGTATTTATATGTGTGTGCATCTGAGTCTGTTTTTAACAACAACAACAAGCCTTTCAGGGATCCGGCAGCTGTAGTAGATGTTATGTTTTCCCTGACTGCAGCCGGCAGATTGCACAGCTGGAACAGATACAGTTAAGTCAATCAGTCGAGTCAGCGAGCAGACGTTTACCTCTTGGAACTGAGACAACCTGACAAATGATTTTATTCCTCTCCGAGTCTCCAAGAGGAAAATGAAATCTGCAGTTGTCACCACATGCTGGGTCTAGCATGGCCTAGCATTCGTTTGCAGTCCTCTAAAAAGAGTTTGAGACATAATGGCACCGAAACAGCATGCAAATTAGCTACATTCCTAAATCTCCAGCCCTAAAAATCAACAAATTCATGAATAAAAGTTCGTAAACACGGCTGGTACGTACCCGATGCACGAGTGCCTGCGCGTGGAGAAGCTGCCGTGCATCTTCCGTGAAAACCGCGAGTCTTTGTTCATCATTTTATTGGCGGGTTTGAAAAGTCTTGGACTGAGTTCAGAGAATCATGGAAATCCCATCTGCAGGTGGCAAAGCATGAGCTGAACTTCTGCGGCATGGCCGGAAACTTCCATGGTGCTGTGAAGGAGAAACTGTCCAAATTCCTCGACGTTTGACGGCACCAGGTTCAGATGGTTCCGGAGATTCAAGGGTATAAAACGAAAGCTTCACGCCGAGCTCAGAGCAGCATCAGCCAGCCAGAGAGCATCAGCGCGCAGCTGCAAAGGATATGTCCACTTGTTTTTGTGGAAAAGGAGGAAATCACATAGTGTGTGGGTGTTAGTCGCCTAAAAAGGCAAAAAGTCTGAAGACCTGAAGAGACAATTAGCATTTCGTCTCAGGAGCAGAGAAAGTGAGGGCAGCGGGAACTGAGGATGATGTCACAGCTCATCCCGGACTTGCCACCATGAACGCTGCCCTCCTGGAAGACTTCACAGGACCTCCAACTCTCTCAGATAAGATGCAAACTTTTAAAAAAACGGAATCCCTCAATAACGAATCCTGTCCATCTGAGCCCCAACAACAGGCTGAGCAGAGTTCGTCGTAGTGGGAAAAAATGAACTGGAAAGTGTTATAATCCCATCAGAT
This sequence comes from Atherinomorus stipes, assembly GCA_023101725.1. Lineage (NCBI taxonomy): Eukaryota > Metazoa > Chordata > Actinopteri > Atheriniformes > Atherinidae > Atherinomorus > Atherinomorus stipes. Next base: position 18,101 of record JALJCO010013914.1, on the reverse strand, counting down.
GCTCCCTGGAGTGGGCCGTCCCATGTAGTCCCCGTCAGCGGGCCATTACGGACTTCTGCTCTCCCGTCTCTTCTCTCCTGAGAGTGGTGGGACCAAACTCAGGCTTAAAACAACAAACAACACTATCTCCCCAGAGTGAGACAGAGAGAGGGATTGTGGAGGGAGAGATAAGGGGTGGGTGGCGAGGGGAGAGACGGAGCATAAAGAGAGAGAGTATGCTGAGAAAGACAAATGTTAAGAGGCAGAGGTGAGGAAGGGGAAGGTAAAAATCCTACACTGGACCTTATCAGACAACGTCAAGCACAGGTTTCTGCTGCGTATGTCACCGATCTGTGTGCATGTCAGCTGCAGCCGCAGCAGCAGGCTGATCAATACTGCAATATGTCGCATGTGCGCTGGTTTGAACACGCAGTAGTTGTAAAATGTGAGAGAGAAAACGCTTCATAGGACAGAAACAGCACATTTACAATTATTTATTTACCGAAATTAAAATGAACTGGTCACCTGGAAGAGATACAACCCCCCACAGAATGATGGCCCTTAATTCTCTAGTCACCCTTATGCTGAGTGGGGGGGGGGGGGCTGTATCCGCCAGCCTTTATATAATGGTGGTGACCGGCACTCGAAAAAAAAAGGTCCACATAAAAGTCCACAAAAACTTGTCAATATTCCTTCATACTGCTCGTCCAATGTAATCCAAGTGTCCTGAGTGGGTAGCGTCCAGAATTTACTGGAAACTACGTCATTTAGTGTATTTTTATAGCCTAAACAGCAGAACATCGTACTTCCCCGATGCGCGTTCGTGCACGTTCACGACACTACAGAAGCCATAGTATTCAGTGCCTATTTTGCCGATAATGCAAGCGAAGAAGAAATTCGCTGTTTACATTGTGCTAAGAGCGACCGAGCTGCGAACAAACACAAGAGGGGTTCGCTGCTGATTTAAAACAAACAAAGAAAGAAAGAAACAAACAAACAAAGAGAAAGAAAGAAAGAATCGGGGAAGTATGATGTTCTACTGTTTAGGCTATAAAAATCTGCTAAATTATGTTGTTTCTAGTAAATTCTGGACGCTACCCACTCAGGACACTTGGATTACATTGGACGAGCAGTATGGAGGAATACTGACAAGTTGTTGTGGACTTTTATGGACCTTTTACCTTTTTGTTTCAAGTGCCGGTCCCCATTATAGGAAAGTCGGTGGATAACGGAAACACCCCCCCCCCCCCCCCCCCCATCTCCGGCTGCATTTGAGATATCAAAAAGTGCTCCAGAGTCTTGCTCAGCATGAAGGTGAGTAGAAAATGAAGGCACGTCATTCTGTGGGTGTTGTATCCCTTGAAGACTGTCAGAGGAGGAGAGGTAAAATTTCTAAATCAAACAGCCACCAATACTTTATGGACAAGTTCACAGTCAAAACAAGTTTGTGGTGCGCATGGGTGCAGATGGCACTGGGGACGGAGGGGTCGTGCCCCCCCCCCCCCACCACTTCCCCAGCGTAGGACAGCAAACATCACCAGTAAACAGAGGATTAAAGTCATTGCAGCGCGCACAGAGAGCCCAGCCAGTATTTGTGTGTTTTGACGAACGATGCATTTCAGTTGGACACAAAAGTCGTGATTTTCCAAACTCCAAGTCAGAATTTTATTCAGAATCTCCCATGAAATCGGATCTCCAACTCGGATTAATTTCACCAACCCAACACAGAATTCATGCCATCTGCTGCTTTTGTTGGACGTCTGTTAGCAACACAACAGCATAAAGAACAAACCTGAAAGTTAGCATAACAAGTCAGCCAGTCAAACAAGCAAGATACCAGTAAACAAGTTCATCAAGCTTCCATCTTGGTCCTTTGGGGGGCCCTCTGGTGACATCAGCATCAGCATGATGCATTTCAGATTTTCCATATAGGCCGATACGAGAGACTGTAAAAAAGGGGACGAACCTTCCGCTACATCACCCATACAGTAGGTTTCTGAAGAGCTAAAAGTGACACAAGTTGGACATTTTCCACCGTCGCCATCTTTGTCGTGTCGCGTGTGTCGTCACTCCCGGAAAATACAAAAATGGACAAAGCACAGCCTCGGAGCACATGGTTGACAGCCAACATACTGCTAACTGAGCTAACTCGAAACTAACAGGAGCTAACGAAGATTAGCCCCCGAAGCGGTGGGCTAAAGGTAAAACACGCTTAGACTTGATATTAACTGACTAAAAACCACCATTTTGCTACTCTACTACAAACTGACACCTTACCGAGAGCAAACAAGGAGCTAACTATTAGCCACCGGTCGGCAGGCCTACATCCGGTCTGCCGCCTGTCAATCAAAAGGATGCGCCCCTAATTATGTGTAATTTCACGATTAAATTAAATAACATTCTAAACAGATGAGGTACAAAAAAATTCACCCCCCTCACAGTTGACATCAAGGTAAACTTGACCTATTAAACCTAAAATGATTTTTTGAACCAGACTGTAAACATGTTTATTTATACTGTAAATGTGTTTATTTCTGCTGCAAATGTGTTTATTTCTACTGTAAACATGTTTGTTTCTACTGTGAACATGTTTATTTCTGCAGTAAATGTGTTTATTTCTGCTGTAAGCATGTTTATTTCTGCAGTAAACATGTTTATTTCTGCTGTAAACATGTTTATTTCTGCTGTAAATGTGTCTATTTCTGCAGTAAATGTGTTTATTTCTGCTGTAAACATGTTTATTTCTGCTGTAATTTATTTCTTTGCATGTTTATTTCTGCAGTAAACGTGTTTATTTCTGCTGTTAACATTTTTATTTCTGCTTTGAACATGTTTATTTCTGCTGTGAAGTTAGTCTTTTTTAACATGGGAGTCTATGGGGATTTGCTCGGTTTTGTAGTCCCTAGTGGATGAAGAAAGAATTACAAATATTTCCTTCTTCAGAGTAGCTTCACAGTTGGCCACTGGAGGTTGCCGTGTGGCTGATACATACCCTATATGTGACTGGTAAAACTTCCCTGTTCAAAGTTTATGCTTGCAAACGATCATAAGCATTATGAATAAGAAGGATAAACATGTTAGTTGTGGATTTGTTCCACCACACTGACAGTACAGCCAGATGTCCAAAATGAATTCTTCTCCCTGAAAAAAGACCATTTTGGGATCTTTGTTCTCGGAGCTTCACCAGCCTAGAGAGCCCTCCTGTGGCTGTAGACGGTAATGTTAACTCCATGGTTCATGTCAGTCAGTATGAATCAACATTTTTAACTTAAATTCTATATATTTATTCACATTTAAGTCACAGGACCAACCAAACCATTAAACAAATGAGACTTATTGGTAGTGAAAGGAGGAGAGATGTTTTAGGGTCTTTGGATCCCACATTGTGTTTGAGTCTGCTTCCAGACAGCAGATGTCTTTGCATGTTAATATTATCTATATAAATATGTTACTGTAAACTTCTGAGTTCATATACAATGTTTAAATAAAACATATTTTTCATAATGCATGAGTTTTGGTGGGTAATGGGCATACTCTTGAGAGTATATTGGTTGATTGGTTGAATTTGATCAATCTGGTTGGTATGTGTCTGACAAAAAAGATTGGCAAGATTTACCAATATTTTGGTCAAAATATTGGTTAATCAAGCCAATCTTTTTGGTTAAAACAACCAAAAGATTGGTCGAACACATACAGCTGGGGAAAAAAAGTATTGAACACGTCAACATTTTTCTCAGAAAACATATTTCTAGTAGAGCTATTAACGTGAAATTTTCACCAGATTGTACCAGCAACACCAAAGTAATGCACACATACAAAGAAATCCTAACATTTATGTCCATAAATGAAGTTATGTGTAATAAAGTAAAATGACACAAAAAAATGGAGGACAAAAAGATCTGGAAAGCCAAGAAAGCAGCTGGAGTCTGTCAGTATTTAGAAAGTAATCGAGTCCTCCATCAGTGCAAAGTAATATCAGCTGGTTTAGTTCTGATTGATGCCTTTAAAAAACTTTCTCAGAAAAAAGATGACGTGTTCAATACTCCCCCCCCCCCCCCCCCCCCCCTTTCCCGCTGTATCTACCAACCAGATTGGTCAAATTTAATCAATCTGTTCATGCAGTAGGTAGGTCTGGTAAACAATGTTGATTGTTGTTAATCCATGATTTCAAATAAGAGTTCTCTGATGGCCTTTTAGTGGAATCTATTAGCCCACAGAATATCACAAAAATAGCTGCTTGAGCGCTCTTTAAATCCCAAATTACACACACACACACACACACATACAGTATATATACACATATATATAAAACTTGAGTTGAACCCCCCCCGAAAACCAAGGAATAAACATGTATTTTTACCTTCTTCATCATCTACAATATTCAAACCATTTCTGATCATATTGCTGTTTAAACTGTCTTCTAATGTCTCTGTGTGTGCTCCAAGTTATAAAAGATGTAAGTGTTGCAAAATTCACTATTTAGGATTTTGAACAAGCTCAAAATCACCTTTAAAACTTATCTAAATATTGATATTTCAGTTTCTACAGTGTGGAAGTTTTCCTTTCTTCACTCTCATTAACCACTAATGCATCCAACATTTCACTACACAGCACCCTCTAGTGGCAAAAAAAAAGAAACCACGTCTCCATGTTTTTAACTTTTCATCCATCCGTCACAGGGTAATATTGCTGATCTGATGTCTAAATTTTTCTCTAAAATTAATGAAGCTACAATCAAAATTTTTTGCATAATTTTACCCATATCTATCTATCTATCTATCTATCTATCTATCTATCTATCTATCTATCTATCTATCTATCTATCTATCTATCTATCTATCTATCTATCTATCTGGATGTGTCATATAATTTATATATATATATATATATATATATATATATACATATATAAATACACATATATATATATATATATATATATATATATAAAACAGTATATATGTATGTATATGTATGTAGTCATCCTCAAAATGATTCATACCCTCCAATTAAAGAAGGAAACAAAAATCAGGTGTCAGTAAAATAAGTTGAAATTGACCAAAGAGATAATAAATATAAGTTCTATGAAAATCATGACATTGATTTTGAATTGTGGTTCAAAAGAAATATCAAAAACAAACACACACAAAATAAAACTAGAATGATGGGGCTCCATAGCCAAAATGTTGAGCAACACTTTGAGGCAATCACTGCAATCGGATGTTTTCTGTAACGTCCAATCAGACGTCTGCACCGGCTGACAGGTATGTTGGTCCACTATTCATGGGAAAGGTGCTCAAATGTGTCTGGGACAGCTTTGTTTGTTTATTTTTCTTTAAATAAATATAATTTCCAACCACATTTCAAAATCATTATTTTATTTCACTAAATTTAAATTTTGTAAAAAAAATTTATTTATTATTAGTTTCTTTAGTTTTTTGTTATAATTTATATTTAGAAGTGGGACTTTAACAAGTTAATTATGACATATTAATTGTGAATTAATTTATATAATGCGATAAAAAAATTAATCAATCGAGATCAATTAATTTCAAAGCATCTGAATAATTTGATATATTTTTTAATCCAGTCCCACCCCTAACTATATTAAGGTAGACTGAGTACAGTTTAGACAGTTTTTGTTCCTCTCATTCCCACACAAAAATTAGACATAAATATATATGTATATATATATATATATATATATATACAGGTCCTACCCAAAAAAATTTGAATATTGTGAAAAAGTTCATGTATTTCTATAATTCAACTTAAAAGGCGCAATTTACATATTGTATAGACAAATCAGTATATATTTCAAACTTTATTTGTTTGAATGTTGCTGATTCAAAAATTCTAAAACTCAAAAAATTTGAATATTGCATGAAATCAATTTAAAAAGGACTTTAAACACAAAAAGTCAGGCCTCCTTAAGTAAAATCTTGCATCTGTACTTAGTACTTGGTTTGGCCCCTTTTGCCTGAATGACTCCTTAACCCGGCGTGGCATGGATGCTAGCAGCTTTAACCCGGCGTGGCATGGATGTTAGCAGCTTTAACCCGGCGTGGCATGGATGCTAGCAGCTTTAACCCGGCGTGGCATGGATGCTAGCAGCTTTAACCCGGCATGGCATGGATGCTAGCAGCTTGTAGCATATCTCAGCTGTTATGGAGACCAACATGCTTCCATCACAGCACTGAGCTCTTCTTTATTGTTTGCTCTCTTCCCGTTCAGCTTTCTCTTGATGATGCCCCACATGTTTTCAATGGGGTTCAGGTCAGGTGAGTTTGCGGGCCAATCCAGCATGGTGATCCATGGTTGTTGAAGCAGGATGTTGTACTTTTGGCAGTGTGGGCAGGAACCAAGTCCTGCTGGAAGATGAAGTCTGCATCCCCATACAGCTGGTCCACTGAAGCAAGCATGAAGGTCTCCAAAATGTCCTGGTAGACGGCTGCATTTATGCTGGACTTGATGAAGCTCACAGGTCCATTCCTTATGAAGTCCTCCACACTTTTGAATGTCCCTTTCCTGACCATCTTCTCCAGGCTGCGGTCAGCCCTCCGGCTTCTACACCGTTTTCTTCCACTTAACTGTCCATTAATGTGCTTTGAGACACTCTGAGAACATCCAGCTTCTTTTCTATCACTTTTTGTGTCTTTCCACCTTGTGCAGGGAGTCAATGATGGTTTTCTGCACAACTGTCAGATCAGCATCTTCCCCATGATTGTGAATTCTTCTAAACCAAGACAGGGACTTTTTAAAGGCTCAGGGCACTTATGGAGGTGTTTCAGATTACTTACCTGATTAGAATGTGACACTCTGAGCTACAATACTGGAGCTTTTCACAATATTCTAATTTTTTGAGCTTTTGAATTTGAGGTTTTCTTAAGCTGCAACTTCTAATCAGCAACATAAAAACAAATAAAAGCTTGAAATATATTGATTCACATATTATTTGTCTAAACAATATGTAAATTGCACCTTTTAAGTTGAATTACAGAAATACATGACCATTTTCAGGATATTCTAATTTTTTGGGTAGTACTATACTGTATATACATATATATATATATATATATATATATACTCTAAATCTCTTTCTCATGATGCCTCTGGGGTGGAAAAAGGATCTTCATCAACTTTGACACAAAGTCAAAATAACTTGCGGGTATGTTCTATATTTGAGCCGCCTGCCACATTTATTTTCCTCTGGATTCCCGGTCTGTTTAATTCCTGCTCCTTGCCAGTCATCCTGCAATAACTCATGTCCTTTCATTTATTTCCCTGCTGACACTGTGGGACACTGCACATACCCTGCAGAGGGAAACTTCCTAAACGGCCTCACCTCTGAGCTGCGTAACATAAAAGCTGTCAGGATGGATATCTATGCTCACGTCCAGCTTTTCAGCTTGAAATTTCCCTCTGCTCGACTCGTGCGCTCTAATATTTATACTTTCCCCAGACACTCGGAAACTGAACGGCTCAGAAACTGCTCAGTAAATCCTGGAAAAGAACATTAAACCGTACATGTTTATAAATGTGAATGAATCGTAAACAGTTTGAGTTTTCTAATCGTCACTGGTTTGTTTTAAAATGTTCAATAATCATTTATTGCTAATAAATGTGAGACAGGATTGTACAACAAGATAAAGTTTCTCTTAAGCTTTTGATGTGTGATCTAATATCACAACGAGTCGTAGACGTCTCGCAGCGGTCTAAATGGGCACGGCGGTAACATCTGAGTCTGAGTAAACCTTGACACAGAAACAGGAGGCGTGTGTGTGTGTGTGTGTGTGGGCACGTTTTTACAACATTGTGGGGACCATGTTCCAGATTTTTACCACCACCGTGGGGACGTCCTGCCCTCATGGGGACATTTTTCCGGTCCCCACGGGTACGAACCCCATTTTGAGGGTCAAAATTAGGTTTTAGAGATTAAGTCACAATTAGGTTTTGGTTAGGATTAGGACAAGGGTTAGGTTTAGGCAATCAGTTATGGGCGTTGGGTTTAGGGTAAGGGGCTAGGGAATGCATTATGTCAATGGATGTACCCCACAGGGATAGAAAAACAAACGTGTGTGTGTGTGTGAAGACTGGTTTTATAGCTTAACTGGTAAAATAAGGGCGTATTTAAGACAGCAGCAGGGGAACACACTAACTGCCCCGAGCAAATGAGAACAAATATGGGTCTGTGTATCCATCCTTGTTTATTCTTCTCCTCTGATGATGTTACAGTCAAATATGACCTAACAGCTTTAACATCGTTTACAAAGCAAATGTTTGATTCGCACTGAAATCATGGGCGTGATGTAATATGGGATCGTAAAACTAAAACTGTGAACAAGTATCAGAGCGATGCTGCCTGATAGGAGACTCTTTACATCTACGATTTATGACCACTATAACAGATGAATGAAGTGTTTGTGCTCCGCAGGCGCATCAGGTTTATGTGGAGTTTGAGCTGCAGGAAATTAAGCACCAAAGCTGACAGCAGCTTTAGAAATCCTTATTTAAGATGTAAACTATGATGTGTAAAATCTACATTTTACAGCATCTATCTTTCTATGTCTCCTGAATATCACTGTATCCTTATTTAACTGGAGAGTTTCACCAGCGTTTTCCAGTTTCTTTGAAAGTGTTCTCCATGTAGATAATGTAGAAATACAGATGGGTGTTCATCGCCTTATTTGTCCAATAACACATGTCGCATTTATGCAGTTTGACAAATGGCATCACATTTGGGTGCAGATTCACGTCTACATGTCAGCATTTTGCTGCCGTTTCACATTTTGAGAACTCAGTCGCTGCTGGTGCTTTAGCTTTTGCTCTGCTTTTGAAAACATGGAGGTGAAACTGAGCAAAGATCCGTTTGTGGTGGAAAGAAAACAAATATTGAAGATGGAGGGATATCTATCGTTCGGGAGTACGCACAGCTCAAACTGGGACTGTGTAAAATTCAAATGCAACTAAATACAGTCATTGGGAAATGGAGCAACAAAAGGCTGGAAAATAACAATAGGAGGAGACTTTAACATCTAATCAGGTTAACTGGGAAAAGAGAGGCAGAGTCTCTCAGATGGAAAGATGGACAGAGGTTCACCAATCTGAGACAAACTGGCTCTAAAAGTTGTGGAACAAGTTCAGAAAAATGTTCCTCAGACTTTGAAGATCCTCCATCTACAGTGAAGAATATCATCGGAAGATTGAGAGAATCAGGAGGAATCTCTGTGTGAATGGGACAAGGCTGGATGCTGGTGATCTTCTGCATTAAAATCAGACATGATTCTCTGCTGGAAACCACTGATGGACTCAGGAAGATTCCAGAAATCTCTGTCTGTGAACACAGTTCACCCTGAAATCCACAAACGCAGCTTAAAGCTCCATCATGCAGAGAAGAAAATGTGAATGGGATCCAGATGTGTTGCTACACGACAATAAAGCTGCCACCACTGGACTCTGGAGCAGTGGAGGAGTTCTCCGGAGTAAAGAATCACGCTTCTCCATCTGGCAATCTCCCAACTTTGTGGGACCAGTTTGGAGCTGGTCCCTTCCTCTTCCAACATGACTGTGCACCACAAAGCAGGTCCATAAAGACCTGGATGCAGAGTCTGGTGTGGAGGAACTGGACTGGCCTGCACAGAGTCCTGACCTCAACCCCATAGAACACCTTTGGGATGAATCAGAGTGGAGACTGAGAGCCAGGCCTTCTGGTCCAACATCAGTGTGACCTCACAAATGTGCTTCTGGAAGATGGTCAAAGATTCCCAGAAACACTCCTAAACCTTGTGGACAGCCTTCCCAGAAGATGAAGCTGTTCTAGCTGCAAAGGTGGACCAACGTCATACTGAACCCTCTGGATCAGCTGAAGCTCATATGTGAGTCAAGACAGGTGAGCCGATACTTTTGGCTGTAAAGTGTAGAAGCAGCATAGCGGCGGACAAAAATAAGAACAACGAGAAAGCTGCAGCAGTGGAGAGCATGGGCAGTAGCTCTGACCACATGTCCAGAAGTACGGCAAAAAGCTGAGGGACCATCAGGGACAGACACCAGCTGGCTGCTGACTGCCGTCCCTGCTGGAAAAGCTCAGAGAAACCATCAGGCAAATTCTACTGGTTTCTAATGGTTCCTGATGGTTTTCTAATGATTTCTAATGGTTTCTAATGGCTAGTTGTGTTTTCCTAATGGGATTCTTTTATCTCCTCCACAAATCTACAGGACTACTAATGGTTCCCACAGACATCTCAGTCGTTCCCACAGGTTTTTCTATACCAGCCAGTCTAATGGTACCTATGGTCTAGAGGTCACTGCACTGTAAAATGCATTTAGGCAATTTTATTGCCCGAATGTATTATTTTATGATTAACAAACTTGTGATATGTTGCTGTGATAAATTAAAATACTTAATCAAACACATCTGAAAAACTTTCCATACAATTCAACATTTCAAGGCAGCCCTTTCACTTGTACTTTTAAGTTAAACATTTTACAGTGTAGGTGTGTAAATTGCTGGTTTAATGATGATACAATATCATATCGATATGATATAGGACAGACGATTCGATGTCTGCCGATATCCCAAATTCAGTCCAATACGATTTTGATTTGATTTGATTTATAAGATCCACCGATCGATATAGAATGATCTGAAATAATACAAATGATAAACAAGGTCATTATTTCTTAGAACTAGAAACTTTGCAGTACAATCTGTCTGTGTCCCATCTATCCACTGCCCAACTATAAACATGTATTTGTTGTGAAAATGTGTCATAAGACCTTCAAAATAAAGCTATTTTCAAAATAAAAGTGGGTTTGACATAAATTTTTGGACGATATTTGGTTTTTGGATTGATTTACGTATTGATGTAACGATAAAGATTGATGTATTGTTGTTACCACCCTATTGGTCACTAGGGTTCCTAATGGTTGTATTCTAATTATTCCTGTTGGTGTGCCTATTCCCATTAAACAGAAAATAAATCACCACCATATAAAATCACACAGCATGACAATATTACACATTTTAGCCAAGCTGAGCTGTTTTCAACCACTTTACTTCACCTGGCTCATTTTTACTAGAGTATTTATGGAGATCAGAGTAAAGGCATCCATCTGTTGGCTTGTTATTTCTTTTTCCTCCCCCCCTCCCTTCCCTCCTCCCTCTCTCCGGCTCGTTCTTTTTTTTTTTTTTTTTTTTTTTTTTTTTTTTTTTTTTTTTTTTTTTTTTTTTTTTGTTTTTATTTGTTTTTTTTTTTTTCTTTTTTTTTCTTTTTTTTTTTTTTTTTTTTTTTCTTTTTTTTTTTTCCTCCTTCTCTTGGGCTCTCTGTTGCGCTGGTGCGTTCCTGGTTGGTGTTTCTTCCCCTCCCCTCCCCCCTCCGTTCTCCCCCCGCGGGGCCCTCTTGGGGTCCCTCCCTTTTTCTCTTTCCCCCTGGTTTTCCTTTTTTTTTTTTTTTTTTTTTTTTTTTTTTTTTTTTTGGGGGGGGGGGGGGGGGGGGGGGGGGGGGGGGGGGGGGCGGGGGGATGTTTTTTAATGTAACTTTGAGTCCCACCTCGAAACTTTAAATAAAATTATTATTATTTAAGACATCAGATTCTCTTTGAGTCAACCTTTGTTGACTTTATTCAACAGGACGCACTGATCTCTGGTAAATCTGTTGTTTGTTAGAGGTTTAAATTCCTTATTCATTGAAGAAAGTTGCACAAGTTCTGGTTGATGTGTGCACAAGAGTTTGTTTACAATCTACTCAACAGCCACTTCCACATGGCTTGCTGAGGAAAAACAGACGAGCTGATTCTCTCTGAAATCTCCACAACTCCTGAATGTTGGTTCATTGTTTGAGTCATGGAAGGGTAATTACATTTTTATTTTATTTATTTTTGTCATTCTATAACTGCTGCTCTTTTTTCTTCTCTACTTTATTCATAAGATACACTGACTGGCAAAAAAAAAAAAAAAAAAAAAAGGTTGTCAGCTGAATTTAGTAAAGCAAATAATAATGATCCTATTGGATCATTCCTGCATGGCTGATCAGCGGGCATGTTTTACCAAACTGATGCAGCTTATTGCTTACATAACCATGTGGAAAGACACATCCACACATGAAAAAGATGTTATTCTGTTTCAGAATGTCAGATTATCAACATTAAGCAGAGAAAACATCAGAAACTACTAGAACCGGGTTCAGAACTGTCCAACGTACTATCAGAAACTGGAAGGATAGCGGGGAACCATCCTTTTCCAGGAACAAATGTGGTTGGAAAAACATCCTGAAAGATGGTGATAAGTGAAACATTTGGTGAAATCAGATGTAAGAAAAACAACAGTAGAACTCAGGGCTATGTTTAATAGTGACTGTAAGAACATTTCCACATGAACGAATTGAAGGGAAGCTGTGTAGCCAGAAGAAAACACTAATCAGTAGGGGTGGAAAAAAATACCAATACACTAATATTTTCATGTGCCAATATCATATCTATATTTAAAAACGCGGAATTGAACTATTTTCCCAATGAAATCTTGCAAGATTTCATCTTTCTGTTACAAAATCTCGCAGGGTTTCGTAAAATCTCAAGAGATTTTGTAACAGAATGATGAAGTATCGCAAGATTTTGTTGGCAAAATAGATCGATTTTATTTCTTTATATCATTTTCACATTATTTTTATTCTTCATTTTCCAACTGCTGCATTTACTTGTCCTTTGTACAGCAAATTTTGCAGTGTTAAATCAACACTTATAGAGTTAAATTTAACACTGTATCCGAGAGTATATGGTTCTTATCAGAATTGGTGTTGAATTAACTCTTTCTATAGTGTTAAAATTTCAGAGTAGAATTAACACATAATTGAGTTAAATGTGAACACTGGCTTACACTGTACAGTGTTAATAGAACTTAACACTATAGGTTAAGTAACACTGGAGAGAGTTAATATGATTTTCTGCGGTGTTAAATAGGTACTCTATAGGGAATTATCACGCTTCGTGTTCCGGTTTCCGGAACTTGTCGAATTTAAGCGTTTCCTCTTCCGGCCATATCAACAATAGCTGAATCCAATGTCCCTGCTCAGTTCCACTTTGTAAATTGAATAAACACCAACCCTACTGAAGTTTTCATGGATTATCGACTGAAGTGATGCTAAGGAAGAAGTGGATCAAAGCGATCAACTCGCCGGGGTGAAGGGCCGTAATTTATAATAAAACAACGTAGCACGTTTGTTTGTAGCCGGAACTTCAATGATGCAGACTACGCAGCTGGTGTTAGCAGGCTAGCGTTAGCCAGCTAGCGTTTGCTGATGTGCCTAACTTTGTGCGTCTGAAAACACACGAGCATCTGAAAATCGGGTCTGCACCCTCCCGTTTCCAGTGAAACAACTGGGGACTGCCAAGAAAGGGAGACCGCTTATAAAAGAGAATCAGCTAGCTTAGGCCATGATGTTCAGCTAGCAATAAACACATGTAGCACCTGGAGGAAGAAATCAAAGAGTTGACAAGAGAGCTGTCACAGCTGAAAGTGTATAAGTGCATTTTGCAAGTGCATATCAAGTGATTTGCTGGGATGAAGGGCCAAACTTTATAATAAAACAAGGTAGCACGTTTATTTGTAGCCGGCACGTTAATGATGCAGACTAACCTATGGCACTATCAGGCTAGCGTTAGTCAGCTAGCGTTAGCTGATGTGCCTAAATTTGTGCGTCTGAAAACACACAAGCAACTGAACATCGGGTCTGTACCCTTCCGTTTCCAGTGGAACAACTGGGGACTGCCAAGAAAGGAGACCGCTTATAATAGTTTTCGAACTTTATAATAAAACAAGATAGCGCGTTTGTTTGTAGCCGGTGAGACACTACAGCTGGTGTTAGCAGGCTTGTGTTAGCTGATGTGCTCAACTGTGCGTTTGAAAACACACAAGCATCTGGAAATCAGATGTTAGGCGTATATCATCAGTAAAGCATTGTGGGGGGGGACTCGCGTGGGCCATGACGTTCACCCAGTAGAGGTGACGTGCAGCTGCTGCTATGTGAAGAGGCAATTTTATAATGCTATTTTATAAGCGGCCTCCTTTCTTGGCAGTCCCCAGTTGTTCCACTGAAGACGGGAGGGTACAGACTCGATTTTCAGATGCTCGTGTGTTTTCAGACGCACAAAGTTAAGCACGTCAGCAAATGCTAGCTGGCTAACGCTAGCCTGCTAACGCCAGCTGTGTAGTCTGCATCATCGAAGTGCCGGCTACAAACAAAGATGCTACCTTGTTTAATCATAAAGTTTGGCACTTCACCCGGGCGAATCGCTTTGATCCACTTCTTCCGTAGTATCACTTCAGTCGGGAATCTATGAAAACTTGCGTTGTTTATTAAATTTACACAGTGGAACAGAGCAGTTAACCTGACTCCATTAGATGGATTTGCTCCACATATCCATCTGGGAATCATCCCTTAGAGTAGTTTTGGGAAGGGGCGAAAATACTGGTTAGCTGACTGGATAAGGCATCGGTCTATCGGTGATAGACGGGCCAAATCAACCAATCAGGTCAAGGAAGAATATGTCCTACTTACAGAGCGACGACAAAAACTCAAGCAAAAACATCTTTTGCTTTGAGAAAAGCCTCCTGAGCAGTGTTTTGCTCTTCTTTCAGAGAGGAAATACTTGAGCGATAGCCACGCTGACGCTAGTTTCGTCCGCTGAAGCCGCCATGTTGTTTAGACTGAACTGTCGCTTCTTGTTGCGTCACACCTCAACCCGCCTCAAAGCAAACCAAATTCTCTTCAACGGAAAGTAGCCAGACTGATCTGAGAGTTAAAACCTGAAGCTCGAGAGATCAAGATGGTCTCACGAGGCTACAGAGTACAGTATTGATATTAACAGGTTTCCCACCATGAATTGAGATATGGAGTGAGCCGTTATTCCTGTTTAAGACAGCATCACAGGATTTATGACAGTTGTTAAGTACAGCTTTTAGCTATGACAGTTGCCAGACAAGCACTGATAAACAGAACAAACTGACATCTTCAACAACATACGCTGATTACGTAATCACAGAAAGGAGACCCAAAGGGATCACACATACACTTAACTCACGGTGCAGGGCCATACAGGGGAGTCACAAAGCATGATGGGAATATTCAAGCCAAAGAGGGCGGAGTCTTCCTGGGTGCACTTAGTTAAGCTTAATAGAGTGAAAATTTTCACCAGTACTGGTGCTCATTTTACTCTCAATGGTGTTATAATTACTATGAAAGGGTTAATATGATTTCACAACTCAAAATTAACACTGAGGATGTTACTTTGTACTACTTTTCTTTCTTTTTAATCTTTTTTTTTTATTAACTTAGTTTTAAATTGATCGTATTTCTATTTAGTTTATTTCTATTTCATCTAATTCTATTACTGCTGCTCTTTTATTTTTCTTTCTTTTTCTCTTCAATCCTTTTTAATCCAGTATTCTGATTTTATTTTATCTTATTCTGTCGTTTGAAATTTTGCAGCTGCAGCTTTTTCTTTTAAATTTTTTTCATGTAACTTTTCTGGGATTTTCCTTTTTTAATTTTTGTTTAGTGTAATAATTTAAATAATAATTTTCCATAACCACTATGTCCCTTTCCAGAGTCAAATGAAAAATGAATTAAATGAAAAATAATTTGTTTATCCCTGGAAGGAAATTCAATAGTTGGACTTTTTCCATTTTTTCCTACCACTGACAGTGAAATCTGAAGAAGTTCAATATAAAACTCAGTAACAATCAGCTGAACAGCAGTCATGTTGGAAAAAAAAGAACATAACAGAGATTAATATATAAGAACTGCCGATGTTTAGAAATGTTAAACACAACAATAGAATTTTACTCTGGGATTTGTGGCATTCCCAGAGTAAAAATGTTCTGCTCATTTGTGGCTCAATCTCATCTCTGAGATCAGTGTGAGCTTCTCATGATGGTGTCATTCTGTCATCATCTGTTTCTGGTTCCTGAGGAGCAAAAGTGAGCTAAAAAAGAGAAAAGACATCTCTGAGAGAAAGGAGGTTGAGTTGAGAAAACTATTTGAGCCATACTTGAGAAGTGAGATAAACAGAAGAGATCTCCCCTTACCAAAAAGTAGTATATGCAAGTATTCTTTAAGTATACTACTTTCAAACTTTACATGAGACAGTATACTTTCAGTTTACTATTTATGTACTTATCAGAAATATACTTAACAAATTTTACTTGGTATTTACTAATAAATATACTAGAAGTTTAGCATATTTAGTCTATACTTATATTTAAACTTTTGAACAATATACTTTAATAGTAGTACATTCATAGTACATTTTCAAACATACTGGTTCTTTGATACTAAGAGTTTAAATGTTACTGGACCATTTGGTGGAGTCAAATAAAACACCTGAGTCTATTTTTTACATAAATTTTGTAATATTTATTTTACTCAAGGTGGAGTACAAGTTTAATAAGGCAATTTTCAGTATATTTGAAAATGTATTTTTAAAAACTAAACAGTGGATTATAAGTGTTTTATCAGTAAACTCATAGCAAACCTAAAAGGTTACTTTCTGTATACTTAAAAGTCTACTTTCTGAAACTAACAGGGCATTGAGAAGTTTACTGCTAGAAAACTAACAGTATACATAGAAGAATACTTTTAGTATACTTCAAAGTGTACTTTGTAAGAGTAAAAGTAAGCTTAAAGTTTTAGTACGAGTAAATTAACAGTATACCTAGAAGTAAACTTTCAGTATACTTAAAAGTGTACTTTCTAAAAATAAAAGTAAGCTTGAAATTTTAGTACAAGTACACTTACAGTATACCAGAAGATTACTCTAATTATACTTAGAAGTATACTTTTAAATACTTAAATTGGGCCAATTTAGTCCCAAGAAGTACACTTGTTAGTATACTGGTAGCACACTGATAGCAGAGTACTTGGTAAATGAAAGTACACTTGGGGAATACACTTTAGTATACTTGAGTATACTTAATGACATGTACTTAAGGAATACTTCTTTTTGGTAAAGGTCATTCTTCTGTCTCAACTACGACATAATAGAGATCAGGGGCAGACGATGATGAGGTCTGTTTATCTCACTTCTCCAGTGTGGCTCAAATAGTTTTCTCACTTTAACCTCTGACATGAATCTAGTTTTAAAGCACAATTTCAGCTTTGTATGTGAGTTAGTTTCTTTTTCAGTCATGAAATGAAAGCGTTTCGTCTCATTAAACAGTTTCGAGAAAGTAAAGAGTGGAAAGAAGATGATTTTCCTCATGCAACCTAAATCTTTGAGGGATAAAGAGTTGGTTAAGTAACGTGGACGCAGCACTTTTCTGACGATCTGAAACACTCCGCAGACTGAAGCCGCCATCGCGGCCCCAGCGCTGCAGACTCTACCTGGGCGTGTGAGCCAGGGTGAAGCGCCGCCTCTGCAGGTTGATGCTGCGGTTCATCAGCAGCTTCCTGAAGAGCAGCGGGGAGTTTCGAGGGGACCCTCGGGGAGAATCCTTGGGGGAGATCTTTGGGGATCCGGCTGCTGAGCCCGCTCTGGACCTGGGGAGGAGCTGAATGATGGGTAGGCGCGTCACCCCCTGTTTCCACGCCGCCTCGTCGGCCTCGCACAGCTCGTCTCCAGAGCTCCCGGAGTCCTGGTCGCTCATGGTGGACGGGCGGGCGTCGCTGCGTTGGCCTGGAACTGAATTTATCTGCTTCTTTCTGTCTCACAGACGCTTTTAAATCTCATCAGGCCTCGCGTCTTTCTAAATATTCCAGATCCAGCTGAAGCTCATGTCCAGTTCTTTCCTCTTCATGGCTGAGTCTAACATGGGATGTGTGTAATAAACCTCTGGAAGAGGACTCCAGCATGAGTGTTGATGTGCTCTCCTCCCCCAGCCTTTGTTTACATTACTGCCGGGCCTTCCCTCTCTCCAACTAAATATGGATGTCTGATTTACAGCGAAGGGAACTGAGACGGATCGCCTCCTGCTTTTCTTTCCCTCATTCCAGCCCTCCTCCTCCCTCACTCATAATCTTAAGGAACATATTGTTCATCAACTCCACACTGTGCGGCATAATTGCTTCCTCTGCAGAGCATAAACACGGAGCTGTCGCCTCCTCGGCCCTCCAGCTCACCTTCCTCTGCTC